>JAGPOW010003642.1:29624326-29634853 GCA_030014935.1 Caiman crocodilus
GTTACCCCTGGTGGTGCCCAGGAAAAAAGAGCCTGCCCTATTTCCTGCTGATCTCCCCTCAACAGTTTATAGGCTGCCACCAGGTCCCCCCTCAGCCTCTGTTTACTGAGGCTTAGTAAATGTTAGTTTGTGACCCCAAAATATGGCAATTGGTCTGAATCTAAGTGTGGGTCACATTAGCACTGCCAATTATATACATTCAAAACTCACTCATTATGCCTCCCCTAAATCATGAGATTGGATTCATAAATCATGAGATCGGCTTCATAAATCATGAGATCTTCAAAATAAGGATTTGGGGATCCTTTTGTTTGCTTACAGATGATGGAGGTGTTAAGGTTCATATTTATTTTTTTTTCCATAGTCGTGAGCTTAGGGATTTGTGTTTAAATGAAAGCTGTGAACCCATAACATCGTTCCAGGAGCAGCAAGTACTGAGAGAATCATCAAATATCAAGGAACTCACAATGAAATTGCAAAAATTGGCTGTACTGCAGTTCAAATGCCAACTGCATGTGAGAGGAAGCATCCCTATTCAGACTATCCTATACAGACCTACAAAATATACACACAACAAAGCCCAGAAAACAGACATTGTATCGTGAATGATACTAAGTAGTGTCTTCTTTTGGCACCTTGTAGTTTATTTTGTGGGTGCAGAAAAAAGTCACAGAAAAAGACATGTTTTTGTAAGATGATGCAGTGGTCAGTGTATTCAGGATCTCTCTCTGATAGGCAAAAGAGGTACAAAAATCTATAATTTTACATTTACCAAAAATGGTTCTGCCAATAATCTTCTGTTTAACCTGAGATGTGTAGCTAGTGTACTTCAGCTGGTATCAGTAATCGGCGTGAATAAGTATCACCTCTAAAATAACCAGGATCAATTAAAACTAATACATTGAATAATAACTAGATGGATTTGAAAAGAAATCCCAGTGAAAGCAAACAAGTGTCTGTGCTCAGTGATTAAAAGTCCTCGGCACAGCAGAATTTCCCAGGCACAGCGTGATTCTTCAGTGCAAAAGTCCCTCGGTACAGCGGGAAAACCTTGGTGAAGTGATCAATCCCCGCCAAACTTAGCAATTGCATTGTTTGAATGCATGCTACCTATTGGCTTGTTGTAAATTATTCCTACCTGGCGACTAGCAATTGGTTCGCTAGCCGTATAAAAGCTAGGGCAGTTTACGCCCAAGTCGGAGAACTCCACTTGTACTTCAGAAGAAAGTTCCGCGTGCAACTGGGAGCAAACTTGGAGGCCTAATCACCCACCAACGACTCCCTGTCGCCGACTGTCCTGACATACCCTGTACCCTGCATACTCAGAAAGCACTAGAATTCTACCCAGTTTGCAACTTTACGGAAGGTGCCTCCACTATGTACATCGACGTGAGTCCCTGTACTTCAGTCTGTAAGTAAAGTTGTTTCAACTCAACCAATACGCATCTGTGCCTAATTCTACTCCATCGGTTGAAGTACCAAAAAACCCCACTGGCTATACTCAGCCCCCACATGGCGTCATGAACAGGATCAGGATCCGGGAAAGACACGATGGAGCTAGAATTAGTTGAAAACTGGCCCGGCACAATGGGCTGCATGCCGTGGAGTTGAGTGCACACATCGCCTACCACCAGGCGGGTGGAGCGGGTGGAAGACTCGTCAGCAGTTACCTCTCACTCAAAGGAGAAGAGGAAACTGCAAAAGAGTGGGAAGTACATTTCCACCCCGGGGCGCTTGGATGTATGATGGGAAGTGAGCAGGTTCTATTTAGACCCCAAGAGGAAGGGGGCACGAAACCCTTCATGCACTGCATGCAGCTTTGCCGGAGCAAAGCTGAGCGAAGAGAGCCCTGCCCTCTGCCGGGAGTTTGCTCGCTGCATGTAATGTGTGCAGGAGGGTGAAGAGCCAGTGCCGATTGATTCCCTAATTCTGGCACCTGAGCTGAGAGACCCGGAGCTTTTTTCCGAGTTCCACGGAAAATTAGAAGCAGAGGGTCACTCCGCAATTAAGAGGACCAGCCCGGAACATGGAAAGGGGATAATGTTAAATGCAATGTTCCGCATGGTTACAACTTTAATGCGGAAAAAAAGCAGATCTGGAGGCCCGACTGCTCGCCGCTCAGGAGGCTAAGCAGATGGCAGCTGAAAAAGATCCCGGTCCTCCGCCATTTCAAGATGGCACTGCAAAAGAGGGGAGCCGCCCAGAGGACGCAGAAGGGAAGGGCAGAGCTACTGGCGGGCGGGCGGAAGTTCAGTTGATGACTCCACCCCCCAAAATAACACCGCTCCCAACGGACCTGCCTCCTCGCTGCGGCAAGGGGGCAATGGATAAAGAGCTGTGCCCGACTCCCCCTTCGGATACAGCGATGTCTCAGACGGCTATGCATCCTGTGGCAGTGAGAAGCCGAGTGATTGGTGCGCAGAGTGCAGTCTGCACCACTTCCAACACCCATCACGCCCGGACCTGAACTGAATTGCAAGAACTGTGCAAGAAGTCCAAGATGAAACCTGAGGAAACACTGGCTATGTGGCTAGGATGCCTGGTCTTGGAGTTTGGGTCTGACCTGTTAGACCTGGAAGAGGCAAGTTTTCTAACTGGACAAGCTTCATGGAGCGGAGGGTACGCCACTGACATTGATATGGTGATGTGCAACCCCCACCGGCCCATTCCACTTCCAGCGCTTGTTACAGGCCAAGCTAGCCACAAGTCATATGCATGGCACGGCGGCTGTCTGTTGAAAATTAATGTAGAGCAAATTTTGTTGGCAGTAATAGGAATCTCGTACTGCACCTGGAATCCTAGAGCACACACACTGGGACTAACACCACCCCAACAGTGAGGACTGTGGCCTCACCGTTATCTACAAGATCCTGGAGCTGTTCCCATCACGCTCAACGACGTGGAAGCCTGTATTGAGGTCTATGGAGGAATAAGTGCCATTATCCTTCAGATTCTTCTCAACCCATTGGCTGGACAACCCACAGGCAACCTTTTGCATCAACTCCCATGATTGCAAGCTCTCATGAAGCCAGACATGAGAACGTCCAGCAACTCGGAGCATTGATCCACCGCATGTCCGCATGAGTCTAGCTCTCAACGACAACAAGTGCAGCCGGAGAGAACGCTGGAGGAGCGAATCATGTTCAGATTCCTCCTACATCACTCTAGACTCATGAAGCGGCAGTTGCGAATTTTGGGAGACACGGGCCAATGGAAACTGGCATACGAGCTGGGTTTTCGATATTCAGCCGAGCCAGACGATGGGTCATCTTGTTAAATCTGAAACATATTAGTAATGCTGTAACATAGTTAAAATTGTTCAGGATATTTTCTTCACAGGCCCGGAACTTGGAATATGCGCCGGAGCCAGACCAAATCAGAGAAAAAAGGGAAAGAACATTCCCGAGAAACAAGGACTTGACGTGTGACGTCATGATGACACCCACTGAAGTCCTAATAGTTGAGCTTTTTGTAACAAATGTAATCATGTGTATTTGTGTTTTCATAGGTTATTGTTTAATCCGTTCCATAGAGAATGAACTTGTTTCGTTGTCTCCATTGTTTATACCCATTTGCCTTGTGAACCTCTCGGGCAAGGCGACGATTTGACCGACTCGCATGTACTCCAAATTCAGCTGTGCCATCGGCAAGGGGGCACGTCTGTGCTCAGTGATTAAAAGTCCTCGGCACAGCAGAATTTCCTGGGCACAGCGCGATTCCTTAGTGCAAAAGTCCCTCAGTATGGCGGGAAAACCTTGGTACAGTGATCAATCCCCACCAAACTTAGCAATTGCATTGTTTGAATGCATGCTACCTATTGGCTTGTTGTAAATTATTCCTACCTGGTGACTAGCAATTGGTTCGCTAGCCGTATAAAAGCTAGGGCAGTTTGCACCCAAGTCGGAGAACTCCGCGTGTACTTCGGAAGAAAGTTCCACATGCATGTGGGAGCAAACTTGGAGGCCTGATCACCCACCAATGACTCCCCGTCGCCGACTGTCCCGACGTACCCCGTAGCCTGCATACTCAGAAATCATTAGAATTCTACCCAGTTTGCAACGTTACAGAAGGTGCCTCCACTGTGTACATCGACGCGAGTCCCTGTACTTCAGTCTATAAGTAAAGTTATTTCAACTCAACCAATACGCGTCTGTGCCGAATTCTACTCCATCGGTCGAAGTACCAAAAAACCCCACCGGCTATACTCGGCCCCCACAACAAGGACTGAAGCTTCTGCCCTAAAGGATATCCCCTCCTCCCCACACACACACTAAACAATGGGGAAGTAAAGTCTGGAGCCCATTCCAGATGCTCCATAGACTGCCAGAACCAAAAGCAATTTATATCACTTTCAGTTCCATTTTTGTAGTTGATATAGTGCAGTGCCATAGACAGGTAGTTAGCTTGGCTGATAGGTAAAATTAATTAATTTAGTGGCTGTACCAGTTGACCCATCTATGCTTTCCACCCGAGAGGTAACCACAGGCTACTTCCTGTTACGGAGTGCCTTGTTCTGTGCAAGTGATTGCAAGTGCTTCTGACCACAATTTGGTAGTCTGGGAACAGTAAAACCAGGATCTTCTTGACATTAATTTTAACCACACTGAGAGAGTATTTATTCATTTCAACATAATATCCTTGTTATGCCTGACAATCAAATTATACCTTTGACCCAGATTAAGGTAGTTTTAACTTTGGTATCCTCTGATGGGAAGAGAGATCTATGATCTTATAATAAATACTGTATTTTTCTAACTTCTTCTAAAGTAGTTGTGAAACACCACATTATTCTTATTTAAGGAATGCCTGCTTTTGGTTTTCTTTGACCAGGACTATTTACCTTAATTAGTCTTCTCAAGTTTTTTACTAAAATTCTCAGGGTTTTTTTGCTGTTTGGGTTTGAGGCATATTGTACATGACTGCCCTTGGTTAGCTTTTTTCTTTAATTAAAGATCTGCTACAGCAGAAGACTTTCACATTCGTTATAGGTTTAAACATTCATTTTACTTATACTGTCCTTTGGCCAAAAGACAACAAAAGAGCAACCAGCAGTACATGGAGGAGAAACAAAAGACCTTGTGTTAAATTCAGCTCATTAGTTCTTGGGCTGGACAGACAGGTCCATAAATTCAATTTACATGCAAGGACTGATCAGTAACTCTTCTGTTGTCATGCCCATCATCCTGATTGTGGATTCAAACAGAGGAAAATGACTTTGCCACTTACATTCAGCTTTGCTCCACTCTTCCAATAACACAGAGACTGCACATGATCAAATCATCATATACTTACTGCTGCATCTGCAACGCGCTTATTCAAAAAAAGCCCCAGTGTTGTTGTAGTGCTGCAGCGGTAGGAGCGGGGAAAAAACTAATGTAGTGTGACAGCTGGATTTTACTTGTGTGACATCTGACACTTCTGGGTTAGACAACACTGTTGAGTTACACAATGCCCACGACTGTCCCATGTTTACTATTCAGAGATTTTCTGAATAAGCTCAATGTAGAACTATTCTATATATTTATAGAGCGTACAATTATATAACTATATCTATTCTCTATATAATGATATAACATATTCTTCCAGAGGACTTACAGAGAAATATAATAGAAACTGTTTAATTCTGATGGTCCATCAGAATTGTGACACAATCGAGGGACCCAGATACCAGAGTTTTCACCTTCTGTGACCCATGAGCGTCATGTTAAATTTGCGATGGCTCCGTGCAGGAGCTTCCAGCTGAGGTCCCCGGTGGCTCATGAGATCGAGGTGGAGTACAGACTTGTCCACTGGGGACCCTCACCCCCATTTTCACCTAGGGTGTTGCACCACTTGTGGGAGTGGGATGAGAGGACAGGATAGTGAACTGTATGGAACATGAGTGTATAGACCTGGCGGCAGTGAGTGGTTTGAAAGCAGAATGGCCTGGTATCCCTTAGCCTGCTGAGATGGTAGGTTAGGAGTGCTGTGGGGCCTGCCAAGGCAGGGACCCCATGATGAGGTCTAAGGAGCTATGGAATACTGGGAGGCAGGGACTGCCCTCACACAGGGTATGGTCAATGTTAGGTGAGGGCAGTGTCCGGCAGGGCAGCCTTGCCCTCCTCAAGTAGGTGGCAGGGCATAAATAGAATGGATAGCTCTATGCACCAGGCCAGCATCGTGGGATCTGCCCACACCTGGTTGGCATAGTCCAGGAGGTCTGTGATATGGATGATGTTGGCCAGGACCATCCTCTGTTGCACCCAGGGCTTGTCCATCATTGGCACCACCAGTTGCAGGTTTTTCAACGGCAAGTTGGTGAGGAGGTTGGTACCCTGAGCGACCTTGTCTGGGGACCTGTAGCCACACATCAGCCTCCAGGCCTGGAGAAGGTCCTAGTAGAAATCTTGCAGCTCTTCCAGGTCTTGTCTGGGGAGCCCTCGCAGGTAGGCAAGCTGCAGGTCATACTGGAACCCTTGGAGGTGGTAGAAGGCACGTCCCAAATGGCTTCATGCCACATTGCTACTGGCACTGTACAGGAGCCTCTGAAGGGCATACAGGTGAAAGGTGTGGACCTGGCTGTGGAGGCAGATCAGCAACTCTCAGGTAATGAGGGTTCAGATTGTTGTGGGACTGGGGCCTTTTGAAGCAGCCACGCATTTCTGTTTGATCATGGTTATAGAGCACTTTCAGGGGCCAAATCCGGCGAGTATTGTCACTTCTGTCTATGTCCTATGTTAATGTTTAGATATTTAGTGGTTCCAGAGAGGCCAGTATGCCCAAGGAAATAATTAGCTCAGGTATGAAGAGTCTTTTATCTCCAAACCCACTACATATGGTAGAAAATGTGGGCAATTCAAGGACTCTGCTGCAAAGGGCCCTCAGGCAATGTAAAGTACTGCAGTCGGTGAAAGGGAGCTGCAGCATTTTAAAGTGAAGTGTAGCAATTGGAGATGGACTGTAGCAACTTGAGGGGCCTGCAGGCAGTAAAAGGGGCTCTGCAGGAATTTGAAGAACCTGGCAGCAGTAAAGGGGACTGGCACCATTTAAAGGGAACTGTCCTGGTCAAGGACTCCGGCATCCAGGCGGAAGCCCTGCTAAGGGAATGGGCACAATTGTCTGCCCTGAAGCAGAGTTGTGCAGGCCCTAAATCCCTAGCAGTTCTTAAGTGCTAACTACTTAGGTCACAGCTGTTTTCTGATGAGGCAGCTGAGGAGGCAGTGTTCCTCCATGAGAGCTAGAGGTGAAATGCCAGCATTGCAAGCACACTGGCTAGGGAGGCTTTCTACTACAGTTGTTCTACTTCCTACAGCTTCTTGCCTTTCTGTTGAAACTGCTGCTTATTTCACTAATAGTTAAAAGTTTGACTTCCATCTCTCTCGTCTCTCCAAGAAAAGAGAGATGACCTATATATGAATCTAAGACTAAATATGAACTGAGCCAACATTGGTCTGGCTCATTCTCATGCTTACTTTTGTAGGCACAGGGTAGATTGTACTTTTAAAATACGATCACTACATTTTTAAGATTTACTAAAGGATACAGTGTTAGCAGCATAGATAGCCATGTGAGACCAATTGCCTGCGTGTTAGATATCACATGGGAAAATCCAGTAAGTCTTTTCTTTAGCAGAATTTGAGAAGGTTATCTCCAGAAGCAGATATAGACAGTGGTTCCTTCATCCTTTCTCTCAGTTCCAGGTGATTTAAGTAATAATATGGCCTTTACCTCTTTAGGAGCCAAGTAATTTGTATCAATGGCAACCTATGGTGACAGGAGATGGCCTAGCCTCTTAATGAACGAGCAGCTGGAAGTATGAATAGTTTTGTTTAGTTTCCACCCAATCTAGAGAGAGCCATTTAAGGTTTAGTGTAAACATGCCTCAAACTAAATCAAGTTTTCTAACACAGGGCTCTTAGAAAGCCAAATGTTTTCAGGACATTTTAGCAAATCAGTATTTATGATGGGCTTAAACACAGCTATACATAACAGGTAAAATGTGCCTACAACCAAAGCCTCAAACTTAGCCAGCCACCGTATGTCATCTCTTATTTCTTCCTTCACCATTGTTCTTTACCCAGATTGAAAATAGGTATAAACACAGGAACAGTGATAGCCTGCACATTTCAGTTTAAGAAGAGTAAAACAAAATACTAACTACAAAAACAAACCAAAAGTCCTTTGGAAACTTACCTAGTATAAAAGGAGAACCTAGATCAGCTCCTTAAAGAGAGTGAGATTGGAAAAAGGGGATTAAAACCACAGAGCTCTTTCAGGAAATCATTGTCTGTGCATTGGCTTGATCAGCAACAGCATTTGTAATACTGAATATATTCTTTTAATAAATATATTATATACTGCCAGGGACAAACACATGCTTGACTTATGCCTTGTGACCATCCTCATTAGCTTTCATATGGTCAAGTTTTTCAGAATCAGGGCTTTGTGCATATGAGTGAGAAAACTATTAGAATAAAACATGACCTATCCCATGAACAGTGGATGACCTATTGAGAATAAATGACTTGCTACTGATACAAAGGTAAAAAAGGCATTACTTTTAAAGCAAATAATTGGAGCTTGTGTTTTTGGAGCAGAAAAATTACCAATTCAGTCAGCGCACCTTCATCTGGGAGAAAACAGCAAAATGACCATGAAAGCTCTAACGCATTCCCTCATTTTTGTTTTCCCAGTATCCCACATTTGGGATCTTCGGCACGTCATGTGATAGCTAGACAGGGTAATACCAAGAACTAGTGGAACAACATGTAATGAGGGAAAAATGTAGATCCCTCAGTTTTAAGGCCTCGTGGCAATTTTTTACCCTTTCCCCTGGAAAAAAACCCCAAACTGGCAACAGTGCTGTATAAAAAAACTCCAGCCAAAAGGCTACAGCCGAAAAAATGCAACTTCTAGCATCCCATACTGCATTCACCCCAACAGCTTACCAGGGACTAACAATTTTAGAATAACTTCTTGCTATTGTTACCAGTCCACCATGGTCACTCCACCAGCAGCAGGAACTGTAGGAGGAGTAACTGTGGACTGGATGCTGCTGCTTAAACACAATTTTATAGACCCTGGGGCTAAACAAAACAATGGTTAAAGGTACTGGCTGGAAGCACTGTTTTCCATAGTTGATTAAAAATCTTTAACTAGGGAGACGTTCGTGTATTTTCTGGGAAACCAATGGATTTTCCTTTGATTCTCACTAGCAAATTAGAGCTATGTTTACATTTCTGTTATGCCTGTGCTCGTAGCAAGCTCAGCTATGTTTTGCAACTTTAGCCTATATATGAAACTGCAGTTTAAAATGATGCTGTGATGGGTCAAAGAAGGTGAAATCTCTGGTAACTAGGTCCCTCAATTGTGTCATAATTCTGAGTCCTCTAGAAGAAAATGTTATATATAGAATAGCTTATTGAGCTTATTCAGAAAATCTCTGAATAGTAAACATGGGACAGTCATGGGCATTGTGTAATTCAACAGTGTTGTCTAACCCAGAAGTGTCAGATGTCACACAAGTAAAATCTAGCTGTCACACTACATTAGTGTTTCCACTGCTCCTACCGCTGCAGCACTACAACACTGGGGCTTTTTTTGAATAAGCTCATTACAGGTGCAGCAGTAAAGTATATTCATGTGCAACCTCTGTGTTATTGGAAGAGTGGAGCAAAGTTGAATGTGGGTGGCAAAGTCATTTTCCTCTGTTTGAATCCACAATCAGGATGCTGGGCATGACAACGGGAGAGTTACTGATCAGTCCTTGCATGTAAATTGAATTTATGGACCTGTCTGTCCAGCCCAAGAATTAATTAGATGAATTCAACAGAAGGTCTTTTCTCTCAACTGTTTACTGGTGGTTGCTCTTGAGCAAAGGACAGCATAAGTTAAATGAATGTGAAAACCTATAATGAATGAGAAATTATTCTGCAGTAGCACTCTTCATGAAAGAAAAAAAGCTAACCGGGGCAGTCATGCACAATAAAGTGAAAACCGGTGAGAATCATCAGTAAAAAACCCGAGAGGATTAATTGCTGGGCCAGGGGTCCGGCGGAGTTTCACCAGGACACGGGGAGAAGTTAGAGAAACGCGGCGCCCCCGACAGGCTCGTGGGCTCGGTCCGCGCCCGCTGCGGGCGGAGGGAAAGGCCCTGGCTGGCAGGAGCCGCAGTGTCGCTGTCGGGCCCGCCGGGGCCGCGCTGAAGCGCAGAGCTGCTCCGGGCCGGGTCGGGCCAAGCGGCCGGCATCCCCGGGGCGGCGCTTTCTCGGCGGAGGCAAGTGAGTCCCGGGGCCGAAGCGCCGCGGGCCGGGCAGAGCCCGCGGTCACCCCGCCTGCAGCGCCGCGGGCCGGGCAGAGCAAGGCCGGACGGGACGTTTGCGGAGCAGCCCCGTGGCCGGGCAGTGGTTCTCGGCGAGCCCCGGCACCGCCTCCAGCCCCCAGCTGCGCCCCGGCGCCGAGACGGGGCAGGGCAGGTAGGCCGTGCCGGGACCCGCGCTCGGCCCGAGCGGCAGCTGCAGCCCCGCGGGCGGAGCCGGCGCGGCCCGG
>JAGPOW010003642.1:29634953-29645884 GCA_030014935.1 Caiman crocodilus
GCGCGAGCGCCCGGCACAGCCCGGCGGAGGCGGAGGCGGAGGCGGAGTGCTCGTCGCGGTGAAATGGAACAGAGCCGAGCGCGGCGATGCCCCGAGTTGTTTGCATGGGACGTACGATCCGGGGTGGCTCCCCTCGCTCCCTGCAGGGGCTGCCCAGCCGGGCTCCACAGCCAGCTGCACCCCGGGCTCCCGCCCGCCTCTTGTCCGGCGCTGGGGGCGGGACGAGCCGGCGGGGACGTGCCCGCGGCGGAAACTTGCATTCTGTGCCTGCGGCTTGGGGCGGCAAGGAGGCTCCAGCCCACCGCCCCGCAGGGGCTCGGCGGCAGCTCGCTCCCCGGCCCCGGGACTGGCGGGGAGGTAGCGCCAGGAGTCACCGCCGCTTTTTTGCTCCTACAGCCTCCCCGGCCCCCCGAACTCTGTGCCGGGACCCTGCCAGGTCCTGCCGCCCTCGGCGGCCTTGGGAGGCAAGCCGTGCTGCGCCCCGGGGCTGGCCAGCTCCTCGTATATCTTTTTTTGGGTGCATCCAAGATAAATATCCAGCTCCTAATGGATGCTTTCCTGCTAAACCTGGCTTGGTCTTTCTGTTCAGTTAACATCGTTTAGTGCATTATAAAAAAAATACCAAGAATACTTTTTAAAAGTGTTTGGTATCTTTCTGGACTCCTTTGAAAAATCTCAGGCACTGGTAGAACGGTCAGACTTAGACTTATTTCTGCTTGCAACAAATTTAAAAAAAGAAACTTTCTTTCCAACCTAGATACAAATATTTTACCAAGAACACCTGATCCAGATTTTCATGGAAAAGGGAGATGATATATGCCAGCAGGAAGCATTATCACACCAATTTATACCTGATGAAAATGTTTGTGTATAACTTTGTATCTTACATTCCCATAAAACTGTTTTACCAAACAAGTGTAAAAACTTATATTCTAGATTAGTGACTAAATGTATTAGGATTTGCAGTTGATCATCAAACTATATTACAGCAATGTGACGAATACTAACTGATGCACTGAATCTGACTCTTGGATTTCTGTCAGCAATCTAGATCCAGCTCATCAGCAGATAGGCGAACATGCCCATGTCTACTGCAGGTGTCAAAGAGGAGCCCCAGACTCCCTGTAAGGGGTGGAGTGTTTCATTTTCTCTAAGAATCTGTATAAAATAAATTAGCAAATCTGGACCTTTACAAGCAATTTTCCTAGTCCTACCCTGATGCTTATATCTGTGACTTTGTAACAATGCATTGCAGTGATTTGCTCTTGAAGAGAGTATTAATAAAGTGATTTTTCTAATTTGAATGTTTGTTGCTTTCTTCAAGTCTGGACTTTAGCACCCAACCAGATAACAGTGGGCACATCTGCACAAGATGCTGACTATGCAGTCATCGAATACTACTGTGCAGTAGCGTGTCACATCCACTGGCACTACTGTGCAGGAACTCTGGTTACTGCGCAGTGGCCTCTTGTAGGCAAACCCAGCGTTTCTTTATCCGTCTTCGCTAGTTTCTATTCCCAGCCTGGCCACAGACTTGCTCTATAATGTTGGACAAACAGTTCTCTGTGCCTCAGCTTCCCCAGTTGTGAAATGGAGATCTTGTAATTGTGAAGGATTGGTGTAATAAACCTCCTCAGTAATAAAGGTCTTACCTATATTTTTGCTTTAAACAGGAAACTCAGTCTGTATTTTGCTCACCCCTGCTGTAGGATGTCTGGGGCTTCATCTGTGTTTAGGAAGCCAGCAGGCTCAGACAGCAGACAACCCCCTTCAGTATTATATGCTGAGCGTAGCTAGAGCGAGACCCGCAAAGCACTCAGTTCCTACTCGTTTGTGACATGGTTTGGTCCCTTGGTCCCCGGCCAGGGAACTTCATTGCCAAGTTGACTTTCCCCTGAGCCATCTTTCTTTTCAATTGGAGCTCCCTTATTGTCTAAGGTGATAAGGATATTTTGGGGGGTTAGCACTTACCTATTATTAACTACCACCCTTTATAATTTCAGGCCACTATGGAGATAATGAGATGAGAGAAGGTGAAAGGCTGTATATCCAAAATGGAGTTAGCAGCTTGGTTAGAGAGCTCAAACCTGCCTACAAGGTTCTCAAGTTGTGTGGATTTCCCTGTTTCTCAATACCTTTAACACAATATGTCATAGCCATGTTGGAGAGTAATAGTTTAGAGTAAAAACAGGTATTGTAATGTTTTATTTTGTTTTTTTCCTGCTTACAGAAGCTAGGACAATTTTTTTTACTTGATGTAGTGTTTGAGCAGTGCTTTTAGAACACATCTGGCTTTGCAGTGTGGTGCTGGGGACTGCTCTGTCTCTAGAAGAACAGCTGGATCATGAATTTAAGTCAGAAAATGCTGGGTCTTGGCCTAATCTGGATCCTTGTCAAAATTATTGTCCATGAAAAATCTCATGTTTACATTGGTAGTCCAGGTTCTTTGAGTAGATAGATGCAATATCTTTTATTAGACCAACTGAGTAGTTGGGAAAAAGTTCTTGGCAAGCTTTCGAGCGTAATTGCTCTTCTTCAAACCATTACAATTCCAGCACATGACCTGGGCTGAAGCCAGCTTCTTTTTGTAATGCTGGTTAACAGACATTTATGTGGGACTGTTAGAAAGGGGTCATAGGTAGGCACCTACTCAAATTGCAGTTTCACAGGAATTGTGGAATTGGGCATTGTCTGTGAAATGTACCAACTCTCCCCCCACCAAAAAATACTTACCGAAATAAAATGCTGGCTTCCCCGTGGGAGCCAGCAGCTCTCATGGTCACTGTGGCCTGGCCATGCAGCCCACCATGAGGCACGGGTGGGGGCTGTTGGTGTTCTGTTCACCAGAGCACCTCAAGGGATGACAAGGTTGAATGGTCACAAACTCCTCCAAGACCGTTTCAGGCTGGACGCAAGGAAGAACTTCACTGTCCGAACCCCCGACGTCTGGAGCAGACTGCCGCCAGAGGTGGTGCAAGCTCCTACTCTGGACTCCTTTCAGAGACATTTGGATGTTTATCTTGCTGGGATGCTTTGACCCCAGTGACTTCCTGCCCCTGGGGATGATGATCTCCTAGGACTCGATGATCTCCTGAGGTCCCTTCCAGCCCTAATGTCCGTGAAATCCATGAAGGGGAGCCGCTGCCCCAACAAGCCCTGGGACCTCCTGTCTACCTCCCCCCGCTTTGGCCACGCTGGACATCTGCAGGGCCAGGAACAAGGCTCTGATGGGGGGCAATGGGGTGAGTGTGGGGCAGTCTCCCTCCCTTTTTCTTTTTTTCAGGCGTCCCAAGCAAACAGGTGGTGGCTGTGCCCATAGGTCTCCCTTAGTCAAGCAGGCTTACAGAGGCCTCAGTGGGCGCTGCGTCTCCCTGGGGCGCAGCAGACAGGTCTGACCAAGCTGGGCACGGCCAGGCCGGGCAGGATGCTGTGGCGAAGCGGCGAGGCTGGTTCCCTGCCCCTCATCCGGGCAGCTCCCTGCTTGCACCGGACGGGCCGAGGGGGCACGAGGAGCCAGGGACCGCGCGCTCCCCGCTGGCAGGGCACGCCGGAGGGGCGGGCTCTGCCGCACGTGGCCGGAACAGTTCTGTCACCCGGAACAGTTCCCGGCCGCAGCGCCGAGATGGTGCAGGCCTGGTACATGGATGAGGCCGCTGCGCACCCCGAGAAGCCTCACCAGTGCGAGCCCGCCCGGCCCGTCGGCCTGGAGCAGCTGCGCCGCCTCGGCGTCCTCCACTGGAAAGTAGGCGAGGGCCGCCGCCCGCCCCCTCCCGCCTCGCTGCCGCGCCGGCCCCTCTGTCGCGCCGCGCCGCTCGTAGCCGCCCAGCCGCGAGGCACTGGCCAGCGCCTGCTGCGCCCGGGTGAGGCCAAGGAGCCCGTGGGCGCTGCCCGGTGAAACTGCCCCAAGACGTGAGCAGTTAGGGTCAGCTGAAGATCCCGAGATAGGACCCACAAGGGCCCAGCCCTGCGCGCCCGCCTTGGGCAGCAGTGGTGCCCTTTCCAGGTGCCTCCTTCCGCCACACGGGCAGAGGCTCAGGATGCAGCAGCGTCTGGAAGGTGCTCCTGCCCCCCTGAATGCTTCCCCACAGGAAGGCAGATGAGCTCTGTGCCCAGGCTAGGAGCTGCCCGGGTGGTGCCTTCCTGCCTGACTGCCACCAGCAGAGCTAATGCAGCGCCCAGCATTTGTTTAGGAGGCACAGAGTGTAAGGGGCTGTGTGAGATCGTGGGGTCCAGCCGCCTGCCCAAGGGGCAGGAAGTCAGCTGGGATCAAACGGCGGTGGGGGGGAGTGAGGGACAGCAGCAGGGCTGTTGGGGGGGGGCATTTAGTTTTAACCACGGATTTTGAGATTTTTCATCAAATGATCCCAGCAAGATGGGCATCCAAGTGTTTTTGAAAGTGACCAGAGTAGATGCACTTCTGCGGGGAATCTATTCCAGGCCCTAAGGACTTGGACAGTAAAGAAGATTTTCCTTATGTCCAGCCTAAAACAGTCTTCCAGCAGTTTGTGACCGTTGCACCTTTTCTTCCCTTGGGATGCCCTGGTGAACAGATGTTCTCCCAGTTTCTAGTTCACACCCGTTATGTACTTGCAGGCTGCCGCCAAGTCACCCCTGAGCCTTCTCTTCTCCAGGCTGAAGAGTCCCATGGCTCTCAGCCTTTCCTTGTAAGGCTTTCTCTCTTGTCTTCTAATCATGCACATGGCTCTCCTCTGGTCTCTTTCAAGCTTCTCCACATCATTTCTAAATTGCAGAGCCCGGAATTGGATGCAGTACTTCAGCTGCAGCCTCACCAAAGCTGAGTAAAGTGGGAGGATGACTTCCTGGGTCTTGCTTGAGATGCATTAGTAGATGCAAGCCAGAGTTTTGTTTCCTTTGCTGACTGTGGCATCGCGCTGGTGGCTCATGTAAGGGATCCTGGTTTTCTGTGATAAGAAATCACACATTCTCTGATAAAAAAAAATGTAAATTCTCTTGATAAAAATCCCAAAAGCTGTGGTTAAAATTAAATGCCCCCACAGCCCTGCTGCTGTCGCTGACTCCAGCCCTACAGCCCCTGTCCCCCAGTTGCCAGGGCTGTAGAGCCAGGGACCCAGGTCCGCAGCCTCTTGCCCCAGTGGAAGGCAGCGGTTGCTACAGCAGGAGCAAGAGCTGGCTGCCCCCCTGCTGCTGCCTGCTGCAGGCTCAGGTGGGGCCAGCTCCCAGTGGCAGTGTGCACTCCAGGGGGGGTAAGGGAGACCCACGTCCCCCAGATCTGTGTGGGTGGTGGGGACAAGTTAGATGTGCACTGCCCCTGTGCACAGAGGAAGTGTAGCCAGGGCAGCACAGAGCTTAAAACAGCAGGCAGCTTTCATGCATAGCCCCACTGTGCCCTGCTGTGCCAGTCGCTCAGGCTGAGCTCTGGAGAGCCTGGGTGAGGGCAGCAGGGCAGGGAGCACAGCGTTTGCAACACAGGATTTGCAGCTGGCTGGCACTCTGGCTGGGAGGGGGTTTGCATACCTGCTCCTGGCCAGAGTGCTCAGCTGACTACAAACCCCCCGTCCTGCCGGAGTGCTAATCTTGACTTGATCCTTCTGTTCAGTTAACATAGTTTAGTGCATTAGTTAGTGTACAAATAATACTTTTTAAAAGTGTTTTGTATCTTCCTGGACTCCTTTGAAAAGTCTCACGGGCACTGGTAGAATTGTCATACTTAGACTTATTTCTGCTGGGAACAAATTTAAAAAAAGAAACTTTTTTCTTTTTAACCTAGATAACCTAGATAAAAATATTTTACAAAGAACTTTTACACAGGTGTGATCAAAATCAATAACATCCTCAACAGAAGCAGCTACTTTGACATTCGAGACTGTGGAAGAAACAGGCTTCACTCTATTGTTTGTTCACAAAGTTGTTGGAGACCTTTATTTACAAGCAGCTGCTGGGAAGAGCACCGGACAGACAGAACTTCCTCTTATCAGTCCCGCATGCCCCCCCCCAGCAATCAATTGAAGCAAACCTTTTGTATGTTTCAATTCAGGTCACATGACACAAGATATAACAAGTCAAAGAAAAACTGGTTTGAACCAGTAAGTTGCAAGAGAGCATAGACTGTGGTTTGACCTATTGACCTTATAGGTCTACTCAGCTCAACAAGGGGAAAAGGGCAGGAGAAGGAGCAGATTGCAGAATAGGGGAAAAAGCAATCATTAGCAAATAGTGCACTAACTCAAGAAGTCAGCAGAAATTAAGGCCTGGGGTTTTCTTCTTCCACAAGACAAAGATGACCAATGGATCTGGATTTTCATGGAAAAGGGAGACATGATAATGCTTCCTGCTGGCATAAATCAGAAGCTGGCTGGGGGCTGAGAGAGCGGGGAGGTTTGCAGCTGGCTGGGAGCAGTGAGGGTTTCCAGCCAGCGGAGCACTCTGTTTTCTCTGATAAAAAATGGGAAATCCATGGTTTTCTCTGTTTTTCCGTGGGACATGGAAAACCAGGATCCCTGGGACATGCAGGGATCCTGGTTTTCCAATTCCCTTGGAAAACCATGGATTGCCAATTTTCTCAGGCTCTCCAGAGCTCAGTATGTGCAGCTGGCACAGCAGGGCCATGCACGAAAGCTGCCTGCCCTGGCAGCACCGGTGTGGGGTGGTGGGGAAGTGAAGGACAGCAGCAGGGCTGTGGGGGGCATTTAATTTTAACCACGGGTTTTGGAATTTTTATCAGAGAATTTGCAATTTTTTTAGCACAGAAAACAAGGATCCCTGAATGACCCCCAAGTCTCTTTCAGTTGCGGTCCTAGCAAGTATAGCACTGCCAAACCCATAAGTATGATGTGGGTTTTTTTCTCCTGAGGTGAAACACCTTGCATTTCTCAGTGTTGAGATGCCATCAAGTTTTGATTTGCCCACCTTGCAAGTCTGTTGAGGTTGGCCTGAATTGCCAGCCTATCCTCTAGAGGGATCACATTTCCCTATAATTTGGTCAGCAAACTTAGCCAGTCCACCAGACTGACAGCAGAGTCCAGATCATTTATAAATATATTAAAGAGTAAAGGTCTGCATACGCAGCCCTGGGGGATGCCACTGGTCACCATGTACCACGTTGATTCGATTCGATAGACTATTACTCTCTGAGTCCGACCTCGGAGCCAGGTCCCCAGCCATCAGACTGTGGATTAGTCGAGGCCACAGTTTCCTAATTTTACCATAAGGACATACATCATGTAACACCAGGTCAAAGGCTTTTTTGAAATCCAAATATAAGATATCAACCTCTTCTCCTTTGTCCAGGTGACATGTCACCTGGTCACGGAAAAAAGTGAGGTTGGTCAGGCAAGACCTACTCGCAACAAACTCACGTGGCTATCTCACGGACTGTTTCTTCTGTTAGCCTGTTGTTAATGGTTTTCCCTTGATGATTTTTTCCAGGATCTTTCAAGGGATTGGGTCAAATTGATTGGCCTGTAGTTCCCAAGGTCTTCTTTCCTTTCTTCCTTGAAGACAGGCACCACATTGGCCCTCTTTCAAATCTTCAGGAACATCTCCTGAGCACCATGAGCTCTCAAATATCCTTGCCATTGGCCATGCAATGATGTCAGCCAGTTCCTTTGCACTCTTAGGTGCGTTCCATCCTGGCCAGCTGACTTGTGGATGTCCAGCCTTTCAAGGTGTTCCCTCACAAGATCTTTGCCGATGATGGGCATGTGTTTGCCCTTACCCTGGTAATCCTGCATCTTGCAGGGTGATCCCCTTGGGCTGGTGGAAGATTGACGAAGTAATCATTAAGGAGATTAGCTTTTTCTTGCATGTTGGTTGTCAGCTGCCCCATTTGGTTTAGCAAGAGTCCAGTGTTGCCCTTGTTTTATCTGACTTCCCACATAACTGAAGAAGGACTTTTTGTTGTTCTCTATTCCTGTAGCCAGTTTAAGTTCAATTTCAGCCTTGGCTTTCATAGTTCACTCCCTACCAGTGCAGGCCAGTGCTGAATACTCTTTCTTAGTGGTGTTTCCTGCCTTCCATCCTTTATAAACTTCTCTTTTCAGGTGCAGGAGGTCTATGAGTTCCCTGTTGAACCAAGGGGGTCACCCAGCCCTTTTCCTCCCTTTCCTGTGGGTTGGAATGGACTTCCCTTGTGCTTCAAGAACTGCATCCTTAAAGAGCAACCACTCATTGTGGACTCCCCTCCCTGTCAGATCATGGCCTCTCAGGGCCTTGACAACTAACCCCACGAGCTTGTGAAAGTTGGCTTTCCTAAAGTTGAGAATTTCTGCATTGATGACAGATTTACTAGCTTTGCGATGGCTAGAGGAAATGATCAACTCATGATCACAGTCTCCCAACTTCCCTTTGATTCTCAAGTCGCTTACTAGATCACCCCCTCTGGCCAGTACCAGCAGTGCCTTAGCTCTTGTCAGCTCATAGATGTGTTGAGACAAGTAGAGCTCATCAATGTAAGTGAGGAAGCTTTGCAACTGATCAGATTTGGCTGAGCGCTCTTCCCATGAGATGCCAGGGTAGTTGAAGTTGCTCATGACAACCATGCACCAAGAGCATGCAGCCTCTGCCAGTTCCCTAGCAAATTCATGATCAATCTCTTCCTCCTGATGAGGAGGTCTGTATTAGGTTCCTACTGTTATAGCCCCTTCACCATATTCCCCCCCATATTCTAACCCATAGGGTCTCATGTCGCCCTCCTTGGGTGCCCATCTCTGGTTGTAGGAAAGTGTACAGCTCCTTCACATAGAGAGCTACACCCCAGCCCTTTCTTGCAAAACGATCCCCCCTGTACAAGGTATAGCCATCTACCTGTGGTCCAGTCATAGGTGGAGTCCCACCAGGTGCCCATTATCCCTATGAGACTGTATTCATTTTTGTTTAGCAGAAGGGCCAGTTCCTCCTGTTTGTTCCCCAGGCTCCTGGCATTTGTGTACAGGCAAGTAAGCCTGCCGTTGGAAGCCCTTGGCTTTCCTGTACTCCTAGAAGGGTCTTTGTCCCTGGACTGGGGTAGGAGTGAATTCCCTTGTGCAGCCTGACCTGTTGATTTTGTGACCATTTCTTGGTGGGCTTGCACTGGTAGTTGTCTGCCCATCCCCCAGCAAACTTAGTTTAAAGCCCAGTCAAGCAGGTGACCCATTCTGGCCGGGAAGAGCTTCTTCCCCATTGGAGTGAGGTAGAGGCCGTCCCTTCGCAACAAACCGCTGCCTCTTTCTCTGAAGTGTAGACTGTGGTCAAAGAAGCCAAAGTCCTTGCAGTGGCACCAAAGCTGCAGTCTTCTGTTTACTTCTTCAGTTCATCACTCCATCCTATGCCTGTGACCTGTAATAGGGTGACCACAGTATGTTTTTCCTCTCTCACAGTTAGAGTGCTGCAGTCCTCACCCAGTCTCACCTGCCATGACTTTGATGGAAGAGTTCAGGAGGTGCTGCTCAGTCTCGGAGCAGTCCAACCTTTGAAGGGAAAAGCAACTGACACCATCAGTTTCTTCTTCAGCTGAGCTCTCTGGATCAGCCATGAGGCCAAAGGGGTCTGCATGGGAGCTCATCCAGCCCCTACACTCCCACCTCAAACCTCCATTTGTATATACTTCATAGAATCTCAGACCCTCATAAAGGATCTGCAGTCATTCAGTGTCAAGCCAAAGTCTCAGTCATACCCAGCCTTGCAGGTGAAAATGCCAGGCTTTGTACCAGGGATACCTAGCAGTCCATTTAGGATGAATGCAACCAGACATGAGCGGCTCATCTGTGCCTCACCCATCCACCACTGCATTCTCTGACATCTGATCCCCACCATGCTTCAGTTCCCGGGGCCTTCTAAGGGCTCCAGATGGACCTCTTCTCCAATCAGGTTCTGCCTCTGCCTCATAGCTGCTCGTTTGCCAAGGCAGTAACTAGGCCTACAAATTAGGGTATTCTTTGGTTTTGAAGGTGGCGTTGTGTGGATCATGTGTGTATCTTATGGATGTTTATATTTTCATTTTCTTCTTTTCCTTTTGCCCCTCAGTTGGATGCTGACAACTATGAGACTGACCCAGAGCTAGCAAGGATTCGGAGAGAGAGGAACTATTCATGGATGGATATAATAACTATAGATAAAGATAAACTCCCAAATTACGAAGACAAGGTAAATCTGCTGTAGGTTGCATTGTAGAAGGTATAATTCTGAAGTCTGCCATTAAAGTGTGCATTTTTTTTTGAAGTGTGCATGTAGATCCCAACCTTCAAAGATTGAATGTTCCCCCTATTTTAAAAAAAATATGTTCTGCATTTCATAGAATGACAGGTCAAAGCCCTACAAATACTAGCAAACACTGTGAGAATATAATCCAAATGAAGGTCAGATGATTGCCAGTTGGGGATTTTGGCAAAACTTTGCCCAGTGAACTTCATAACAGCAAGCTTAGTTTTGGTCATTGCTGTGCTGATACATAGCAGTAATTTTAACTGAAAGTAATAAACTACCTGGTAGTATTTTAAGTAATGTCCTGGTGTTCCCAGAAAAATAGGAGGCTACTCTTCCTTCTCTTTGTTTGGTTGTCAAGGTGATTGATTTTAAGTGACAAAAATATTTTAATATAATCATCATCAGAGGGAACTGGAACTTTGCCAAATTCATTTTGAAGATTTGTGACCTCCCATACATATGAAGTAATGTGTGAGCATGCTTATTTTGCAGTTTTGGAAATTGAAACACCCCTAGAGCTAAGTGTACTTTATGGAATATCTGTGTAAAAACTGTACCCCCCTCCTCCCCATCCCCCTCGTTAGGTTTTTGGTTTTGTTTTTTAAGGTTGAAGTGTGCTGAACACTTGACCAGTTTGAGGGGTGTTTGCAGTTTCCCAAATGAGAAATATTCTTCAAGAGGGATGTGGACGGCCTTGAGAGGGTCCAGAGGAGGGCCACTAGATTGATATGTGGGCAGCAAGATAGGCCTTATGAGGAACGTCTGAGGGA
>JAGPOW010003642.1:29645984-29656282 GCA_030014935.1 Caiman crocodilus
GAAGTTGTTCTTGCTCCTACCTTGGGTGTCTTTAAGAGTAGATTAGATAGGTACTTGGCTGGGGTCCTGTGACCCTGGCACTTGTTTCCTGCCATTGGCTGGGGGTCAGACTAGATGGCCTGCTCTAGGCCCCTTCTGACCCTAGGTACTATGATATTATGATACTATGAAATACTTTAATTTGGGGACTAATATCTTGATTGCTTTAAAACAGATCAGGATGAATACTGTAAAGTTCTCAGTTAAGCATTTCAGAATGAAAGTCCTTCCTCATCAGCTATGTACACTGATGTGCCATTCCAGCTTTAAGTGGGATATTCAATATCTGTCTTGAAGCCTTGAGGAACTTGTTCATTTATCACTTTTTCTGACCCACTGTATTCATTGCAGGGTTTTTTCACCTCCTGACAATTGGATAGGAACCCCTTAAAGGCCCAGCATTATAGCTCATAAATTGCCTAGAGAGTTCCATGTAGTGACAGAAAATATTCTTCGTTATGTCTCTTGTTGGCAATATGAAGCACTGCATCAGGCAACCCATTTGGCATTGCTTTCAAGACCAACCAGAAGATTAAATACTGTAGGTGGCAGAGCTACTTTTTCCTGTATAACATGCAGGAAGTCTTGCTGTATCCTTTTTGTGTGTGTCCAAGATAAATATCCAGCTCCTGATGGATGCCTTCCTGGTAAACCTGGTTTGACTTTCTGTTCAGTTAACATAGTTTAGTGTATTAGTTAGTGTACCAATAATACTTTTAGAAAGTGTTTTATATCTTTCTAGACTCCTTTGAAAAATCTCACAGGCACTGGTAGAATTGTCAAACTTATTCCTCTTTGCAGCAAATTTAAAAAAAAAGAAACTTCTTTCTTTCCAACCTAGATAAAAATATTTTATGAAGAACATTTACACCTGGATGAGGAAATTCGCTACATCCTTGAAGGAAGTGGTTACTTTGATGTTCGAGACAAAGATGACAAGTGGATCCGGATTTTCATGCAAAAGGGAGACATGATAACTCTTCCTGCTGGCATATATCACCGATTTACGCTGGATGAAAATGTTTGTATATGCCTTTATATCTTATGGTCATATATTTTAGTATATGACTTATAAAGCTATTTTAACAATTGTTAACATTTATATTTCAGATTAGTGACTAAATACATTAGGATTTGCAGTTCATTATCAAACTATTATACCAGAAATGTGAGGCATACTAACTGATTTACTGAATCAGAGACTTGAATTTTTCTCAATTATACAGATCTAGCTCATCAGCAGTGGCTGTGAGCCATTTGTCATCCACTGTCTGTTCTTTGTCTTGCATGAAATCACTGTATGGTCCAAATCCAGTCTGCACTGCTATCTATCATACACAGTGCCACCATAAGTGATTGAGTCACAGAGACTGATCCATTCATGCTGAAGGTAGAGCAGTGTAAGGAATCTTAAACTGCCTTGTCATGTGACTTTTCTGTGGCTAGCAAGAACATGCCTGTGTCTACTGCAGGTGTCATTTAGGAGCCCTAAACTAAATGTATGAAGGAGAACATTGTCCAGTGACTAAAACCAACCCTGACAGTCACATAAGCTGTGTTACATCCTGGCTCTGCAATGAACTACACATTGACCTTTGATCTGAGAGGAGGCTTGGGATATAAATGGTAATATCAGGTTGGGGTACAGCCTTGGCCTCTGTGGAACTCTCATCTTCCTGTGATTAAGACTCTCTGTGTATGTCTGGGAAACTGTCTCCATCCTGTCTCCCAAAGGTGGGAGAAAAGTCCAAGAATGAGTATATCCTTGAATCAGTAGTTGGGCTAGTAGTAGTGGTGCTCTGCATATAAAAGGAGAAAAGCTCTTTTGGTGCAAATATCTGCTTTGTATGTCCACACTGGGTGAACTACACCAGCTTCAAATTTGGGCTTTGTTCTAGTGTAGACAAAACCAAAGGTGTTGTGGGTCAGAGCCACAAAAGAGCTTAACTGCTGCTGTCCCACTTAACTCCCAATTTAGGAATTTAAGTTTAAATTTTCCATCCTCCGAACTCAGCTCAGCTGCCACAAATTCCACAGGTGCCACTTTTTTTATCAGTTAGGATCCTTAATGTGCATCTACACAAGATGCTGATGGCATAGTAGCCAAAAAAATACTGTGCAGTGGCATATCACAGCATGGACAGTGCTAAAATGCTACTGTGCAGTCCTATTAGGCTACTGTGCAGTAACGTGATCTAAAATGTGCTCACTGGTGCTACTGTACAGTAACTCTAGTTACAGCACATTTATTTAGTACTTGCTGATACAAATATAGGTGTAAACTAAGTGTCTATGGGATCAGACTGGATCTGATCAATAGTATATTACACACTTAAGTTCATTCTCAAGACTCCTGGGAGGCAGACAGAGCATTATCTCCTTCATTAGGTGCATTCTAGAAACACCTGCTAGATTTGCAATCACAAGTATTAGCACAAGTACTAAATAAATGTTCAATAACGATAGTGCACTAGTGTCTCATCTAGATGCACCCTTAGATGCCTGAATTACTCAGAAACTCCCATTTTTTGATGATGCTGAACATGCCTAAGCCACAACTGAATCCACAAAATAGATGTTTCTTTATCTAACCTGCAATTCCTGATCCAGCAGGTGTTTCTAGAATGCACCTAGGAAGGAGATAATGCTCTGCCTGCCTCCCAGGATTTTTGAGAATGTGTTGAAGTCTGTAATGTAGCATTGATGAGATCCATTCCTTAGGTCTCAACTCCCAGGATTATATCTGAATTTATTCAATGACTAACTTAAAACGCATAAATTGTCTTGCTTTGCTAGTCAGTAGTTTGGCAATTAGGACAGGCTTCTGGGAGATGTGAGTTTCAATCCACTCAGGCTGAGGAAGGCCCAAATCCCAGGTGTCTCATTTACTGGGCACGTGTTCTAACACAAGGCTCTTGTGCAAAAGGTGGGCTGTGACAGTGGGAATGTTTCTGAGCACAACTCTTTGTGGTGGATCGGTGTTGGGCATGTTCTGTGCATACTTATCAGCTCCTTTAATGACTTTGGTGTCACCCCAGAACTAATCTGGACTGAAATGGAATCTGCATTGGAGCTAAAAGCCTAGACCAGGGGCAGGCAGTTATTTCAAGAGAGGGCCCCTTACCGAGTTTTGGCAAGATTTTGAGGTCCACGTGGGTAGCCTCACCCCTTGACAGGTGCCCCACCCCTTAGCTACCATCTTGTGACCGGAAGTCCCACCCCCTAACCCCTGACCTTTGCCATCTGAAGTTCCTCCTTTTGCCCCCAAATGTACTCCTTTCAGCAAGGGGTTTTGCCATCTTAGAACTAGTAACATACCAGATTATATTCTAAAAATAAAAGATGTACTACAACTTTCATTAATTTGATTTCAAAAAATATTTTTGTCCTGATTTACACGTGTTTGTGTAGTGCACATAGCAGTGATTGCACACTAGCTTAAAATGAAGTCTTATTCTTGTATATAGTGGGGGGTGGGGGTAGGTTTGTGGTGGACTGTGGTTGTGTGGGGGTGTGGGAGAGGGTGTAGGTGTGTGTGGGGTGGTTGCGAGGAATGGATAGGTATGTGGGTGAGGGAGCATGTGGGTGTGGATATGTGGGGTGTGGGTGGGCATGAAGTTTGTAGGGGGATATGTGTGAGGGGAGGGTGGCTGCGTGTGTAACTGTGGGGGAGTGAGTGTCTGTGTATGGTGGGTTATGTGTGTGGGACTCACCCTACAAACACACCCACACACACACACACACACTGCCCCCACCTTCACACACGTATGTACTCTGTTGGAACTGGATTTGGACCCAGCCCTTCTACCTTTCTTCTGGACGAGCACAACCCTCAGACCTACCACAACACCTGCCAGTTGATAATAGACGAGTTTATTGATACAGAATGATAACAAAAAACAACAATACAAACAGTCAAACAATTCTATATCTACCAATCCTAGGGTTGTCATTAGAGTCAATGTACATCTGGTTAGGATGCAGGCTCCACTCTGAGGCTCTGTCTCAGGTGTCAGCAGTCTGGAGGTGGGATGCTGAGGCCCACAGCCCCCATCCAGTGGGGTGCATGAGACAGGCTGCTGGTATGTCCTTGGTGCATGGTGGCCTTGGGGACCTTTTCTGGAGGATGGGGATGGGGATAGGGACCCCTCTCAGGGAGCAAGACAGGGAGGGACAGAGAGGAAGAGAAGGAGGATCGAGAAGGAACAGGGAGGGATGGGGCAAAGAGAGGGACCCTTTGTTAATCTCGTCTCTGCTTTTGTATTCTCATTCCACCTTGATGACTCCTGATGACTCTTCATCCAAGGCTATCTCTGGTTGGTTCTCTCTCTGTGGTCACACATCCAAGTAGCCTCTTGGGCCTTCTCCTAATTTGGTCTGTTGCCCCCAAACCAAGACTCGGGCCCCCTTGAGGCTTTCAAGTCTAGGTGCTGGTGTCATTTATCTCGTGTTATTGGACAGTATGGTGCATAGTTCCTTGGTTCCCAGGCTGTGTCTTTGTTGTGTTAGACAACGTGTCTGCCTTGAAGGCTGTGATCTGGTGTTATGGTATACCCCCTAAATTCTCAGGCTGTGTCCATCTGTTGGCCTTGTTTTGCGAGACAGCCTGTCTGCTTCCAGGGCTGTATAGAATTCTGTGTGTGAAACCCTAGCTCTTTAGAAATTAATTAACCCCTGCTACCCATATTTGACCCCTTATAATGCATATATCTATACCTATACGCCAATTCCCCAAAAAACTGACCTTTAAATGCCATTTTCAAGCCCCCTCCTGCTCCTGGGTCAATGGTACCGGGTGGCCTCCTGCTCCCTGGTGGCAATACAGCTGGGAACCAAGTGGTGCTAGAGCAGTGTGGGGGCAGGAAAGCAGGGAAATGGTTGGGGGTGAGGGAGGGCTGGGCTGCTCAGTCCTGCTGCGGACTCTCCCTGGGCCCTACTGCCCTTCACTCCTGTCATCTTTGACAGGCTGCCAGGAGCAAATAAATATTAATTTTCTAAATTTTTAGGAGCCCCATGAGATGGACAGAACAGCCTGATGGGCTGAATGCGGCCTGTGGGCCGTATTTGGCCCACCCCTGGCCTAGACAATCAAACTGCATCACTTAGCATGCACAGAAGCAAAAGCTCTGGGTGTCTAGGGAATTTTCAGGCAGTCAGTTTGATTTATATGCTGCCTTTCTGTGGTCTGTTAGCAAAATGTGGGACTCTAGGGATCCTTGTGATCTAAAATGGATATGCCAAATAATATGCAATATGTCTGCAATACCTGATATGTCTTGTGGTTTGCGAAGTGGGGTTAATCTGAATTGCTGTTTGGAATGTAGGTGCCTATATTAGCCTTAATCCCATTTAGTCTCCTCTGGAAGAAATCTGGATTTAGACCCATTACAACTGTTGAGTGCCATTGTAACATAATTCCGGAGCATTTAAGCACAATGGAAGTACACATTGGGGTCACATGAGGCTATTAAACTATCTAGATAGGCACTGAAAGATGCTATTGGACTGCAAATTATTACTATAACTTTACAGAAACCATTGGGTTTATCTACATATGCCATTAAAACAACGTGATAAACTTCAGCGCAGTTTATATCGGAGTCAGCTGGTCCCAGGCACAGAGTCTGCATGGGTGCCCAGGACTAGAGCAGTATGAGCCGGGGCAGAGCAGCCCTAGTCTGGCAGGAGGCCAGGAGGGTAAGCCCTGAGTCCTGGGTGATGGTATCAATCAGCAGAGTGGCCAGCTGAGGTACAAGGGTGCTAAAGTGCAGAGCTAGGTGGCAGGCAGCCCTTGCACTTTAGCACCCTTGTGCCCCATCCAGCCTATTTCCATCTACACGTACATTTCAGCACATCAGGCCTGACAGTACTCTTCAACAGCAGAGTTAATTAACTTACTGCACCTTAACACAGGTGCACGTGTGGACCATGACACTTTACTACAGAGCTAATTGTCAACACTGTGGTAAAGCACATGGGTAGATGCACCCATTAAGCTTAGCTTTCGAATTAACTTATTTCCAAAGGAGCTGTCATACTAGTACCGGTTTGTTTTCTCTCACCAGAATTATGTCAAGGCAATGAGACTGTTTGCTGGAGAGCCCATCTGGACACCATACAACCGGCCAGCTGACCACTTTCCTGCTCGAAAACAGTACCTGCAGTTTATGGAACAGGCAGTGCAGTAACGCTCTCTGGGGTGTAGTATGTGGAACATCACAGAGCCCGAGCAGAATGTAAACAGTGACTTTTTCACCGTAGGACGTGTTCTGCTTCCATTTTCCAAATGCACTAACACTTATTTTGGGATGATGGGATGGGAGTAGTGGATAACCCTTTATGTTCATTGAAATATGAATGGCTGCTAGCAAACTACAGAACATTGTATTCAATTATATAATTCCTGCTTCATTTTCTCTAAGAATCTTTATAAGATGAATTAGCAAATCAGGGCCTTTACAAGCAATTTACCAAGTCTTACCCTGATGCATAGACCTGTGATTTTGTAACAGTGCATTGCAGTGATTTGCTCTTGGAGAGAGTATTAATAAACTGATTTTTCTCATTTAAATGTTTGTTGCCTTCTTCATTTCTGGACTTTGGCAACCCACTGAATAACAGTGGGCGCATCTGCACAAGATGCTGACCATGCAGTAGTCAAATAATACTGTGCAGTAGTGTGTCACAGCACTGACAGTGCTAATGTGATACTGCACAGTATTAGGCTACAGTATCAGCAACTTTAACTGATTTATGAAACTGCAATGATGTTGTAATGGGTTAAGGAAAGAGAAAATCCTGCTACCTGGGTCCTTTGTGTCATAATTCTGATGGAGATGGAAACAAAATGGTTCCTATTATATTTCCCTGTAAGTCATCTGGAAGAATACGTTATATGATTTCATATATTTCATAGACATTAGGGCTGGAAGGGACCTTGAAAGATCATCAGGTCCAGCCCCCTGCCCAAGGGACAGGAAGTCAGCTAGGGTCAAGGGATACCAGCAAGATAGGCATCCAAATATTTCTTAAAAGTCCAGAGTAGGAGCTTGCACCACCTCTAAAGGGAGTCTGTTCCAGGCCTTGGGGGCTCAGACAGTAAAGAAGTTTTTCCTTATGTCCAACTTAAAATGGTCTTAGAGAAGTTTGTGACCATTGGACCTTTTCATCCCTTGGGGCGCTCTGGTGAACAAGCCTTCCCCTAGAACCTGATGTACACCCCTTATATACTTATAGCCAGCCACCAGGTCACCCCTGAGCTTGTGCTCTTCCAGGCTGAAGAGTCCTATGGCTCTCAGCCTCTCATCATAAGGCTTAGTCTTGCCTTCTCATCATGCTCATGGCTCTCCTCTGGACTCTCTCAAGCTTCTTCACATCCTTTTTAAATTGTGGAGCCCAGAACTGGATACAGTACTCCAGCTGCGGCCTCACCGAGGCTGAGTACAACAGGAGGATGACATCCTGGGATTTGCTTAAGAAAAATGTATGGATGCAAGCCAGAGTTTTGCTCACTTTACCAACTGTGACGTAACATTGGTGACTCATATTCATGTTGTAGTCAATCATGACACCCAAGTCTCTTTTGGCTGTGGTGCTTTCAAGTGTAGCACTGCCATACCTATAAGCATGCTGCGGGGTTTTTTCCCCAAGGTGGAGTACCTTGCATTTTTTGGTGTTGAATGCCATCACGTTTTCATCCACCCATTTTCTGAGCCTGTCTAGGTTGGCCTGGATCACAGCCTATCCTTGGGTGTGGACACTCTACCCCAGAGTTTAGTGTCATCGGTGAACTTGGCCAGTCCACTTCTGACACCGGTGTCCACGTCGTTAATAAAGACGTTGAGGAGAACAGTTCCAAGGACAGAGCCTTGGGGGACACCACTGGTCATGGAGCACCAGGCTGCCACACTCTGGGTCTGGCCTCGGAGCCAGTTCCCTACCATCGGACTGTGATGTAGCTGAGGCCGCAGTTGGCCACTTTTTCCAGGAGGAGATCATGGGACACCAGATCAAAGGCTTTTTTGAAGTCTAGATATATGATGTCAATTTCTTCTCCCTTGTCCAGGTGATACATCACCTGATCATAGAAGGAGATGAGATGTGTTTGGTCAGGCAAGACCTACCTGCAGCAAACCTGTGCTGGCTGTCCCTCAGGATGTTGCCATCAGCCAGCTCGTCAAGAATGGTCTCTTTGATAATTTTTTCTAGAACTTTCCAGGGATTGAGGTTAAGCTGATTGGCCTGTAGCTCCCCATAGCTACTTTCCTCCCTTCCTTGAAGATGGGTACCACATTGGCCTTCTTCCAATCTTGGGTACTTCAACTGAGTGTCACAGATTTTCAAATATCTTTGCCAGTAGCTGGATTATGACACCTGCCAGCTCCTTAAGTACTTGGAGATGCAATCTGTTAGGACCACCTAACTTGATGGTGTCCAGTCTCTCGAGGTTTTTCTTTACAAGGTCTACACCAATGCTGGGTATAAATTTACCCTCACCCTGGCCGTCCCGCATCATGTTAGGCAGGGCTGAACCTTTGGGTTGATGAAAAACCAAATCAAAGTACCCATTAAGCAGGTTGGCGTTTTCCTGGGTGTCAATTATCAGTTGTCCCATTTGGTTTAGCCAGGGTCCAATGTTATCCTTGCTTTTCTTCTGACTCCCCACATATATGAAAAAGGACTTTATATTGTCCTTGATACGTGTAGCCAGGGAGCGTTCTGTTGCAGTCTTGGCTTTCCTGGTTCGCTCTCTACAGATGCAGACTGGTAGAGAATATTCCTCCTTTGTGGTGACTCCTGTCTTCCATCCTTTATAAGCCTCTCTTTTTAGGTGTAGGAGGTCCATGAGTTCTATGCTGAGCCAAGGGGGTTGCTGTGCCCTGTTGCTACCTTTCCTCTGAGGTCAGATGGACATCCCTTGTGCTTTCAGGATCACTCCCTTAAGGAGCAACCACTTGTCCTGAACTCCCCTCCCTAAAGGGAGACTGTCATGGTCTCTTAGGGCCTCAACAATGAGCTTCCTGAGCTTGTCAAAGTCAGCTTTCCAAAAGTTAAGTTCTTCTGCATTGCTGACTGACTTGCCAGTTTTGAGATGGATAATAAAAGTGATCAGCTTGTGGTCACTGTCTCCCAGCTTTTCTTCAATTCTTAGGTAACTGACTGGATCATCCCCTGTAGCCTGTACCAGATCCAGCAGTGCTTTACTTCTTGTTGGTCCATAGTCTTCTTGAGTCAGGTAGAGCTCATTCACGCACATGAGAAAGCTTTGTGACCATTCAGATTTGGCCGAGTGCTCTTCCCATGAGATGTTGGGGCAGTTGAAGTCTCCCATGACAACCATGCACCAAGAGTATGCAGCCTCAGCCAGTTTCCTGGTGAATTCCTGGTTGAGCTCTTGTTCTTGGTTTGGAGGTCTGTAGTAGACTTCTACCATTACATCCCCTGTGCCACATTCCCCAAGTATTTTAACCCAGAGGGTTTCTGGTCATCCTCCCTGGGTGACAGTGTCAGCTTGCACGGATGTGTAGCTTTCTTTGGCATAGAGAGCTACACCCCACCCCTTTTTTCCACACAATCTCTCCTGTACAGGGTATAGTCATCTATACTTGTGGCCCAGTCATAGGTGGAGTCCCACCAGGTATCTATGATCCCTATGAGATCATAGTCGTTGTTTAGCAAGACCCGTTCCTCCTGTTTGTTCCCGAAGCTCCTGGCACTGGTGTACAGACACCTAAGTGTCTCATCGGAAGCCCTAGGCTTCCTTGCACTCCCAGGAGGAGACCGTTCCAGGGCTGTGGTAGGAGTGGATTCCCTTAGGTGCCCTGTCCTGCTGGTATTGCAGTAGTTGCTGTAGCAAAACCCCCAGTTTTTTTCTTTTAAAATGCAGTCCCTCCCCTTCCCCAACCATTTCTGACTTTTTATTTCCCTCTCTATTCCTTGTACATAAGTATAAGTGAGCTAAGACATAAGATAAGCTTCAGCATTTTATTTTGGTAGCAAGTTGTATTTGTTTTGTTTTTTCTCCTGCTTTATATTATATAATTATTATGTTTATATTGATTTTTACTGTTCTATATTACTAGCAGTGGTTCTCGGTAAGCTCCGGCACCGCCACCGCCTCCAACCCCGGGAGCAGCTGCGCCCCGGCGCCGAGGCGAGGAAGGGCAGGTAGGCCGTGCCGGGACCCGCGCTCGGCCCGAGCGGCAGCTGCAGCCCCGCGGGCGGAGCCGGCGCGGCCCGGTTGTGGCCGAGGGGAGCGG
>JAGPOW010003642.1:29661356-29684245 GCA_030014935.1 Caiman crocodilus
ATCCTCTTCCGGGCTTCTGACATGTGACCCGGGTTGAAATCCCTGCCCTGAGGGATTCTCCAGCCGCCCCTCAGGCTGGCACAGAGAGACGCTTGTGGAAGAGGGCGCCCAGGGTGGCAATTCTGCCACAGGGTCCACCATGATCTGCTGGCGGGGAAATTGGCTCCATTGTCGGACCCAGAGGATGGTAATTGATGGACATCAATCGTCATGATGCCCTGTGACCAGTGGGGTCCCCCAAGGCTCTGTCCTTGGACCCATATTGTTCAACATCTTCATTATTGATGTGGACATTGGAGTCAGAAGTGGACTGGCCAAGTTCGCTGATGACACCAAACTTTGGGGCAAAGCATCCACACCTGAAGACAGGAGGGTGATCCAGGATGACCTGGACAGGCTCAGAAAATGGGTAGATGAGAACCTGATGGTTTAACACTGAAAAATGCAAGGTTCTCCACCTTGGGAGGAAAAGCCTGCAGCATCCTTATGGTCTCAGTAGTGCTACACTGGCTAGCACTATGGAAGAAAGAGACTTGGGGGTCATCACTGACTACTTCAATGCAATGCTGTGGCTAGTAAAGTGACCAAAATGCTGCCTTGCATCCATAGATGCTTCTCAAGCAAATCCCGGGACATCATTCTCCCCTTCTACTCGGCCTTGGTGAGTCTGCAGCTGGTGTACTGCATCCAGTTTTGAGCCCTGCAATTCAAAAAGGATGTGGAGAAGCTTGAGAGAGTCCAGAGAAGAGCCACGCACATGATCAGAGGTCAGGAAAACAGAACTTATGATGACAGGCTGAGAGCTATGGGGCTCTTTAGCCTGGAAGAGCGCAGGCTCAGGGGTGATCTGATGGCCACCTATAAGTTTATTAGGGGTGTTCACCAGTATATGGGGGAATGTTTGTTTACCAGAGCACCCCAAGGGATGACAAGGTCGAATGGTTATAAACTACTGCAACATCGTTTCAGGCTGGACATAAGGAAGAATTTCTTTATTGTCCGAGCCCCCAAGGTCTGAAACAGCCTGCCATCAGAGATGGTTCATGCACCTGCATTGAACACCTTCAAGAGAAAATTGGATGCTTATCTAGCTGGGATCCTATGACCCCAGCTGACTTCCTGCCCTTCGGGCAGGGGGCTGGTCTCAATGATCTTCCAAGGTCCCTTCCAGCCCTAATGTCTATGAAGTCTATGAAATCTTTACTTGGAAAGTAGTAACTTTCTTTGGTAGTATAATGGCCTATGCCAGTTTCACATTGGGATGGAAGGTACCATGGGTTTATTGCTATATTTGCAATAAATAATATGTTTGGAGAGTGGAGTTAAAAGGAGAAAGTCTTGCTTAAGTTACTTGCATGCTGGTTAGGGACACCCACTGTGCAGTGGAAGCTTCTGATTTGATTGGTACCTATCAGAGCCTCTCTCGAGGAAGATCAGATGTTAGAGGTTGTTTGGTGGCCTTTTTTTTGCTCTCAGCAACTTTCCTGTTGCTAAGTTACATTTCATTTGGCAGTTTGCACCTTTTTTTTCCTCTTGCCTGATATGGGAATCAGTTGTGCTACAAACCTATAAGCAATGCAATAATACCTGGTTGTTCCATGATTGTTTGCTATCATGTTTCTTTTACAGGCCTCTTAGTATTCTTAGTCTGTTAATGCCAGGAAAAATGGGGGTAGGCCACTGATACTAGTGTGGCAATCTATACATACCTGTTTCAATGCTGAAGACACTGTAGTTGTCCTTCTACTATGTACTTAATGTTCACATTGTTATTCTGAATTAGGATTGCACTGAAGGATTTACCTTAAGCAGCCTGCAAAGCAGTTGAGCAAGCAAAGAGTCAAAACATCACGAAACTGGTTATTTAATACTGACAGCAAGTTCACTATTATTGGTAAGTTAATGACTTTGACTCTGCTGTTAATGAAATTCATAAGAGCACATCACTTCACTTGGTCAACCTTCAATAACCGGATCTGGAGGAGGAAGGTAGAGAACAGAAAATGGGTAACTTATTGCAATTTCCAGTTACTTTATGGGGAAGAAACTGAGCATGCACTGTACAGCGGCCAAAATGTATGCACTGTCTGTATCAAACTCTGGATTAGGCATTGTATGTAGTTGGGCAATTGGATGAAATGACTGAAAGAAATAGTTAAAATATCAGCACTGAAGATCTCTAGAGGAAACTTTTGAGAAGCATAGGATGCAGAGTACAGCAGCACGGTACCACTAATTAGAAAACAAAATGGCATAGGAACATAGGATTTGGTGCTGTATCTGCAAAATGACTGTAAGACTTATTTAAAGGAGGCGGGGAGAGGGGTTGACTTGCTGCATAAAGAACCTGGACTATTTCAAGGCTTTTTGCTTTTCTTTAAGAATTTAAAGTCTGGATTTTCCTGGTTTAAGGTAGGTTTGTGGAAAAAGGCAGGTTCTTCACCTTCATCTAATGGGTTAGCATACTGAATTTTTTGGCCTCCTATAAATAATATATGGTGGGTACAAGCAGACATTTAAAAAACAAAACAAAACAAAAAAGTCCTGGACCTTTTCTTTAAACTCGGTGCACCCCCATGCTGAGTCTAGCACATGCCCAGAAAAGGCAGTGCCTTAGTTGGATCCAGTTCATGTAACATCTATATAGATTGGGCACTTTAGTGGAGCTTTTTGGGCACTTCTATCCAATAGCTGAATCAGCTATTGGATAGAAGAGCCAAATACCCTGCTGAAGTCCCTGATCTATACTTTGACTGAGCTCCACCACCTCTGTAACACGCTGTTTCTTCCAGTAAAGCGCAATTTTTTTGTTAATGTCTGCAAGCAGCCAGATTAGTAAGCTGTCAGTGAGAATAAATTCTCCTTTCTGCCATTCCCTCAGTCTCTTATGACCTTACAGTCACTTTATAGCAGTGGCATGCAAAATATGGCCAGCAGCCAGATTTGCCCCCCAGGCAATTCCATAGAGCCTGCGGGCCCCCTCTGTAAGCTCTGGCTCTGGGCTGCCCTTCTGCAAGCCAGGCATCCCCCACCCCAGCCTGGCCTGACCTGCCCCAACCTGGAGCCAGGGGGTGCCAGACGCAAGAAGTCCCTGCCTGGCAGAGGCTTTTGCCTGGCTGCTCTGTGGCTGTTCCCAGCCTCCCTGCCTCAAGCCTGGGAATGCAGGTACAGCCCCACTGGGCTGGGGACGGGGATTCCTGTTGGGGGAAAGAGGGCAGGAGCATGGGTTCTGCATGCTATGGGGCCAGGCTTGGCTGGCCCAGCATGCTGCAGCAGTATACAAGCTGCATGTTACAGGCTGGGTGGGGTTGGCCCTGCACACTGCTACCACGTGCAGATCCAGGAACTTGCACACTCCAGGGACTCTGTAACCCTCCCCATACACATACAGGCACTCATACCCTCCTACACACCCCGGCTTCCACCATACCCCCAAACACACCCACACCCTCCCATACACACCCTACATCAGGGGAGGGCAGTTATTTTAGGCGGAAGGCTGCTTTCTGAATTTTGGCAAGCCACCGAGGGTTGCATGACAGACAGCTAGGGGCAGATAAATATTAATTTTCTAAATTTTTTAGGGGCCCCACAGGCCAGATAGAATGGCCTGGTGGGCTTCAGGCCACATTTTTCCTGTCCCTACCATACATACACACCTTTGCTCCCCGCACATGATATACAAGAGTAAGACTGTATTTTGAGCTGTTGTGCAATTGCCTCTAGATACACTATGCAGATGCACACAAATCAGGACAAATATATATATTTAAATAAACTTAAAATAAGTTATTGTCCATGTCTGGGTTTTGGTTTATTTATTTTTTTTGGTACCTAGTTTGTTTGTTTTTTCCAGTTTCAAGATGGCAACCTTCATCCCAAAAGGAGAACTTCTGGGGCCAGGGGTGGGACTTCTAGTGGCAAAGGTCAGGTGCTGGGGTGGGACTTCTGGTCTCAAGATGATGACCGGGGGTGGGGATACCCATGCAGCCCTCTAGCTGAGATAACTGCCTGCTCCTGCTGTGTAGTCATGACTTGAATTTCTAATATAAGCAGCAAGCAGTAAAACTTTTAGATCTCTTATGTATCTTAGTTGTGGGAGGAAATAGCCATGTGATCTGCATTCATTCCTTGTAGATAGCTGAGGGCTTTGTTACCTGGGAACATGGCCTGCTGAGAATTCTTGATCTAAAACTGATGTTACGTATAGTTTTCGTACGTTCCTTCTCCTTCTTTCCCCAGTTTTTCCTGATGTAAAATGTGAAGCTAGACTGTGGTATTAGATTGGGCTAATATATTTAAGTTCTTTCAGGATGCATATACAAACTGGGAAGCATAGTGAGTTGAGAGCAGTGCCAAAACAAGCTTCCTCCTTAATCAGATGAAGAAATAGTGAGTTAGTCTGTGCTGTCTGTTTTGTTTGTTTTCTTTCCCACATTTGGGAGGTTGCTGTACAGTGAGAGTTTGCTGCACAGTGATTTAGATTCATAAATGGTTAGGGGCTGGAAGGGACCTTGCAGATCATCAGGTCCAGCCCCCCTACTCCAGACAGGAAGACAACTGGGGTTAGGTGACCCTAGTGAGATGACTGTCCAGTCTCCTCTTGAAAACCTCCATGGTAGGTGACTTCACCACCTCTGGAGGGAGTTTATTCCACAGTCTGGACACCCTGACTGTGAAGAAGTTTTTCATGGTATTAAGCCTGAAATGGCCTTCCAAGGGTTTGTATCCACTGGTCCTAGTCTTCCCCGGGGATGTCCTAGTGAACTGTTGTTCACTGAGCTCCTGATCCATTCCTCTGATACAGTGATAAGCTGCTATCAAGTCCCCTCTCAACCTTCTCTTCTTTAGGCTAAAGAGGCCCAGGTCCCTCAGCCTTTCCACATATGGCTTGTCTTGCAAGTCCCTGATCATACAGGTGGCTCTTTTCTGGACCCTCTCAAGTTTTTCCTCATTTTTATTGGAGTGCAGCACCCAGAACTGGACACAGTACTCCGACTGCAGTCTCGTCAGTACAGTGGGAGTATCACTTTCTTAGTTTTACACGAGATACATCAATTGATACATGCCAGCATGTTATTTTCCCTGCTGACCACCGCCTCACACTAACAGCTCATATTCATGCAATGGTCAGTCATTACCCCTGGATCCCTTTCGGCCATGGTGCAAGTCAAGCTGTCACCTCTGAGCTTATATGTATGTTGAGGGTTGCTTGCTCCCAGATGGAGCACCTTACACTTGGAAGTGCTAAATTTCATCTGGTTCTGGTCTGCCCAACTCTTAAGTTTGTCCAGGTGTCACAGAGCACTGAGGTGGCCTGCTCCTAAAGAGGGGAAACTGCTAAGGAAAGAGCCCTAGCAGTGAATAAGGAGCCCAGCTGTTGGTTGCCAGGGCAACTGGAACTAGCAAGCGCTCACACCTGCCAGTGGTCAGCTGACTGAAAGGGGCAGGGCCTGGCTCCCTTATAAACCCTAGGGGCTGAGGCCAGAGGCAGTTCCCTGCTAGCAGCCAGGGAGGAAGGAGCTCCCCCTGAGCAGAGCTGCAAGGAGAGGCCTGACTGCAGGTACAGCCCATGCCAGGCAAAGGATGGTGCATCCCTGAGGTGTTTAAATAACGTGGTTTTAGCTGGGCAGCTTTAATTTCTGTTATAGCCAAGGGGGCTTGTGTTTGTGTTGCTGTTTAAAGACCGGTGGTTTGGGTGAGGCTATTAGGGGCTGGAGGAGGCCTCATATGGGGACCCAGAGCAGTGTGGAGACCCCAGCGCCAGTGAGGGCGCAGCAGTTGGGGTGTACTGACCCCAGCCCCACAGAGGGGGCTTTGATGAGAAGTCCCGTTGCAGGTGTGGAGAGCCTCAGAGAAGGGGGGCCACATTATTGGGAAGCTCCAGAGAACGGGGCAGAGCAAGACAGGGCCACACAGGGCCCAGAGAGGACAAGAGGGGCAAATTATAACAGGGCCTGGACAGAACAACGTCTATTTCATTTGTGAGGCTTGGGGCATGGTAAAGGGGTGGTTGGAGCCACGCATAGCTCATAAGACTAGGGTGCCCCTGCAGCACCCATTGCAGAACGGGACCCACGAGGGGTCCAGGAAACACCAGGTTTTGAGTGTTCATCAAGACGTGACCAAGAGGGCGTAAAAGGCAGCCTCTCAAATATATTGTGTCATCAAAGATGTGGCGGGCGAGAATTTGAGGGTGCTCTTGGGCCAAGTTGGCACAGGAAGGGGGCCTTGAGGAGATCATGGCCCTCCTGCAGGACCCTGTGCTGTGACACCAGGTCTGCCTGTATCTGCAGCCTAGCTTCTGATGTAACTATACTGCGCCATAACTTGGTGTCATCCACAAACTTGGCCAGTGAGCTTTTCACTCCTCCATCCAAATCATTGTTAAAAATGTTGAAAAGCACTGGTCCAAGCACGGACCCCTGAGGGACACCACTAGCCACTTTACACCAAGATGACACAGATCCATTCATGAGAACTCTCTGGATCCTACTCTGTAGTCAGTTTCCCACCCACTGAACCATTGAGCAGCTAAGCCCACAATCTTCCAGTTTTCCTACAAGGATATCTTGGGATACTAGATCAAAAGCCTTTAGGAAGTCTAGATATATAACATCTACCTTGTCTCCCATCTCTAGGTGGTGAGAGACCTGGTTGTAGATGGAGATGAGATTGGTAAGACAAGACCTGCCCATGACAAAGCAATGCTGGCTGTCGTTCAGAATCTTACCTTCCATGAGTGTATCATACACAGATTCTTTAATGAGCTTTTCCAGGATTTTCCCAGGATAGAGGTTAGGCTGATTGGCCTATAGTTACCCAAGGCCTCCCTCTTCGCCTTCTTGAAGATAGGCACAATGTTGGCCCTCTTCCAATCCTCAGGTATTTCCCTTCCCTGTGCGTCATGAATTTTGAAAACTTTGCCAGGGTCTCTGTGATGGCCCCAGCCAGCTCCATCAGCATTCTCGGATGGAGTCCATCCAGTCCTGCTGATTTATAAATGTGTAACTTTTCTAGTTGGTATTGCACCTGTTCAGCATCCACAGTGGGGAGGCTGTTGTTCCTGGCATGGCCCCTATGAGGCCCCCCCCCCCATTATCTTGCTTGTGAGACCTATTCCAAAAATCATCATACCTTTGGCATCCAAAAGTATAGGACTATCTAATCAAGCACTTTTCCAGAGAAGCTGGAGAGATTGGGTAAAGCAGAAAAGACTGTATCAAAGAGGAGAGGCAGAGATTCTTTTGACTACTTTCCTTTCCGTATCCCCTGCAGTGGGCATCTCTATCTAATGTGCTGAGGAGATGATAGTAGTTATAGGAGCAAAACCATCTTTCCAGCTTCTACAGGGTTTGAATCCTTTCTGAAGAAGGAAGTAGGTGACTGGTTCCCTGCTCCAAGCCACCACACTCTACTTCCTGGCAAGCAAAATCTAGACCAGTATCACAGGACTCCTATGGCAGGATTTGAAATTTTCATAGTACCTAGGGTCAGAATTTTCCTTGGCAGTATGATTTTTCTCCTCTCAAAAGTACTTATGCCAAACCTGAAGGGTAACATAGCAGAAAAAATTGTGTTCAATAATAAAAGCACTGTCTGTGTGGTAGATATGGCAGTAGTTGTAATGAAAGCAAACATTGTGACTTTATTAATTAGTGCTTTATGTTACTGTCTAGCAGCAAAGTGTTAATGCTTTCACGTATGGCCCACCTAGGTATATTGCTGTGGCCCTATGCCTTGATAAAATAATCCTTTTGAATGACTCCTATGAATTCATTGGAAATGTAATAAAGAGAGGCTTCTAGCAATATCTGAGGGTTGTTGTTTGTTCAGCTTCCTGGAATGTATTCTGAGCAATTTGTTCACAATGCTTGGCATAAATTTTCTCTATTTTGCTAATCTTGGCTGATCTGGTCAGTGCAATCTCTTTAAATGTAGTAGGTTTTTGACCAAGGGTTGATATCTAGTGTCTGTCTCAGTTGTATGTTACTTTCTCAGTGACAACTAGGTTTTTGTAACCTTTCCAGTTATGCTGAATGTGTGTTCTACTATATAGCTTCTCTGTGTTAAAGTGAACACACAACCCTGTGTGCCAGCTCTTTCCCTCTCCAAATAAAATGAGTTAATAATGATGAAGTTAGAGCTACACACTCTGTGTATACAAACAGATCCTTCCATTTCAGCTTATTACATTTCACTTGGTAAACTAGTGCTCAAGAAGTACACCTCAAATCACCCCCTGAAACTGCAGAAAAGTGAGCATTGATACTAGTCAAGAGGATCTTTTCCATACCTCTGAGTGTAGGGATACTTGATGTAGTGTAATACAGTTCTGGAAAAAGAGAACTCCAAAAGACTAGAGAATCCAATCCTGTTTCAGATTACCACCAATCACTTTGCCTGAAGATTTTGGACAATAAAAATTTGCAGGAATCTGGAGCTTGGTCCTTTGTCAGAAAAGACATTGGAGGTAGGATCAGTCTGGAGGTGACAGCAGAAAGGCCAGTGGATTTAGTGTAAATACTAAGCATGTCAGAGAATAGTGATTCTAATAGCCACTGGCACAAATTTTCTCTTTTTCTCAGTAGTAATGCATATAGTATTGGCTTGGTTCATGCTGGATGTTTTAAAAACATATTTAGCTAGGTTACTGTTTAAAATGAAAGTGCTGCAGTTTCAATCCTACAATGGGATTATTTTTTTTTCCCATAGGTGTGGCAAGTTGGGTTGACAACTGGAAAAGTAATGCCTGAAGAACAAGTACAGGAAGAAGTGTAATAAACAAGGGGACTTTGAAAAACTTGATAAGCTTACAGAGGGCATGGGAATAAAGTGGGTAAGTGTCAATTTGTTCTGTGTATCCTATTGCAATTACAATACTCTTCCATCTAAAGTACTTTTTTCCCTTGATGCTCTAATTTGTGAAAATAATTAGTAAAAGCATAAATGATACATATCCAGTGCCAGTTCCTTTCAAAATAAGTGATATTTTATTACCAAGTTGAAAAATATTTGAATCTGTGAAATAATAAAAACATACTTCTTGAGCACCAGTTTGTTTTTGTTTTGTTTTGAAATTGCCCCTTTTATAAAGGTGCAAACTAGTAAACCTCTATGGTATTTCTAGGAAAAGGAGGACAAAGATTTGATCTAAGCTAAAATAATGAACTGATTCCATAGGACATGGTCATAAGTCTGGTGTCCAAAATGTTATGATAAGAATCATCCTCACTTATTATTGAAAATTAATTCAGACTTTATAAAAATCCTGGTTCCTTAGTCAGTGTAAATTGACACATAGACGTAAATGGACTGTGAAAGGTTTTGGTTTTTTTTCTGCATTAGCTCAACTGAAGTATCCTAACTTGGTAGGATGTAAACCTATGAAAACTAGAATTAGACAGTTTGGGTGAGGTTTTCCAAGAAAACTGAAACCATGAATATCCTTGTCTTTAAAATAATCACTTAAATACCATTTAAGAAGTGCTGTCTTCAGCTTTGAGGTGAGAGAATCATAATGGCAGGAGACACTACTTTGGGGTCCTGCATCAGATCCCACTGCAACATATTGCTGTTAAAGGGAGCCTGATTCCAGGTTTCCCCTGCACCAGCAATTTTCTCTCCCTGCACTCCCCTGGCAAGTTCCTAATAGGGGACCATGATATGGGCTCCTGTGCTGGGAGCACATGGTGCACTCCCCCCACCTCACAGCTCCGATCAGCTGAGGGATGCTCTCTGTCTCAGGAACATGGGGACATCTTGGAAGGTCCCTGTGTGCTCCAGAAGCCACACATTCAATTAAAGACATGACAGGAACCATCCATAAAACTATTACACAAAATACATAATAACTTTATGATGTATTCTTGGTTTTATTACATCAGTAGTGACCTGGCCACACATTCAATCAATTAATGAAGACATGATTAACTGTTTAACATGTCTTAAGTGTAATGTGTGTTGGGGGGCCTTAGAAACCAGTTTCATAATTCCCAGGCCCTAATAGGTAATAATTTCCTATAGTAATCATGGAAACTTTCTTCTGAGCATCACCCTTAAAATTGCAGTAGTTTGAATGGAATAGGATTCCTTCCTGGCTCCGCCACAGAATTTCAGTATGATGCTGGGCAAGCTGTTTGAGGCCAACTTTTTCACATGAGTGGATCTGTGGCAGGGTCAGTTTCTAGGTGTTTGACTGGACATAATGCTTTTGCAGATTTCTCTCTGGCTAAGCCCTTCTAACTAAAAGCAAAGCCAGTTGGAGTTGTGTTTTGAACACTAAATTCTGTTTGCTAAAAAGAACATTTCCATCTGTAATTCAGCATACAAAGGCTGAAATTGTCAATTTGTCCTAGTTCCACACCTGAACAAAAGGCAGCTAATGCAGTATATTCCTGTTCCTACAGATTCTGTTTTCCCAACTGAATTATGCAAATAACTGGAAGGCAAGGGGTATGGCATTCCCACCCCTGACTAAAAGGGACATTGCATGTAGAGCAACTTTCAATATTTTGGTGTTTTGGGGTTTTTTTGTCAGTACTTTGATAATCTTATGTGTGTCTAAAACTATCCACAAAAAAAAGCCTTTTATACATAATCACCTTAAGTATCTAGTATCTGCCATTATTGCAGCAGCATAGTGGTGGGAATCAACACAATCTACAATAGGCTTCCCTTTCCTTCCAGAGGGGATTCATGTATCTATTTGACACACAGGCACCATTTTTAAAAGAGGCAGCCTATCTTCCAAAACAAAATTAAATGAATGCTCTTAACTGCTCAGCCCTGGGGTACCATGAAACAAGATGCTACAGAAGACCCTTAGATTAGACCATAAACTTCTATTCTTAGTTCTTACTACCCAGTCTGTACATGCTGAATTAAGCCTCCTTGTTTATGTCAAAATCATAATTTCTAGCAGATGAATCAAAACCAAAGTCTAAAATAATTTAACAATGTCCCTCAATATAGACACCCATTGAAAAAAAAGTCAGTTGATTCTACAAGATTTCTGAGTTGTTTATTTACTGAGTTCCCTTGCCTGATTAGAAAGGCAGTAACTCATATTTTCAGTGCTGTGCCTCGGCCAGCCAGGAAGTAAAAGGCTTGATCTTTATAGCCGCTGAACATCCTTCTCTACCATTGTCATTAAAGGATGGAACTGCTTTGGCTCCTACAAAAACTAAATATGCACTGAAAAATTAGTGCAGTCCCTGAATAAAGCACACTTCCAGAAAATGTAACTGATGAGGAATGTCACTTTGCTTCAGCTGGGAGAGTGCAAATTTGTTTTTTAAAACTCTAATTGCAAAAATGATTGCTTTTACATAAAACACAGAGGAAAACTCATTCAAAAATATGACTTTGTATCTGAAAAAAACATTGTTTCACTGAATGACTCATTGGCAGTGTGTAGGGGGTGTGTGTGTACCCCCTAACCATGGTGGTGCACCCCCTGTGAAAAGGTGCCACTAACAGTTGGTAGCACCTGCAGGCAGTCGCCACTCACCCTCCCCTCTGCTTCTGACACTGCTGGTGGCATCTGCGGGCAGTTTGCAATTGCTGCTGGCCTCCATCACCGCTGCTGGCATGTCTGTGGGTGGTTACCAACCATTGGTGAGCGCTTGCCACCACCCCACTGCCAACAGCACTGTGGCTGCCTGTGGCAGCTCCCCACTTGCCTCTGCCACGCTCCCACTGCTGACAGTACTGCTGCCACCTGCAGGAGCTCATTGTGCCCCCGCCCCCTGCCTCCAGGGGCATGTGGCATTCATGGAATGACTTAATGCTGGTGTGTCAAGCCATGTAGTGTTTCAATAATCCACCTCCCAGTTCTGCCCAGTTGACCATCACTCTGTGCGGGGCAGCCCAGGCCACATGCAGCACTCCCTGTTCCCTGGGGCTGGATTCCAGCCTGCACTGCTCACAAAGCTTGCTGAGGCCTGGTCTCAGGCCGTGCTGCCCCCAGCACTTGCCTAGGCATACGGGCAGGGTGTATGTGGGCCTGATCTGGCCTTGGGGCCAGATGAGATTGGCACCCTTGTGTATTAATGTAACAAAAAAAGGATAACTTTAAAATCATATGGCTGAACCAGTGGTCTTTGCCTAGGAATCCTGACCAGTCTCCTAACCAGAAGAGCCTGATTTAAGACACAGTTATACATCCCTTAGTGTACATCTTGCCTCTGCCTGTCTGTCTCTTTCAGCCATCTCTCCATCTTACTTAGTTTAGAAGAAATCCCCTGAGTTTTTGCCTTGAGAGACCAAAGAGTGTTTTGAAGGAGGAGTGACTAACTTGGAATTAATTTGCAGAAGCATTTCATGAACTGAATTTCCAGCAGTACAGGGAGCTGGAGGAGATGCAAACCTCCAGGTATCAGTGGGAGCACACAGCTTAGAGAAATCCTGCTGATCACTTCTGATCTTTCCCTTAGTTACTTTCAGATGCACCAAAAGTCATTTGCTACACAATGTGCCAGTCTCAGCATACGTTTTGAGAACAGGAACAAAAAAGGATGGGTTAAAAATAATGAAAGCGAACAAGAGTCATGGCAGCATGCATCTGCTGTGGTTCTTGCTATAGTCCATCTCTTTGCGGGCTGAAATTTGAGGTTTAAGCATATTTATATTTGGGTCCGGGTGTAAGCACAAGTACTTGCTTAAGGTCCCACACAGATTCATAGCCCTGACTTTGAGGTTCAAAATTGTGGCAGGCTTCCACTAACTTTCCCTTGTGGCAGCAGAACTGAAGGAATAGGTGCTCCTTCTCTGCTGCGGCAGTGAGCCTGGAATGCCTGAACCTTGTGCCCCTGGCAGCAGGAATGGGGAAGCAAAGTCCTCACAGCCTTCCTAGCCTTCTAGTTCATGGCTCTGCAAATGGTAAATTAGCTGTGAGTGAAATAAATGTGAATGCAGTGCAGCGAGACCCCAGGCTGTCCTACTCAAACCTGGAGCTCAACTATTTAGAAGTGAAGATGAAATGAAATGCTTAATAAGTATATAAAAAAAGTCCAACAAAAAGTCTTAAATTGTTCAAAGTTCTACAAACTTCTGCCCCTTCTAGTATCTATGCTCTCCTTTTATCCTCTTCCCACTTGTGTTGCATATAATCAATGGGCCTAATTATCTCCTGTGCCTCTTCTTCCTTTTGCTCAATCTAGGTCACTTAGTCCTAAAACCCCTTTTCTTTTTAACAGTCATGCCTTTTGGCCTTGAGGGTCAGATGCAAAGTGGGAGGCCAGTCTGCAGGCCGAATCAGGCCCTGAAGCTTGTATCAGGCCCTGAAGCCCGTCTGCAGGCCATATTAGGCCCTGAAGTGCCATCTCACTCATCCCCCACACACCAGGATTGAATCCCAGGAGCCTGACACTGGCCCTTCCTGCCCACTGCACACTACGATTGGGTCTCGCAGTCCCAGCACTGCCTCCTCCCAGCCCTCTACACCAGGATTGGATCCTAGGACACAGGACTGTCACTCCCTGGGCCAGCACACTGGCCATCACACTGGAATTGAGTGACCCATCCAATGCACGGGGCCTGTGGCTCCTCATGGGTCTGGAAACTCCCACAGTCAGATCTGTGGGGAGCCCTGTATGCCAGATTCTGCAGCACTGCAGTCTGGAACTGGCTTACAGGAGAGAGGTTGAGCACACATTTTAAAACCTGCACCTTCAGTGATGTTTCCCAAAGAGACACCATCACATACTGAGTTATAACGGGATTTGCCAGCACTGTCAATTATAAAGGTTCCAATTAAAAGAGCCTATTTTATAACTATCAGATTTTAATAATCTATGATGGAATCCTCCATATCTAGGATATACTTCAGGTTGAATTTTTTTGGATGGTTTCAGCTAAATTATTTATCAGTTTCTGAGCATAGGGAAAACTCTAATGCCTCTATACTTCAGAGCAAGGTCTTGAAATTTGGCGGAGAGTTGTGGCCTTTGTGTAAGGGAGGTGCCTTTTCCTGCTCTTGTGAATATCTACCTCAATTTGAACAGTTCACTAAGTGTTGAAAAGTTTGTTCACACATGCTCCCCAAGACTGGCTGGAGACTTACAGCTCCAAGTCACTGAAGACTTTTTCTATAAGGAGCACAATACAGTCCTTCACACTTCCGTGTGCAAGCAGAATGCACATGCCATCCCCACCAAGCCACTAAGTGTGTACCAGCTTGGGGATACAGGGACTCAATGGGCTTTCCCTGCAGTGACAGGGAAACTAATTCAATGAATTAATTAAAGAGTTGTTGCATCTCCTGCATCAGCACCCTGTGCTTAAAAATGGCAGTATGGGACCTTAAACTAAAACTTATTCAGTGAGCTTTAGTTTAAGTGCCTGTCACCATTTTTAAGTACAGGGACGCTTATGCACATGAGATGCAGGAGGCTGCTTCTGCTCTCACGTATAGGTACCCTAAGAGATGTTGGAGCAAATTATTAAAGGAGGGTTACAGTCTCTTTGGTTCCTGGCCTACGTTTCCCTATGTCACAGCAAACAGCTCTGCCTCTGGTCGAGCTGGCCATATATCAGCCCAGGAGGGAGACTGTGGCGGGGGGAACACTGGTGAGGGCAGGGCTGTCTTTTTGCCAGTCATCCGGGCTGTTTCATTGGGCAGCTCCCTGGATGCACTGGACAGGCAGGGGGCACTGGCTGGCATGCCTGGAGCATGCAACTCACACTCCTCTCCTTGCCCCTTAGCTGCTGCACCCAGGACTAGGTTGCTTTGCCTCTAGGGGCAACCCTAGACCCCTTAAGCAGGCAAGAGGCTGGGCTCTTAGCGGATCATGGCCAGAAGTGTATGAAATGCTGGCTAGGAGAGCACCCAAGACCCAGCCACAATGCATAATGTCATGTAGCACTATGGTATGTGGACAACCAGGCTGAGGAGCCGTGGAGGCCACACCAGTGTGAGCCTGCCTGGCTGGTCAGCCTGGAATAGCTGTCCTGCCTTGGTGTCTTATACTGGAAAGTAGGTGAAGCCTTATATCCGCCATTGAAACTTGCCTCTGATCCAGGGGGACTGTGACATATGGCGGTGGGAGCATAAGGTGGAAGGAGGGAATGGAGCTGCACCACCTGTGCTGCAGCAACCCAGGGCATGCTGCTCTGGTGGTGTCCCAGCTCTCAAGCGTGGGCTTTGTGCCCTTCCTTGCTCCCCAGATAGGATAGGCTGGCTCTGCTCCCGTTTGCTCTTTGATTCTGGAGAGGCCTTGGGGTTGTGCGGCTGCTGTGGAGATCCTCACTCACAGGTCTGGCTGCCCCTCCATGTCACTGGTTTATAACCAGGGAGTCAGAAGAGGATTGGCCAGTGCCCACTGCCACCTGAATGAGTCTAAAGAGCCAGTGGGCACTGCTCAATGAAAATGCCCAGAGACATGAGCAGATAAAGTGTCAGCTAAGGTTCCCATGCTAAGATTTGCAAGTGCCTAGTCCTATGGCCCACTTTGGGCAGCAGTGGCTGGAAGATGCTCAAGAACCTTTGTGGAAGCAGTAGTGACTGGAAGATGCGCCTGTCCACCTGACTATTTCCATGCAGGAAGGGAAATGGGCTTTGCTAGTGCATGCAGTATCCATGCTAGGAGCTGTCCTGGTGGGTGGGTAGGTGGGGTGTGGGATGGGGACTCAGTCGGATACGCCATCTCTGTGCTTTGCTTCTGAAGAGGCCCTGGGGCTGCTGTGGAGAGCCCTGCTTGTAGGCCTGGCTGCCTCTCTAGGTTACTGGTTCAAAACCAGGGAGCTGGAGGACTGGCCAGTGCCCACTGCCACCTGAGTGAGTCCAAGGAAGCAGTGGGAGGCACCCATTGAAACTGCCCGGAGACATGAGCAGATAAGGGTCAGCTAAGTTTCCCATGCTAGGATCTGTAACGGCCCAGTCCTGCATGCCCACCTTGGGCAGCAGTGATCCTCCTTTCCAGGTGACTCCTTCAGCCACACTGGAAGATTCTCAGGAGCCTTCTTGAATACGGCTGGTGCAGGCATGCTCTCCTGCCCACCTGAGTGTTTCCACAGTTGGCATCCAAAGAGTTGGCTCCTTCCAGTCAGCAGAGCTAAAGCAGACCCGGGTATTTTTTAGAACATGCGTCCCTTGGATATATCTGGTTAGATCCAGCCTGTTGGCCATGCATGGGACTCATCTAATGAAGTGAGCTTCAGGTCAGAAAAGCTTGTGAGACAAATGCTTGCACACATGAGCCCCCCACCCCTCTTGTAAAATGCTAACTCTTAGTTTCCACTTTTTTTTGTTTACTACAGAAAAATAACAGCTATTTTTCTGTTGCAAAGAACTCAGAAAGACATCAACCAGAAAGACCTGTGGATTTCTACTTGAAATCTCTGAGTTTATCTTATGAAATATGTTTGTAAACCTAACAGGGCTAATAGTGATAAAAGATCTCAAGGCTTCTTGGTTGAGAATCACTGGTCTATAAGGTGCAAATCTCCTCTGACTTCTATATGTAACATACACAGACACACACACTTAGAAAGGGATTGGCAAGATGGAATTTGCTTTCCTAGCTGATCAAGGGATCTATGCATTGCTGGCAGCTGTGTTTAAATTATACTTGTAGCTGCCACAGTCTACAGCCAGTGTTCACAGGGTCTGAAACTACTTTGAGTGGTCTTGTACGGTGCGATGTCCAGAGCCCCAACCTGGACGCTGCTGGCTTCATTTGGGCAGCTGTGGATGTGGCTGGCAGCTTCCTGGTCTGAAGTCAGGAAGAAAGGGGGGAGGAGGGGCGATGGTGTATTCTACAGCTGCGGGTGGGCAGACTCTGGCTGTTGGGGTTGGAGGGCAAGTGGGAAGACAAGAGGGAGGGAGGACGGGGAGTGTCTGCCTGCACTTCTGTGACCACCTTTTCTTTTCTTTTTGCTTTTCCAAATGTGGTGGTTAGTCTGGTTTTTATACTGGCAAACTGTGAATTTTGAGCCATACCTCTGGGGAAGTGAAAGGCATATTATAGCCTTATTGTGTAAAAGTGATCTGAGGTCAGGGATGATGGGTGAGGTCAGTGAACACAAACAAACAAAAATATGATGTGAAGTTTAAATGATTGTTTTGTGTCTGAAAGCACAACAGACAGGTATTGCGATAGATTTTTCTAAGGGATTCCTTAAATGAAACACCACAGATATTTATGGTGCTGCATAACTATTGGGCTGTGTTTATGGAGCAAATGTCATTTTGTGGGTGGTGTAGAAAGAAGAACTGTATGATTGAGTATTTCTGGCACCGAAGATTAAAGTCAGAAATTCTTTGACTGTAAAATATATCCCTTATGGATATATAAGGTAGAAATCAAGAATTCTTATCTCCCAATATCATGCTGGGTTCAGTGGAGCATAGGAAATGCTGATACAATAGTAAGAGAGAATCTTTTGGGACTGCAGCCTGTACCCTACTGAAGCATATAGGTCTTTATAGCTTGTTATATTGTGTGTAAGGTGTAGGTCTCTGGCAATTCACTGAGCATATTGTAGGAAGGAACAAGAGCAGCAGCAGCATTTCAGAGGAGAACAGAGGTGACAGCAACACCTCAGACAACCTTTGGTTTTGCTCTTAAAATTTTTCTCACCTATAGGATGAACACTGAGCAAAGAAAGTTAATATGTATCCAGAACAGTTTAATAAAGTTTAAGGACTATTGGAAGCAGGAGGCACTACTGATTTACAATCAGTAAAGACCCCCAGTTGTTTCCAGTTATTTCTTTATTGCTGTCAGATTGCTAGTGCTTCTCTTACTGAGACTCATTTATTATTTTGGACACATGCCTTGCCAGGGGTGGCAGACTGCCTGGTGGGAAAGCAATAGTGGAGCAATTGGACAGATGACAAAAACACTTCTGGTAACTTCAAACTTCAGAAACTGTGTAGTAACAATGGTAGTATGGACCATTACTCATAAGCAGGGATCTGCGTTTTCCATTTCCTGTGGAAAAACATGGATTTCACCCTTTAAAGGAGAAGAATGCGGATTTTCTCCTTTGAAGCAGGAAATCATGGGTTTCCCCTTGCAGACCGGCAGAGTAACAGTGGGCAAGGAGCTTCTTGGGGCTGGAGTGCGCAAAATACAGCCTGCAGGCTGGATCTAGCCCACCAGGCCATTCTATCCGGCCTGCAGGATAAACCTAAAAAGTTGAGAAGATTAATATTTATCTGCTTCTGACTGCCTGTCAAAGATGACAGGAGTCAGGGGAAGTAGGACCCAGAGAAAGCCAGCAGGAGTCAGGAGCAAGGTCGGCTCAGCCCTGCCTCACCCCATCCCCCTCCCAATCCTACCCCCCCCCCCAACACCTGGAAGTCTCTCCTTGCAGCAACTTTCCCTGCATGTGGCAGGCTGCTTCAGCACCATGTGGCCCCTGACTGCATTGCCAGACCATGGGGCTGTGCCGGTACCTTGGGACTAGGAGTGGGAGTGGTGTGTATGTAGTGAGAGAGGCACACAGCGTGTGTCTGTGTGTGTGTCCTTGGGAGGGGGAGAGAGATAGAGAGAACAATGAGGGAAGGAGAAAGAGACAGACAGAGTGTATTTGTGTGTGTGTGTGTGTGCGCGCGCGCGCGTGTGTGTGTGTGAGAGACAGAGAGAGAGAGAAGCACAGAGTGTGTGTGTAGTGAGGGAGGCACAGAGAATGTGTGTGTAGTGAGAGAGGCACACAGTATGTGTGCAATGAGGGAGGGAGAGGGAGAGTGTGTGTGTTCATAGGGCGAGTCCCACAAGGACACCCCACCATACACATACACCCACACCCCCCTCACACGGCCATAAACACAGACACCTACACCCCCTCATACACAGCTCCCCACAAACCCCACACTGATCCACATGCCACATATCCACACACCCACATGCTCCCTCACCCCCCGCCACACCTATCCACCCCACCATAGACACACCCACACCCTCCCCTCCCACATGCACTCAGGTCCTGTAGGTCCCACAGGTCTCACACGACCTAGCTCAGGCAGCAGGTGTGGAGCTGCAGCGTTGTGGGGGTGGCAGGGTGGGGGGCACAGTAGCACCAGCAGCACCACCTGCAGCACCTGCCTGCCTCTGCTGAGATGCCTTCTTCCTGCTCCCCACACTGTATGGTGCTGTGTGGTCTGCCTACCACCCTGCATTCCAGCTGTGGAAGGCAAACCTATGCTAGTCAGCATGCTACTCTGCAGCCCTGGAAGGTACCAACAGCTCAAGGGAGGAGACCATCCTGGGTGTAGGGGCTGTGGTGCCATCTCCTGCCTTTTCTAAGCTCCCTTGGCCATCCTGGACCCTTCCCTGCCCTGCCCCCAGCCACACTGGTGATCCGACATGGGGGGAACTTGCCCCCAGATTTCTACGCTGACAGCAGGGCACAGGGCTTCAGCTTAGCTGGGTGTGGCACCTGGCAGCAGTGGGCAGGAATGGGGGCTGGTAGCACTGCTCAGCTGGGGCAGTGCCTGAGGCCTGGGGCCAGGGCAGATGTCTGTGGCTCCCACAGGTATAGGGTGTCCATGCAGCTACCACGGGGTGCAGGGTGATGGGGACCCCAGCCTCTCCCCCTATGTTGCTTCCATCTCTGAGGGGTGGGCATGTGCCCTCCCATGCCCCCTGAAACATTGCTTGTGAGGAGGATCGAAGGGCCAGGGCTTGAGGACTGTCCCTTCACCAACTGGGCCGAGGGCCAAGCTCTGGCAAGCCCAAACAGGCTCTGTACCATTGGTATCTCCAGGGGCAGGGCACAGGGGCAGTTTGGGGATACCAGTGTGGAGACAGTACAGCCTCTTGATGCTTGACAGGATTGATATGGTCCCTTAGGCCTGCAAGACCTAGAGCAGCCTTAACGTAAGTAGGCTAGAGTGCATTCATGGAGTTATGCAATTGTATGACCTGCTCTCTACAGAGAAACGCAGCTTGTTTTTCTGCAACAGTCTGATGATAGAGGCTTATTATTAATAAATGGGTTTGTCATGGCACATTCCAGCCATAACTGGAGTAGATGGCTCCTGGTTCCAAGGAGAGAGGAAAGAAACAGCGATAAAGGAGAGACATAATTCAGGTTGTTGATGAAAAACAAAAAAACTGCCTAAATGGTAGCTATGTGACTAGAGAACCATAAGTAATACTACTTGAACAAAAGAAATTCCTCTTTTTGCCCACCGTGACAATGCCTGAGAACTGAAGACATCTGATCTTTATTTTCAAGTAACTTTGCCTGCTCTGGAAGCCTGGCTAGCTCCTGAGTCACGTATTATTAGGCCTGGTAATATACAATTACCTGCTTGCTAAAATTGTATCTTGCCAAGATTACTGAAAGTGCTAAGATTACATCTAAGTGCATGATTGGAGTTAATACTTTATAGTGCTCAATAAAACTGATTTATTAAAGAGATAACTGGGTTCTCATTTGGAGTAGATAAATAGATAACTGGGTTCTTGTTTAGAGAAGATAAAAAATAAATGGGTTCTTGATTAGAGAAGACTGAAGCATACTTTAAAGTAATATCAATCGTGCTGTGTTCCCTCTCCATTTGGGAGGAGAACCAGATACTCCCTGGTTCTTAGGGCAACACCAGAGCTTTGTGCACAACCCCAGTGGTGCAGGACTGGTCTGGGCCATAAGGGGTCAAACTCTGGTGAGCCCAGACCGGTCCTGTCCCACACCCTTGCTTCCCCACACACCTATCCTTTGCTCCACACACCAGGGGCTAGGGGCAGCTCTGACAGGGCTGGAGGGTCAGGGCCGGTGGTTTGAGAATGAGGGGCACCCCCCAGTTTACTGCTTCCTTCTCTGCCCCCACCAAAGCTGAGATGGGGCCCTGCTCTGGGTTGTCATGACACCTCTTTCCCCACTTTAGTACCCTGGGTTGCAGGGCACTGATAGGGCAATGATGCCTCATCTACCGCCTCAGTGCTCTGGGCAGTTGCCCTTGTTGCCTATCTCTAAGGCCAGCTTTGCAGTTCATGCTGGCAGGGCTGGTGGTGGCATGGCAGAGAGATGGGGGTCTTGCTGGCAGGGATGTTGAGGCCTGTGGCTTAGGAGTGAGGGGCACCAGCATATCAGGGATGCTTAGTGCCACAAAGCAGTGAGGGGACAGCCACAGCTAGACCCATGTCCTGATGAAAGAAAGGGGCAGCAGGAGCTCTGCTTTTCCATGAGAAAAAAACCAAAATCAAATGCCAAAATATATAGGTATTTATAATAAAATATATTCTAATGATTGAGGCACTGGTAGGCTTCCAAATTGCATTAAAATTGTAAATATATAAATCAATCACTTATGTTCAACTGATACCCATATATATAGTGGCGTTTCATTTCAATTGCAGAAAAATGTGGCGTTTGGGGCATTTAATCAAAGAATTATGGATTTTTTTAACAGAGAAAACCAAGATCCCTGCTCAGAAGGGACTCCCAGTTGTTTTCCTTGTGAAGGAGGACAGAATATGATTAGCTATAATGTAGGATATCTGTCTCTGAAATAAGAAACAAGATTCTGTGGGCTCAGTCTTGTGACTCCCTGCTGTAACTCATGATGCTCTACGGGAAGCGCCAATAGTTACAGCAATCCTCCCAGCCTAACAAACATTCGTTGTTGGGTCAGGGGTGGGGGGAAGGATTTAAGCTCTATTTTGGAGTTGGCTGAGTGTCTGCAGCCTCTCTACCCTATCCCTGACACCCTCCTGTCCCAGCTTTAATGCTGTCTTCAGGATGGAGGGGATGCTGGGAACTCAGCCCATGGTTTGCCCAGCCTGTGCTAGAGGTGGGGATGAGTAGACTGGAGCCCCCACCTCTGGGGGTCACCAATAGACTTGGCCCCATCCTCCAGTGCAGGTTGGGCAAACTGCAGATGGAGCTCCCTCCACCCACTTCTACCCTTCCGATCCTAAAGACAGGACCGGGTGGCGGGACAGGATTGCTTCAGCTCAGTCCTGGTCTTAGAGTGAAGTGACAGAAGTTAATGAAGATGCCCTGCTCCTCATGCACTTTTTAAAGCACTTTGAAGCTCTGCATTTGTGTCAGGGCAAGGCTGTACAATGCCTTAAGTGGCCAATTGCATGACAAAATGTCACTTTTGTCAGCAGCTTGCAGGAGCAGCTCAGAAAGCATGTTGAGTTCACTTCCCCAGACGGTCCCTTTGGTACACCAGGGCTGATTTTGAAAGATATTTTTTTTAATCCTTTTTTATCTGGTAGACTACATGATAACTGTCAATAACCCTGCTGTACTTGTTAGTAGCTTCCATATAACTAGAAATGTTTTTCACAAATATGCAAATTAGGGTGTTTTTTGGTTTTGAAGATGGCTGCATGGGGATCATAGACTATCTTTTACGGATGTTTACATTTCCATTTTCGTCTTTTCCCTCTGCCCCTCTGTTGGATGCTGGCAATTATGAGACTAACACAGAGCTGGCTAGGACTTGGAGAGAGAGGAACTGTTTGTGGATGGATATAATATCTATAGACAAAGATCAACTTCCAAATTACAAAGACAAGGTAAATTTCCTGTAGGTTGGATTGTGGAAGGCATAAGTTCTGAAGTCTGCCATTAAAGCATGCAGTCTTTTTTGAAGCGTGCATGTAGATCCCAAACTTTAAAGATTGAACATTTCCCCTATTTTTTTTAATTATGTTATGCATTTAATAGAATAACAGGTTTGATTCCAGGGTTAAAACTAGAAAGGATTTTGAGGCATGGGGAAGAGGGTTGTAGTCATTTTCCCTTTAGTAGCTTATGCTTGATACCCTTTAGAATAGTTCTCATACAACAGTGGTTCTTGTTTGCCATGTTGAGACTAGGGCATGTACAAAGCCCTACAAATACTAGCAAACACTGTGAGAATATAATCCAAATGAAGGTCAGATGATTGCCAGTTGGGGATTTTGGCAAAACTTTGCCCAGTG
>JAGPOW010003642.1:29692193-29707376 GCA_030014935.1 Caiman crocodilus
GAAGACACTCAAGGTAGGAGCAAGAACAACTTCCCTAGGAAGCTGGTTCCAAATCCTAGCCACCCTAACTGTGAAGTAGTGCTTCCTAATGTCCAACCTGAACCTGCTCTCCAGTAACTTGTGAGGTGTTCAAGAAGAGCATGAATGATGTGTGTCCCTGCTGGCTGGGGGGGGCACAGTGGCAGCAGGAGCATGGTGGTGGGAGTGCAGTGGCAGTAAGCAGGGAAGCTCTCACAGATGCCACTGGTGCTGTTGGCGGTGGAGTGGGTGGAGTGGGCGAGGGTGGGGGGCGAGTGCCAACCAGGGGTCGACGACCACTTACAGACGCTGCTGTTTGCAGTGGCGGTGGCCAGCAGGGACTATGGACCGCCCACAAATGGTGCACACTGGCAGCAGCGCCTTTTTGTAGCGGGTGCACAGCCACGTTTAGATGGTGCACATGCACCCGCATGTACCTCTTATGCCTCACCCCTGAAGAAGAGGTTGGTCAGTCACTGCTCAGGGATGATCTAGGTGTAGCTATGCCTCTGTTCTACTATGCATATTTCCCATGCTTCTGGGCTTTGCTGGTTGTCTTTGCACTGCTCCACTTTCTGCTATATGTGTCAGAGGTTTTTAAGCCTTCCCAGAAGCATTGGGTGTTAGCTACAGCTAAGGCTGGGGACTTTGACTGGAGTTTGCCAGTGCTTCTGTTCAGATAAAAGCTGGAGGCTCCTGTCTATAGGGCCTTGCCCCTCTGCTCAGGGTCAGACCAATCACCATATTTGGGGTCAAGAAGGAATTTTGCTCCATGGTCATATTGGTATGGACTGTGGTGGTTTTTAGCTTCCTTTGTAGCAGGGGGCATGGCCTTTTACCCAGGATCTCTTAAGAATATATTGACAACATTTCATGGAAGCAAGACATTGGCTGCCATAGTTCTCCTGCTTTACCTGTAGTAGGTTAGGGTGTTAGGTCTGTGTTGTGTCAAGGTTGACTGTAGGCTTATGTAGAGTTTAGATTATGGTTTGTATGGGATGGTTTGGATGGGGTGATCCTGCCTCAGGCACCTCAGGGTGTTTAGTCATCTAAATAGGTCCCTTCCAGCCCTATTTCTCTATGGTTTTCTATGCTTCTATATAACATTAAGACTAGAAGGGATCTTAGGGCCATGTCTAGATGTGTGTGGATGTTTGGTTCCCCAGGGGCAACCAGCAGTGGTGCACCTTGTGCTGCTGCTAGTTGTCCTCAGGGAACAACCATGCCACACATGTTCTGGTGCGCAGGAAGTTACCCTGGTTGAGGTAGGAGAGGCTGGGTCTGGCACTGCTACCACTGAGAACAATTTAACTCCGTCCTCTTTTCAAATCCCTCTTCAGGTAGTTGAAGGCTGGTATGAAATCCCCTCTCAGTCTTCTCTTCTTGAGACTAAATAAGCCCAGTTCCCTCAGCTTCTCCTCATAAGTCATGTGCCCCAGCCCCCTCACCATTTTTGTTGTCCTCCACTGGACTCTCTCCCATTTGTCCACATCCTTTCTGTATTGGGGGCCCAAAACTGAACGCAGTACTCCAGATGTGGCCTCACCAGTGCTGAAGAGAGGGGAATAATCTCGTCCCTCAATCTGCTGGCAATACTCCTACTAATACAGTATTGGTAGAAGTGTTGCCAGTAGGTCCAGGAGTAAAAAAAAAACCCACAGGGAAAAAAACGGAGCAGCACACATATGGGCAGCATGCCTTTGCAGCGTGGAGAACACCTGACTGTGCAGTATGTGATGCCGCAAACACCAGTTTGTGGTGATAAATCATGAACAGAGATAGATCCTTTCCTCTGGCCTAGATGTGTGTGTGCCCCTACCTCTAAGGGGCACAGCCTGAGTTCTATTGCTCTCTTTAGTATTTATCCCAATGCCTGGCTTAGCTGGTTCCCTCTCAGTCTGCTCACTTCTCTGGATCCCAGTGTTAGGTGTCCAATTGTCCTTATACAGTGTATGGGAAGCTTGGATATCTGACTTGAGGCTATGGATTCCACTGTAGCAGGATGTCTCAACAATTAGATGCGGAAACCCTGAATGTTGTGACACCAAAGTCAGTCCCTGGGTGGATTTCTCTTCTTCTTTCCAAAGGCAGAGCCAAAAGAAGATAAGAAACCTGTGGCATAGCAAAAGTCCCCTGGCCTTGTAGATAGGGTATTACCTTGGGCCACAGAAGACCAGTTTCCTTTCACTGCCCTGCCCTGTGACCTGGGTCATATTTCTTTGCCTCTCTGTGCATCTGTTTTTCTATCCCACCTGCTAAAACCGTAACCTCTTTCGAGAAAGGATGTGTTTCTCTGGTTGTATGTACAGTGCCTAGCAAACATGGTGCCACAATTGTGGCTGAGACCATTAAGCACCTATTGTTATACAAACACTTTATTTTGACAATTTTTGCAACAAATTGTTTTTAGTTTTTCATGGCATATTTTCTTACTCTGAATTATAACATGGCTTAGTGAGAGAGAAAAAAGAAAACAGTCCCTTAAGTTCCATTAGAACTGGATGAAAGTCTTTTCAACGAAGGTGAATGGTTGGTTGGGCTGGCAGTGACCTGCAGCCACTTTAACTAGTGCTTTGTGCAATCATGCTGAGCTCTCCTCTTTTCTTGTCTGCCCTTCCCCCATTTGTCTATGTATTCACCCGATGCATCATGTCTAAGTCCTAGACTGAAGACCCTGCAGTGCTGGGACTAGGGCCTAGACTCCAGGTGCTCTGCTCAGCATTGCAATGTCTGCTCCACAAGTAGCCTGATGCCTAGAGAAATCCTCAGCACTGAGTTAGGTGCTCAGGCTTCCTGTTTGGTGCCCAGGGAGAGTTGAGCAATTAAGGCTCTGGATGGTTGTAACTGTCAACATCTTTAAAAGGGGAGGAGGCCTTGCTGCTCAGGGACATCAGCTGTTGTAATGTACCTGTTATATCTGCATGCTCCTACAGCAGGGTGAGCCAAATTGCTGTAATGTTAACTCTGAATAAAACGGGGTTAACATAATGGTTTCGCTCAATATAGTCCCCTACCACACAGACCAACAATTCCATTGTAACAGCTTATATTAGGATCATTGTTACCAGTATAACCATTGTTTATGACTACAAAAGTTGCCTTCTTTAGGAGGCAGTCAGAGAGCTGAGAAGCTAGCCGAGCTAGCTAAGGGCAAGATGCAGACGAATGGGTGCCTAGCATCTCTGACCTGCTGCACATCTCCAGTGATAGGTGCTTCTATCACCTGGGATCCTTAGGCATGAATGCTGTCCTGGAGTCGTGTGTCTAAACTAGGTTTGCTCAGGCAGACTTTTTTTCTCTAAAAAACAAAACACAAAAAGAATACATAACAGCTGCTTCCATGGTGGTGCTTAGGATGGGGGACCCAGGTTCAAGTCTTTGCTTTGAACCATGGTTGAGTACCCTAACCACTAGGACAGACACAGTTATCTATGCTCCAGGTTTTTGTGCACGTGCTGTGCTCATCTTTTACCTACTGTATGCCTGTGGTGGGACCTGGTAGAACTCAAAGCGTACCTAAGGGCTCAGGTTTTACTAGCAAAGTAGAAACTTCTCTAGCTGGTTTCAGAATCCTGGATTCGGCTTGAGCTAGAGGCCAAGTGTCAGTGCTTTGATAACCTTGTAAATTCTGACTGGAAAGAATTTAGGCCTCTCCAGGGTTAGATGGTGCCTATATGATCAATTTAGCCTTTGAGGACCTGAGCTGGATGTTTCCTTTGTACAGTATAATGGCATCTTTATTTTTATACCTTTTGGTATTACTTGAACAAAACTATTAATTGTATAGGATGAAAAAGAGACTTTTGACTTACCTCAAGCCAGGTAAACGCAAACTCAGTGTGTCAAAAACAAGTCTTAAAACTGAGAAGTTTCCAGTTCATAGTTCCATGCCCAGACCAGTGGCACAGAGACTGCATATGGCACACAGGAGATCAGGCAGGGAGCAGGGAATACATGACAGGGCAGGGAGCAGAAAGCAGAGCAGCAGATCGGGCAAGGAAGTGGGTTGGAGTGGCACTCAGGGAGGATGCAGGGTTTATCTTGTGGCATGCCTACCAAAGAGTTTGGCTACCACTGTCCTAGATGATAAGGAATCACTGGCTTGTTCATCAGTGACCAGCACTTATTACCACTAGATATTTCCCAAGGATATGTTCTGTATTTGTTCTCTGGGATGATGTGGGAGGCTGCGTTTCTGTTCTTACTACAAATTGCCATAAGCTATAAAGCAAGGTTGTCAAACTGACCCTGGGCTCCAGGTTGGATCCAGACAACATATGTTCCTCCTGGGCCCGATCCCAGGGCCAGTGGTGCAGGTCAGTGTTCAGGCAGTGGTGTAATTTGGGGATTGCGTGACAGTGAGGGTCTAGGACAGGCAGCAAAGTGGGTAGGGCAGGGGTGGGCAATTATTTCAGGCAGAGGGCCACTTACTGAGCTAGCAAGCTACTGAGGGCCACATTAAAGGCAGCCAGGGGCAGATAAATATAAATTTTCTAATTTTTTTAGGGGCCCTGTGGGCTGGATAGAATGGCCTGGCAGGCCGCATTTTGCCCACCCTGGGGTAGGGGAATGGCTCTGGGGGGCAGTAGCAAGGCAACTGAGAACTGTATCTGCAGAGCTCTCACTTACCCCCTGCCACCAATAGTTATGTCCACTGGGGTCCAGGGACACTGAATTCTGCAGCAGGCCATGCGCTCCACTAGCCACCCCGAACAACCTCCTCTGGACTCCTCGCAGTCTGGCTGGAATGGTTCTGTGGGTTGGATCTGGCCTGCAGGTTGTGTCTGATACCCTGTCATAAAGTTTGGCCCTGGACTCAAGAGGTTTTTCCCAAAGATCACAAATATTTAAACTTGGAGGCTTTAATTCAAGCCCTATGTCAGGCATTCTTTTTACCTTGTCAAATGAGGCCAATGACTGCAGGCTGACTGTATGCTAAGAGAGGCTAGAGAAGAGAGCAGTTGTTCAGCTCTGGTGTACACTGGGTACACAAATGTGAGTGGCCAGATTAGAGAGCACAGGTATAGCAGCCCTAATGTGGCTCATGGGAAGGAGCAAGTTCTGCAGACTGCCACTAGAGTGTGCACCAGCTTTTAAAGTGTGCAGTTGGAGCCTGCTCATCAAACCACGGGTTTTTCCACCCTGTCTGAGGATTTGCATTCTGCAGCTTCTCATGTGACTGTTTTCCGTTCAGAATCGACAGTTTTGACAGGACTCTGAAGCTAAAGTGGGGCCTCCTCCTCCTAATTTCCACATCATGCTCTTCCCTCCCCCGCTCCCAGTTTATGGGTAATGTTCAGTCCACGTTTGATGGGTTTTAAATTAATTCCTGCTGATGGCAGAGCTTTCATTTAGCGCATTGACACATCTGTGCAGGATGCTCAGAGCCCTGCCTGGATCAGGCACTGATCCTGAATATCCTGGATAATATAGCAATCAGGCCCCTCCTCTCTCTTCTAATCCTTCCCTAACACAGTGATTGTGACCATTTCACCCATCCTTCAGAGATAAGCATCTCTAAGCTTGTAATCCCCAAACCGTCTTGAAGAGCTGAGTAGGAAAGCAGCTTTCTACCATAATTACCTGAAAGGTAGCCAGCCCTGGATCTTGTTTGCATTGGAGCTGATAAATTGCTGCCTACATTTAGCAATTGCATGACTGCTTCTGCCACTTGATGTACATCATTCCCCAAACCTATTATTTTTCTATTTGTATTTAAAGGGGTAGAGACTAGGGTAATAGTTTCTTACATATTTTTATAGTAGGTTGTTTTTTATCCATGAGCTCACATCCTATCACAGCATCTTTTGGCATTTTTCTGGACTTTCCTTACAGCACTATGGGGCATGTGTCCACACAATGAACACTACTATTCCTACCTATACACAATATGTGTAAACTTAGACATGAATTTCTGATCATATTTTTACATACTGTACTAGCCACAATATAATTTGCAACTGGGTTAATTAACAGGTTACTCTAATCACTTTCCTGGGGTCCGATGCCTTGGATGCAGCCTCCCCCTTCAAAATCTTGTATCCAGCCAGGTTCTGCCCTTATTTCCTGGACCATCACAGCTGCAACAATCCTCCAGCCCTCCTACTTTCTGTATGGACACACCAGGGATTGAAATTTGGGCACTCACCTTTCTGTCTGCAATCTACTTTGACCTGCCTATGTCTTTCTGTGGATGCAACAGCTGCCTTCCTCTGATGCAGCATTTGGAGCAGCATGGAAATCCTCAACCTCATCTTGCCTCGAGGAAATGCAAAGTACAGAAAACCCTGAAAAGGTGCCACTGGAATATGAATGTGTACAAAGCAATCACACTCCAGAAGACTTTGAGGGGCCATAAGTGTTACCCCTTTCAGTGCCAATCCAAGTCAAAAGATCCCCAAGTAACAATATGAGCTTGCTAGAGATGACAGAGGCCACTGGTTGTCAGCCAGAAGTTCTGCCATTCCTCCAGGCCCTATAGCGCTTTCTGAGACACATATTGAGACACTCACCCTTGACAGGTCCTATATTCTCATATCACTGATGTTACCACATTAGAGGTAGGCAAAAGAAGAGATTCAAGGACACTTTGAAAGCCAGTCTGAAGAAATGTGATATTAATATCAATATTTGGGAAACCTCCAATGGTGCCTCCAGTGGCACTGTCATGTACAACATGTCATTGATCATTTTGAGCAAATTCACCTCGCTAAAGAGGCAGATGAGAGACAAAAGGAAAGAGCTGTGATCTAACATTACCAAATTTCATTCCTTCCATCTGAAACTGTTAGAACGATAAAATAGGAACTTGCTCAACAACTGTGTTGGATGACAATTTTCTCTTCCAAAATTTTGAGGATACAAATAGGGGATCATCTATCTTGAATCTTGTGCTGACCAATAGGGAAGAAGTGGTGGAGGCTGTGAAGGGCGTGGAACTTCGGAGGAAGTGATTACAGTATGATAGAATGCATGATCATGATGAGATTGATAAAGCATGAGGTCAGCAGAACTAAGACGCTGGATTTCAAAAATGTGGATTTCAACCAACTCAAGGAGATAGTGGGCATGGTGCCATGGGAGGACAGACTGAAGGATAAAAGTGCCCTGGAGGGCTGGCAACTTGAAAGGGCAAGAATTGGAAGACCAACAGGAAGCTGTTCTAACATGATGGAAGTACAAGAAGAATGGTAAGAGACCATGGTGATTGTACAAGGAGCTTGTAGGATGCTCTAAAGGAAAAAAGAAAATGTACAGAGCAGTAGGGCTGTGCAAAGCTTTAGTAGCCAATTCAGTTCAGAGGAGATGTGGCCTGATTTGGCCACCAAATCTCTGAATCCATATCAAATTGGGAGACCCACTAAAAGGTCCAAATCAAATCAGAAGTTTCTCAATCAATTCAGAGAGATTTGGAAGGCTTGCAGCAAACAGAAACTGAGAAGAGGGAGGAGGATGGGGTGATCTTCCATGTATGGAAAAGGCTGAGAGTGGGGGAAAAATGCTCTGCTATTAACATCTGCTGTTTTCATCCTGTTTTGCCTTACGATACACAAATGATATGAGAGATGCTTTCAGCATTTTGAGGTACACTCACAGAAACCCTTGCACAGGTCTAAAGAACAGATCACCAAGGAAGCATAACAAGGACTTGCAGGGACAAAATCAGGAAGACAAAGGTAAACATGAACTTCACCTGATGAGTCAAGTTAAGGACCAGAAGAGGAGGTTTTCATAGAGTTCATAGACATTAGGGCTGAAAGGGACCTTGGAAGATCTTCAAGTCTAGCCCCCTGCCCCAGGGGCAGGAAGTCAGCAGGGGTCATAGGATCCAGGCAAGATAAACATCCAAATGTCTCTTGAAGGCATTCAAAGTAGGTGCTTGAACCACCTCTGGGGGCTCAGACAGTAAAGAAGTTCTTTTTTATGTCTAGCCTGAATCAGTCACGGTGGAGTTTGTGACCACCTCTGATGGCAGGCTGTTTCAGACCTTGGGGGCTTGGACAGTAAAGAAGTTCTTCCTTATGTCCAGCCTGAAACGGTCTTGGAGGAGTTTGTGACTGTTCAACCTTGTCATCCCTTGGGGCGCTCTGGTGAACAGATATTCCCCCAGATCCTGGTGAACACCCCTTATAAACTTATAGGCAGCCACCAGATCACCTCTGAGCCTGCACTTTTCTGGGTATTTTCTCATAGCTCTCAGCCTCTCATCATAACTCTGTTTTACTGACCTCTGATCATGCGCGTGGCTCTCCTCTGGGCTCTCTCAAGCTTCTCCACATCCTTTTTAGATTGTGGAGCCCAAAACTATACGCAGTACTCCAGCTGTGTCCTCACCAAGGCTGAGTACAACAGGAGAATGATATCCTGGGATTTGCTTGAAAAGCATCTATGGATGCAAGCCAGTGTTTTGCTTGTTTTACTAGCTGCAGCATCACATTGATGACTCATGTTCATCTTGTGGTCAATCATGACCCCCAAGTCCCTTTCGTCCGTAGTGCTAGCCAGCATAGCACTGCCAAGCCTATAAGTATGCTGCAGGTTTTCCTTCCCAAGGTGGAGAACCTTGCATTTTTCAGTGTTAAACACCATCAGGTTCTCATCCGCCGATTTCCTGAACCTGTCAGGGTCAGCCTGGATCACCTTCCTGTCCTTAGGTGTGGATGCTTTACATCAATCAGAGTTTGGTGCTGTTGGTGAACTTGGCCAGTCTGCTTCTGGCACCAGTGTCCAAATCATTAATGAAGACATTGAATAATATAAGCCCAAGGACAGAGCCTTGAGGGACCCCACTGGTCACAGGGCACCATGACGATTGACTTCCGTCAACCACCGCCCTCTGGGTTCAACCACAGACCCAATTTCCCAGCCAGAGGATTGTGGTGAAACCGAGGCTGCAGTTGGCCAGTTTTGCTAAGAGGTGATCATGGGATACCAGATTGAAGCCTTTTTTGAAGTTAAGATACTTCTCCCTGGTTCAGGTGATAGATCACCTGGTTGTAAAAGGAAATAAGATTGGTCAACCAAGACCTACCTGCAACAAACCTGTGCTGGCTATCCCTCAGGATATTGCCATCGGCTAGTTAGTTAAGAATGGTCTCTTTGATAATCTTTTCTAAGACCTTCCCCGGGATAGAGGTCAGGCTAATGGGCCTGTAGTTTGCCGGATCCACTATCCTCCCTTTCTTGAAGATAGGCACCACATTGGCCTTCTTCCAATCTTTGGGCACTTCACCAGAGCACCAGAAGCTCTCGATGATCCATGCCAGGGCTGAGCTATGATGCTTGCCAGCTTCTTGAGTACCCTGGGGTGTAGATTGTCAGGGCCAGCTGACTTGAAGGTATCCAGCCTCTCATGAGATGTCTGGGTAGTTGAAGTCTCCCATGGCAACCATGAACTGGGAGTGTGCGGCCTCAGCCAATTCCCAGGTGAACTCCTGGTCAAGCTCTTGATCCTGGGTTGGAGGTCTGTAATAGACTCCCACCATTGTGTCCCCTGTGCCATATTCCCCACGGATTTTAACCCAGAAGGTCTCCAGTCGTCCACCCTGGGAACCAATGTCGGTTTGCAGGGACAATTAGGTTTCCTTGACATAGAGAGCTACATCCCCGCCTCTTGTGTCCACTCAATCTTTTTTGTACAGGATATAGCCATCTATACCTGTGGCTCAGTCATGGGTGGAGTCCCAGCAGGTCTCCATTATCCCTATGACATTGTAATTATTTGTGTTAAGCAGGAGGACAAGTTCCTCCTGTTTATTCCCCAAGCTCCTGGCATTTGTGTACATTTACTTTATAAATATATTGGCCATAAAAGAAAGACTAAGGAAGCTAGGTTCACAATTAAATAATCAGCATCGCAGACTTAAGTTTTGAACTCTGGATGAGTCCTGAGCTCAAGATTCTGCAGTTTCCAATTGGTGGACCCCATCTGCCAATCAGAAGCAAGCCAGGGAAAGCAATGCCATGCCCTTTCCATGAAGGGAGAGAGCAAGAAGCAATCTGGACATGGTTCGAACCTGTGTCCTGCCAGGTCTAAAGAACTTTGGGGGTGGAGCCCCTGAAGCGTATAAAAGGAGAGCGTGCTCGGCCCGCTGGAGTGAGAGATGCAGCAAGGGACAGCAAGGAGAGAGGAGCTCTGGAAATGACTGGCCACGGGACCCTGCCTGAGCCTCAACAGTGCGTGGATCGGTGTACAGAGAGCCGGCCCTGGGAGCAGATCAAGGCTGCTCGGGTCCCACTCAGTGCACAGGTTGGTGCACAGAGAGCTGGCCCTGAGAGCAGCTTGAGGCTGCTCAAGTTAGCCCTGGCTCTTGGACAAATAACTGGAGCCTCTCAGCGTGGCTCCACATTAAACTAAGAGCCCTGGTGTCCAGAGCAGGGCCCGGGGAAGGGAAAGACCCCCAGTGTGAGGCCGGGGAACCAGAGCCAGTAAGGGCTTGGTTCCCAAGGGAGCACCCTGGGTGCCCAGTGCGGGGCACCAGGCCATCGAGAGGAGTTGGGATTGTTGCTGGAGAGAGGCCATCATGGGACTGGCTACCAGGGGATAAGCCTTGTTTGCTTCGGGGCGGGAGCGTAAGTTGCAGGTCCCACAGGAAAAGTGGGCTTAGGAGGGTCTGCCACCTCCACCCTCCTCCATTATGGGAGGGGGCACATCCACATCCTGGGGCCCTAAAGGGGAGGGGCTCAGGGAACACCTCGGGAGGTGCTGAGTGCACCCCCTTGTTTGTGATTGTTGTTGTTTCATATTGTGGAGGCTAATATAGTTATGGGTACTCCTTAAGGGAGTCTATATGGGTTTATCTGTCTTTATTGTCTCTATATATGCGTTTATTGCCTATTATCAGAACATACCTGTATTGTTGTCCGTGTATGACTATAGTAGTGCTACCTCAACTCATCTGGGTTATCTAAATGATGCTCATTTGTGTTTATTGTGTTGATGCCTTGACTTACCTGTTCTAAAGTGTTAATGCTTATTTTTTGCAGGGGGGGTTAATTATTGTATATGTTGGGAATCACCTGGTTTATGCTTTTGCAGTCCCTCAAAGTGGTACAATATATTGATTGCAGGTTATTGTATGTGGTGTCACATACTAATTTTACTGTAACTATTTAATGTTCCTTCTTTGTATTAATTTGTTGTAGCAATATATTTGTTTATAGTTAAGTGCTTGCTCTTGGCCTGGCTCTGTAGAGAGGAGAGGGAACTGCTTCTAGGTGGCAGGCTCTCTCTCAGCACCTGCGTGACCCCCATTCCTTCTATTGGCTGACAAGGCACACTCCTGGGTGTATCCAGGCTACATCAGGATGGACTCTTAACAGAAGATGCTAACAAAGAAGGCTGCTCAAAAAGTACTTTGCTTCAGTCTTAAAAAAAATATTAGGTTGCAACCAGACAGCTAACAAAGATTATTTGGATAAGGAAGGGGACAAGCTGAGGAATGAGATAATAGAACCAGTCAGAGTGTTTTTGATGAGTCTGAATGAATTTAAGTCAGCAGTCTGATGAACTTCATCCCAGGGTATTGAAGGAACTGGCACAGGGGATCTCAGAGGCCTTGGCAATTATTTAAAAGTTGTGGGAGACAGGTGACATACCAGAGGACTAGAAAAGGGCCAACATAGTGCCCCACTTTAAAAAAAGCAAATAGGAGGACTCCGGGGGAGCTACACGCAACCCCCACTTAATGCTGTTTCACTTAGTGCTATTTCGCTATAACATTAATTTTAAATTGATATCTGATTTCACTTAGCACTCAGCGAATTTCATTATAATGCTTGTGGTTGCCATTTTGGGCCATCAAATACTTACAGTTTCACTTAAGGTTCATTTTGCTTAACACTCAGTTTTTCAGGAACCAATTAAGAGCATGAAGCGGGGGTTGCCTGTATGGACTGATTCGTCTAATCTTGATACCAAAGAAGTTTCTGGAGAATACCCTAAGGAAATCTATTTCCAAACATCTGGAGAAGAAAAAGATGATCACAAGCATCCAGGAAGGATTTTACTAGGAATTTATCACATCAAACAAACTTAATCTCCTTCTTTGACAAATTAACTACTTAGGTAGATGAAGGGAATACTTAGGATATAGTGTATCTCAGGACTTCAGCAAGGCTTTTGACGAAGTCCCACATGACCATCATATAAACAAACTGGAGAAATGTGGGTTTAACAAAACTACTATAAGGTGGATAGACATCATAAGCAAAGGGGAATTAAAAATGGATCCATTTATAACCGTCACAAGCAAATAAGAGTTATAAGTGGATCTGTGTTGTAATGGCAGGAGGTTTTAAGTGGATTCCCACAGAGGTCTGTCCTGAGCCCAGTGCTGTTCAATGTATTTATTATTTGGAAGTTGGAATAGAGAGTTTCTTGAGCAAGTTTGCAGATGACACAAAATTGGGAAGACTGTAAACAAACTGGAATACAAGAAGAAGTTCGATGCTGAGAAATGCAAGGTGCTTCCCTTGGGAAGAATAATTGAAAACACAAATATGAGATGAGTGACACTTGCCTGGATAGCAGCACTATGGAAAAGCATTAGGAGTCTTAGTAGATTGCAGACTCAGTAAGTCTACAGAGCAATGCAGCTGCACAAAATTTTTTGGGCTGCATCATTAGGAGCATTATGTGCAAGACACAGGAGGTGATAGTTCCTTTTTTACTCATTTCTGGATAAGCCTCATCTAGAGTACTGTAATCAGTTTGGGCTTGACATTTTAAAAAAGACGTGGAGAAGTTAGAGAGGATCTAGGGGCAGGTGACAAAAATGATGACAGACTTGGAAGGCAACCCAAGTCATATGAGAAGAGGTTGAAGGAAATAGTCCTGCTCACCTTACAGAACAGGCACTTAAGAGGGGACATGATAGCAGTCTTCAAACATCTGAAGGCTGCCATAAAGCTGAGGGAAAACACCTTTGCTTTCTAGCTGCAGAGCAGGACATTGACAGGTGGCTTGGAGCTGCAGCAAAATAAGCTTAGATTAGACATTGGAAAAAGCTGATATCACTGTTGGAAGTGAGACAGCGGAATAGACTGCCTTTGGAAGATGTGGACTCTCCATCACTGGAGATGTTCAAGAGGAGATTGGATATGCACTGATCAGGGATGATGATCTAGTAGTTATGCTATGCTATGCTATGGGTATTTCTTATGCTTCTGGGCTCTGCTAGTTGATGTATGGAGCTGGGAAAGAACTTATTTCCCTTCCTGCTGCTACCTGTCAGGGGTTTGGGCGTTTTTTCCTGCTTTTCTCTGAAACACTGTGCATTGATTACAGCCAAAGCTGGGGATTTTTACTTGGGTGTGTCAATGTTCCTTCTGGGACTACAACCCCAAACTTCCTGGCTCTATTGTCTTACCTCTCTGTTTAGGATCAGACTGATCACCACATTTAGGGTCAGGAAGGAATTTTACCCCGGACAGATTGGTTGCATCCAGACATGCAGAATGTGCAGTTTGTGGCGCTGCAAACCTTCACACCAAAAAACAAAAAACTGGTTCAAAAAGTGATGCAGTGCACTTACAAGCATGTGCTGGCACATATGGAGGTCAGGCCATCCAGAGCTCTGGCTTCCAGTCAGGCCTCCATGCTGCCCAACCTATGCTCCTGTTGCTCCAGCCCACCAGGTAAGATTGCTGAGGCTAGCTGTGCTGGCCCCAGCTACCAGCTGTCCCTGGCTGAAGAGCTGAGAGGAGCTAGGCAAAGGCAGTTTGCCTGCTGTGGGACACTGTTTTGCAATGAAGTACATGTGCAGGGGTGTGCGCTGCAGCAGTCTGTGCTGCTTCAAGTGCACATCCCTGCTTGTCTGAATGCAACTATTGGTATAGACTGTAGGGGTTTTTACCTTTTTCTGTAGGCAGGGGTGTGGCCTTCTTCCTTGGATTTCTTAAGCATATTTGGTAACTGTTGCAGCAGCTGGACTTTGGTTGCCATAGTCCCTCTCTTTAACTGTGGCAGGGTAAGGAACTATGCTTTGTGGCTGTGTGATAGGTTTGCCTGTATAGTTTTAGAAATAGGTTAGAAAAGGATTTGCTTGGGATAGTTTGGATAGGGATGTTTCTGCTTCAGGCAGGGGTGTGGACTAGATCAGCATATCTCAACCTGTGGGTCATGACCCAAAAGTGGATCACAAGAATATGAAAGGGTTGCAAACATAACAAAAAAAATGGATTTTCTTCATTCAAGGAGAAAAATGTGGGAAACTGCAGGTTTCCCCTTGCAGGCAGGCAGAGTTCCAGCCTGCAAGGGGCTGCTTGGGGCTGGGGGTAGGTGAGGAGTGTGATCAGGTAAGGGGTGCCACATGCATGTGTGTATGTGCTTGCGTGTGCGTGCACACACACAAACATAAACACACACGCGCGCGTGTGCGTGACAGCCAAGCAGCATGGCAAGCAGTTCCTGCAGCTCCCCACAGATAAGTCTATGGGAGGCAAGAAGGGGCTATAGACCAGCATTTATCAACCCACGGGTTGTGACTCAAAAGTGGGTCACAAGAATGTATGAAAGAGTCACGAACAAACTTTATAAATGAATTCTCCTTTGAAGCAAACAATGTGGGAACTGTGGCTTTTCCCTCACAGGCTGGCAGAGTTCCAGCCTCTGAGGGGCTGCTTGGGACCCCCCTGCCCCACACACCCACCCCTGCCCCACATGCCGGGGGGCTGTGGGTCAGGAGAGAGGGGCACTGGATTGGGACTGGCCATTGATGTTTACAAATGGGTCCTGTTACAAAAAAGGTTGAGAAATCACTGGACTAAACCTCTAGAGGTTCCTTCCAGCCCTACTTTCCAGGTTTTGTGAACTCAGATTGGCTGCCTCAGCCATCTCCATTTACCAGTGACTCCCCTATTTACCAGAAGACTCCTTATATCAAAGGATTGCCAATGGGACACCCAGCAGACAGGACCTGAGCAGGTCCCAAGGGTGTACCAACTGGTCTCCAGCCCCCCAAACACGCAGCCTGTCATTCTGAAGCTAGTTAAGAGTTCTAAAGGCCTAAATTTCTGCCCCAATAAAATACTTCAATGTGGAGAACTAGAAGAATTCTTCCGACACCTGCGCCTCAAAGAATATTTCCACGACCAAACTGAACCCACTCCCAACAACAACTCATCCTCTGACAACATTCAGGAAAGGATCAATGCCAAAAAGCC
>JAGPOW010003642.1:29707476-29722345 GCA_030014935.1 Caiman crocodilus
CTTTTCATTCCATCCAGGAAGAGCACACACCGACTGCTGAAACTTCCTTAGCCTGACGAAGGGTTTTTGAACCCAAAAGCTTGCTTAATAACTATTCTCTAAACATTTGGGTTGGTCTAATAAAAGATATCAAATTCACGCAAGGAACCTTGTTTGCTCTTGTGAGCAAGGTGTTTGAGAACCACTACAGCAGTGGGCAGACTGGGGTGCTGCACATCAGCAGGGGCAGAGTTTGATAATTTTTATGCTGTGAGTAGTCCTGGCAAACTTTCTGTCCCTTGAAAAGGAAGCCAAGGTGAGAGTAGCTGAGAATTCTTGCATTCTGCATTTTTCCAGGTATTCGTGTGGCATTCATTAATGTGGGTGAACTTCCCATTGGAGTCCACCAGGCCCTGCAGAATGACAGAAAACCACTCTTCCTATTTATGTACTCAAAAACTTCCTGGGGTGGTGATAAAGATAGAAATGTGCTTCAGTTCAGTTGGGGAAACTCATCCATAAAAACTATATGCCTGAGGCTCTTCCTCTAGGCTGGCAAGCCTTAGGTCAGTATCTTTATTATGGCAGTGTCCACCTCATGCTTGGTGCAACCAAAAGATTTGATCATGACAAACTGGTTTGCAATGGTTAGTTGGAGGCTGCCAGTTTCCAGGTAGTTATTGCCACTTGCTTCTCCACAGGTAAAGAGAATGCTCAGTTGGACTGTGCCTCCTCAGCCCCGGGGCTAGCTCTGTGCATTTCTCCATGAGAATGACCTTGCTCCTCTTGAAAGTCTCTTGTCACTGCAGGTCACCCAAGGTCTGCAGCACAAGCCTTTTCTGACCAGTGCACATGTTCTTCTCACAACTCACCTCTGACTCACCCCTGAGTCAGAGGTGAACAGACTGCAGATGGTCCTAGTGTAGGGGTTGGCTACTAGGGCTGCACAAAATTTTGGTAGGCATTTCATTTCGTATTGGAACGTTTTGGCGGCTGAAACACAAAATCCAAAATGAAACATGAGGCTCCGAAACAGCTCTGAAATTTAAACAGGCCATCCAAAATGTTTCTGAGATGTTTTGAAATGATGCGGATGTTTCTGAAATGTTTCAGATGTTTCAAGCTGTTTGGGAGGCAGACTTGCAGGGAAAGAGAATGTACCCATCTCCGCTCTAGTAGGTGTTCCTGCGCTGCTTTCGCCCAAGCCCTAGATCTTGCAGGTCCCAGGCTTCCAGGTGGGCCCCGGAGGCTACCTCTGCTGAAGTCAGGAGGACCACTGAACTCGCCTGCCACGACTTTGAATGTAGTCTCAGTGGGGGGTCCTTCCTTGGGGTAGCCACCAGAGTTGGCATGGTCCCCAGCGGACAGTCTTGGGGCTCCATCCTTCCCTACATGCCAGCCACTCGCCACCTGTGGTTCTACCTTTCCTTGGCTTCCCCGATGTCCTAGGCCTGCCGCTGTCTCATCCCCAACCTGCCGTCCGTCTGTACAGGTCTCCGGCTCAATATGATGTCACCAGCCCAGACCTTCTACCTCGGCTCCTTCCTTAATCTGGCCGCTCATCCCGGCCCTGACTCTGCTGTTTCCGAAGTGGCCAGTTCCTTCACCGGCTCTTCTGTCTGCAGCGCCACTGGCTCCTTCACCGGTTCTTCTGTCTGCAGTGCAGCCGGTTCCTCCACTGGCTCTGCTGCTCAGGATGCCACTGGTTCCTTCCCTGGCTCTGCTACCTGCAATGCAGCCAGTTTCCTCACTGGCTCTGCTGCTCCAGACGGCGCCAGTTCCTTCACCGGCTCTGCTGCTTGCAATGTCGTCAATTTCCTCCTGGGCTTCGCTGCCCCAGATGTCACTGGTTCCTCCTTTGGCTCTACTGCCTGGAACGCAGTCAGTTTCTCCTCCGGCTCTGCTGCTCCCGACACTGCTGGTTCCTCCACCGGCTCTTCTGCCTACAATATGGCTGGCTCCCTCACCGGCACTGCCGACAGCATTGGAGCCGGTCCCACCGTCAACACTACTGCCGTTGTGTTGCCAGCTCTCTCAGAGCCTGCCCTGACTCTGCTCCTTGCTCTCACTGTGGCCGAGAGTGGCAGCTGACCTCCTCGACGTTGGAGTTCCCTCCCGTGGTCTCTCCTCCTCAACCGCCCCGCTGCCTCAGCAGGGCTGCTTTTTGTTTCTTCCGGGAGGCGTCCTCCACCCCCGCTGCTCTGTCGTAGCTGGATAAACTCCCGGCTGATTACCTGTGCTGGTGTCCTCGGCATACATGCCTCCCCCAGCTCTTCCGGAACTGCAGGAGGTGACTCCTTGCTGCCCCAGGGTTCCTTTGACGTCCCAGCTCCCCTGGGACAGAGAAATTAAGCGGGGGGAAGGAAGTGGGGAAGGACTGTTCTGATATGGACATCTGTAGCTGGCCAGTGACAACGATCTGGCCTTGAGGTCCCTTCCAATCCTAGTGCTCTAGGGGAGGGACAGAGAAGCAGCATAAAAGTTTGTCTGTGAACTGCTCTCGCATTTTGCAGCTGCATCTGTCTGTGTCTACAGCAGGAGCAGCAGAGACTGAGAGCGGCCTCTGTAAGCTTGCAGCTTGGTAGTGCCATGCGATCAAGTTGTAGGCACTGCTAATCCTTTCCTATTTATTTATCCTTGCCTACCCTTCCCCCAAAATCCTGATATTTGTTGTTCTTATTTTTTTTTGCCCCCAAACAAAAAGAAATAGATCTCACCACAGTGCACTGCAGGAAACCACTCAATACACATATATTTATTACACACACACACTCACACAGATGCACATTTTTCCCCAGCACATGAAATATGAAGTGTGCTGGAAAGGCAGGTGCCAGGTCTTTTGGCCACGGTGGGAGGGAGAGCTGTAATTCCACCCCTTCCCACCCCCAGCACACACATTTAGACATATGCTCTTTCCTGGCACTAGCAGGCATGAGGCTTCTGGTGCTGGTGGCAGCAAGGAGGTGGGACCAGTGCCTGCATCTGCACCCCCTCCGATAACACCAGCCATAATAACCCTCCGCAGCACCAGCATGACAAGCAGCAGCACCAGCATGAAAGTCTCCTTCACCCCCATTTCAGTTCCCAGCCTAAGCCTTCCAGTACCAGAGGAGGAGCTGGGTCTGGAAGCAGGTGATCTGAATGCCATAGCAAAAGGAATTCTGGGGACCAAGGAATAATCTGAGTTTGTGCTCCACTCCCCTCCAAGTTCCCCTAGATCCAGGTCTACTTCCCTGGAAGGCAGTTCGGAGGAGGTTGAGGTTGTGGAGGCAAGTGGCTCAGCTGAGTCTGCTCCTCCTGTTGTTGTGCCTCTGCCTGCTGGGGGACATCAGGCAGGATACTCATCTGCATCCCAGAAGCCCCTGAGGGGGTAGTGTAGTGTGGGATCATTTTGAGGTGGCAGATAATCCCAGGTACACTATCTGCCTGCACTGCCGATGTAAGACCAGCCAGGGCACTACAGCACCACAGGGATGCTGATTAGGGCTGTGCGAAGCTTCAGTCCTTGATTCAATTCAGTGGAGATATTGCCTCATTTGGTGGCCAAATCTCCAAATCCAAATTGAACCTCAAGACCCTTTAATCTCTCCAAACCGAATTGGAACCCTCCAAATCAATTGAGAGAGATTTGGAAAGATTCGGTGATTCGGACACAGATACAGCTTTAAATGTTTTTTCTGCATACCTCAAGGAACCAGGCAGCTGGTGAATGTTGAGATGCTGGGGTGGATGGAGCGTCCCACAGGAGTGCAAGGGGTACGGGTCTCCAGCATGCTTGGCAACAGACCTGGAAGTGGACCAAGAAGCACTTAGTTGGTATGTGTGCTCTTCCTGGATGGAAGGAATAGTAAAGAAGCCAGAGGCTGGCATGCAAGGCAGGCAAGAAAGCCAGTCAGTGGAAGTGGAAATGGAGGCATCATGGGGTGAGAGACAGGATGGGGTAGGGGGAAAGTAACCGGTAAAAGTGGAGAGGTACCTGGGAAGTCAGATGTCAGGCAGGTTGTAGTGTGTCATAAATCCAATGTCTATATTGAGTCCATAAGTTTCTGTACCTAGGAGGTTGACGAAGTAAAGTTCATAGGCCTGTCTGTGAAAAGTGGTTTGTAAATTCCCTTTGAGGATCAGGACTGAGACACTGGAGACAAGAGTGGTTTGCTTGTAGTTGGGTATTCTTGTCTGTAATAGATTCTGGTGCACAGTTTGTGGGGATAGTGGAGGTATGTTGCCAGGTTTTGCATTTCTTGTCATGGCGTGGTCTGGATCTATCCGGTGTGTTTTGGGCTTTAGGGAGTTGGCTTCTGGTGATGAGATTAGTGAGGTTCAGTGCTTGTTTGAATTAGAAACCAGTCTTCACAGCTGCACACCTGCAGCTGGGAGCCTGCTGGCAGCTGGAATGTGGCTCTCAGGGTCAAAACCCCCTGTGCTGTAAGGTAACAGCATGGGGAATGCCTGAATGTGCGGTGTGGCAGTGCAGATGGGTCTGCAGTGCCACATACCACACAGCTGCACTTGTCTGGACATGGCCCTAATTTGTATATGTAAAATCTCTTCTATGATACTACAAGTGACAATTTCTTCTGTTTTATGAACAGGAAGCAATGTGCATCAGTTCAGTAATAACTGAATACACCTTCAGGATTTTAAAATTGTAATGAAATATTTTTCAAGTTAAATGATAATGTACTTTTTGATGACTGACTCAGTTTAGAAGTCATACATTCCAAGTTTCCTCCATAGAATTTTTAATTGGAAGAAAGTAGTATAAACACAGCAAACAACTTGTGCAACAACAGGGAATGAATCTGAATCCAAACTGATTTGTGGGACTAATTAAAAAAGGGTCAAAATTCAGTCTGTTCAATAATATCTGTAAGGCCTAAGTTTTCAAAAGTAACCAGTAATTCAAGAGTCTTGATTTTTAGAGGGAAAGTAGCACTTCCTAAAAAAAACCCTGCATATCCAGGGGTTTAAAAAAAAAAATAAAAAAAAAAATCAAAGCTTAAAAAAAGCACCAGGCACTATCTGGGACTGTGCCTTGAGGCAACTGGAGGCTGAGTCCTCCATGGAGACACTCTGGCTGCCAGAACGTCTCTATGGTTGGCCCCGCACCCTGGTTCTGACACATGCGGCGGGCCAGGCCGTGTGTTTCAGCACCAGGGCTCCAGTGCCAGTGAGTAAGGGGTCAGGAAGCCTGGAGGAGGGCAGAGGGGACCATACCACAGCTGGCCCCTTCCCCCGCTAGCGCCCCCCCAAGGCCCCTTCCCTCACCACCCCCTGAGGCGTCGTCCCCCCAGTCCCCTTGATCCCTGCCCCCCCCATACTTTAACCCCCCCAGCACTTACCAGAAGTTGGAGCTGCTGTCTGGCTGACTGGGGCCCCACCTGCACAGTGCAGGGCAGGGTGATAGCCCCAGCAGCCCCAGCCTGAGCCCTCCTGCCCCTCCACTGCCCAGGGGGGCTCTGCCAGGAGGTCCCGGAGCACCCCCACCCCTGCTTCAAAGGTAAGCAGAGGCTTTTTTATCCATTTTTTTCCTGTTCTGAGTTTTTAAAAAAAGTGATAGTGCCTGTGGGGGTAGCCTTGGGGACCTGGGGGTGCAAGTTGAAGGGTGGGGCTGAGTGGAGCACCCATTGAGGGGTTTGGGGGAGCAGGGGGTGGGGCTGGGTGGGATAGCCATTGGGGGGGCTGCAGCAGCTGGTTGGGGTGGGGCTGCAATCAGGGGGCTGAGGTGGGGCATGTGGACCTTGCAGGGGGGTGGTAGCCCCTGCGGGGGCCATTTACCCTTTGTGTGGGGGCCAAATCCCCTTTCTGGGGGCCAAACCCTTTGTGTGGGAGACAAATCCCGTTAGGGGGCTGAACCCCTTGTTGGGGAGCCATAACCCTTGTGTGGGGGATGAACCCCTTGTGTCGGGGCCATCGCCCTGTGGGAGCATAGCAATTTATGGATTCATGAAACCTGTATTTAGAGTGCACTTCATTATTATAAAAGACTTGCTTTAATACTGTAGATGTATCAATAAAGCATTGTCCAACTGATCTCACTCTCTCTATATAGTGGTCTTTTGTTTTACTTGTGGAGGAACATGGATTTTGGGGTATTTTAGAGTGACTCTGCCTGCTCAGAGCTGGCACCTTGGACCCGTCTGGCTGTGGCTGACCTCCTGGCAAAATGAGGCCAGGAGGACATGCTTTGACAGTTCAAAGCAGGCCACCACACCTGGAACATCTTCTGGGTGATAGCTGCCCAGATGGCTAGGCAGGGGGCACATGTGGCAGTAGTGCCGCACAAAGGCCAACCCTGCAACCAAAGTTCACTGGCAGCTGGTCTAGAGGGGCAGATGCCACCATCCGAGTCTGGCAGGTGCACAGCAGGTCACAGCCAGGCAGCAACCCCCACTGCTAGATTGCTGCAATAGGGATAAGGTACAGGGAACTCTCAGGGCTGCTTCTGCAATCCAGCTGGCACATGGGGTAGTGTCCCCAGGTACCAGTTGCCTGGGCCCCAGAAGCTGCTAGTAGCCCTGAGCTACTTGCCAGGGCAGCTTTTTATACTGCTAGGGCCAGGACACGGCAGCTTTTTATACTGCTGGGGACAGCACAGGTGCTGGCCCCAGGCTCTAGCTCCCCCTGGCTGAAGATCCAGGAGGAGTCAGGCAGGGTTATTTTGCCCCAAGTGGCACAATTTGCTCCACAACTAAGTGCATGTCCAAGCATGCGTGCTGAAGCAAAAACCCCCAGTTCAAATTTGCGCCGCTTCTATTTAAGCTGCTGCAAGCGCACGTGCTTGCATGTGTGGACACGCCCAGAGATTTCAAATAGGAATCCATTCTGACCTGTTGTGATCATTCTGAGTCCTTTGCAACAGAAGAATTGCTCTATTTTTCTGTAGTAAAAATAAGTGACAACTTAAGAGCTGGCATTTTTTGAAGGGTGCCTTGAGTCTAAGAAGGTTGAGAACCACAGATCTTAATATAAATGAGACCATACTCCTGGGTGTGGTCTAAGACTCCAAATACAAGAGGTACTTTGGATCACTGTAGTTCAGGTGATACATCACTTCAGCACAGGATGCATGATGGCAAACTACCCCAACTGATAACTGAGTATCAATTCTACACATTATTGTGCTTGTAACACACTGCTTATCTCTCTTCATCTTAGACTATTTTAAGTATTAGAGTATCTGGAGTGATTCTTCAGCAATACATAGACGTTAAGGGTAGTAGCAGGTTCTTCTGTGGATCTAGAGGTTTCCTTTGAGGGCACAAGGATTTAAATACTGAATTAAGCCCTCTTCCCACAATAAACCATGAGTGATGCACTCAACTGTGTGGCCTGGGTAGTTAAGGGTTAAGCACATGTAGCTGAAAGGAAAACCTGTGGCTAGGATTTCACTTTTGTAATACATACTACTTACTCATCCATTCCCCTGAAATCTTACCTATGTAATGAGATCAGCTGATTTAGTATTTTCTTCACTTCTCGCTGAAAGTGTTTATAGCAAGACCCACTATGACAAGTTAGCTAAAAATGCATACATAAAAAAAAAAGGAATACATCTGAGTAATTGTGATTGTCAGTGTACACTACATCTAGGAATGACTAAATTGTAACAGACCCACATGAATGAAGCTGGCTACAGATCAATGAACAATGAAAAATCCCAACAGTGGTAGCCCGTGTTGTTATTACAGACCATGTCAGTAGTATAGTATTAATGCCATAAGTTCACAATTAAAGAGATTTTATTTCAAGTGTAGGAGGAACATTTACACATTAGCAAGAGTATGTACAATTTAAATATTAGCCTTTCAGAAAGAAAACTAATAGTTGAAAATGAGCTATCCTAATTTGAGACACTGTGTGTTAAAGCTATCACCCTCTTTGACAGCTACAGCCTCGAGCAGAGCCTGCTTCTTCTGCATACTGCGGGATGACTCCAATTCATACATAGTTGTCAAATTGAAAAGAACACTCTCATGTAGGTAGTGTTTAGGGTCCTGCTGAACCATTCCTTCCAGTTGCCGCAGGGAATCCTTCAATTTTCCCAGATAAAGCAGACAAACAGCAGCATTGTTATTAGCCTGGAGAAAGAGATATTATGTACAAGTCTGGAGTCAGACCAAATTTGCCAAGTACATAGGATTTACTTATTCCCTGCTTTAGTCCCTCCCTCCTCCCCCCAAATAATTGCATTTAATGGATTGTCTTCTTCAATATGACCCAATTCTCACTTTCTGGGCAGTGAGGGGCCAGTTATTCTCAGCAGCTACAGCAACAGGACCTATTGAAACTACAACAGCTGAAGTTCTCAAAGTCAGCAGAGCTTCAGCTGGTTTCTAGACTGGCAGAGGAACACTGCTCACTAGTACATGTTAAAAGTGAGTTGAAATTGGTTTCAGAAAGTACACTTGCCCTGAAGCCCTGTCAGTTCTTTTAGCTTTACAATCATATCCTTCTATTTTAAAATATGTTTCTGCCCCCTGTTGTTTGGGTAGAGCTTTCACACAGCATTAGGAGAGACTGATTTACTACAGAAACATGTCAGAAACTGTCTTTTAAGCTAATGGGGTTGTTCACCAACCAGGGCAGCCCAAATAAATCCCAGAAGTCAAGTTCTCTTTCTCTTTCCTCTGCAGGAAAGAGACAAGTTTATCAACACAAATTACAATAATACAAAGGCCTGCTAAGCAACAGCAACTCCACTTTCTGAAAGCTTAGGGAAGAACATGGCCTTTTTCTCTAGAGAGCTCTATTAGATCTACCACAGCTGAAGGGAGATTGCCTCAATTTTCAGCAGATACATTTGTAGTCTAATGTCACAAGACTTTTACTTATGTACTCCTTGACCTCAGGTGTCTGCAGTTTTAAAGAGGCCTTGGAACAGTGCAGTAGGAATACATCCAGATACCCAAAAATCAGATCATTCTCAAGTGATTGCATACAGGGTGCTGGCAAAAATGCAAACAACTTTACTGAACAAAACTGATAATTCTCTAATCTCTCCATGATTGCTAAAGCTCTCATTTGCAAAATGTTAAAACAATATTTACAACTTGATAGTATCCCTTTGATATCGTATGTCAACAAATCAATTCCTACATGCTGATAGCTGCCATTTCATTGTACAACTTGTAATTCTGAACTAAAACAAACAAACAATAAAAGCCATACATACAAATCTTTGCAGAGCTGTCTTGAAACAAAATCAAGTTGAATATATGCATAATAATCTAATCCTTCACTGAAACATGTTTTTTCTTCCCTTGCTCATCTATATCTTATCAATGTTTTGTTTGGACTGTGCTTCACTTTTGCTCCCAAGCAAGTGCTTCACTTTTGCTCCCAAGCTCCCAAGCCACCCCAGGCATTATCAAATCTAATGGATTCAGGAATCATTCAGGTGTCAGTAAACTGTAGAAAAGGTGAAGGTTTACCACAGCATTTGATGGGTCAATCCTTAAAATTTCTGTGAAGAATCTGTGAGCTTCCGCAAAGTTATTCTGACCAAGATGGAGAAATGCTCTAGAAAGTAAGTCATATGTAAATTAGTTATCCTGAAACACCTAAAGCAAGAGTATATTTCAAAGGAACTGACACTATTTTTTATTTCCCTATGATAGATCTAAGGGTTTTTGACATTTGCTCTTCACAGTATAATCTTGAGCCAGCACAGAGACACTAATTTACAGACAAATGAAGTGACACACATCACATCATTTGACCATTTTACTTATTCTGTCCACCAAAGCAATACTCTATTCTATTTTTATTAATTTAAATGTTATTAGCATTCTTAAAAGTAATTTCTCTTATGGAAAGGGCGACCACTCTGCCTGTTTCCAGAACATTTTTCATAGTATTATTTGTCTAAATATTTAGTCATTGCAATAAACTGAATTCCCCAACACGCAGTTGGATTTCCGGCTGTAACCCCTAGCACCTGCTTGAACATACCATGCACAGAGATATTTACTACCAGATTTGTTTGCAGGATAAAGGTTCAAGAATAGCTTGTGTGTTCCCAAGACATTTATACGCGAATGCATATATTGAGAAAGCAGAGTAAAAATGTAATCTGCTTTGAAGAGAGAGCATTAGCTTTGTAAAATCAGTACTGGTAACTAAATGATCATAATTTTGATCCAGAATAATGTGAATACACCAAGTAATACAGATCTCATGGGTCTACGTGCCATTCAGCCTCATTTGTGACAGATGTAGTTATATAAAAGAGAGGGGATACTCTCAAGAGTACTTTAATGTTCTTAATGTGTACTTTGCAAAACCATATTTTTAAGTTTCAGTTAGCTATTGAACTACCTACCTGTTCATTAAAACCATAATTTGGTTCTGTAGGCCATTCAACTTCTGAGTAACGTTCTCAACATCTTGAAAGTATTTTTCAGCAGTTTTTATGTCTCCGATCTGGAGGATAAGATCATAAAAAAAGTTGTTATAATCAGAAGAAGACAAGAGATTCACCTATACTGTGTCTTAATGGGAGACTCTTCCACAAAGAATAAAAATTTGAACATATATTATATATCTGATATGATTTTGTATCACTGTGTGGTCAGTAACACTGTGCATGGGGTAAGGCAATTATCAAGTGAGATTTCCACTTCAGAATCGCAGCAACAACAAAAAAATTCAATTTTCTCTCCACTTAACACTGTGATTCTCCAATTGCAATCTGTGGAGCTTTGGCTCAGCGATGGCTCCACTTCCTTATTTCTAGCTGTTTTTAAAGGCATCCAGGGTCCTCTTTGCAAATAATTTAGTGTGTAAAACTTGCTAGAAATGAGAAGACAGCAGAGCTACCTCTAATAAGGGATTATGATGCTATTTATTGCATAGGAGAGGAAATAGTACCTATTGCAGACCCAGGGACCACTGAACAGTACTCTGCCACTCAAATGCCACCTTGAGTGTCAGTAAAGGAAACTGTAGAGGTGGTTCTGACATGAATTTAGAAGTATTAGACTAGATGATACAAGAGAAAGGCCTAATGGAATTGGAAGCTGGCAGAAAGAAGAATAAAATAAATCATTTGGAGTGGAAGATGGCAGGTTGTAAGCAGTTGAGATGGGATTTCATTTTGGGGGAGAAGTTCCTTTGTAAATTTGTTCACAGAAATCACTCACATTGCAGTATCACGAATGTGCAAAAAGCTGCCAGGTGAGAAGTCATTTTTTGACCATACTATACTTTGCGTGATGGTCAGAATTAATTTAGGAGAAGCAAAGTGCAAAACACTTTCAGAACCGAACTGTATCTTTACCTTTTGTATTCAAAAGAACCATTTGCCAGTCTGAATTAGGAGAATTTCTCCTCTGTGCTCTCTAAAATTCAACAATATTAAAAATAGATTTATTCACTTGTCTTTGACATGAAAATATCACAACTAATTCTTTTACCCATCCATGTGGTAGAATGCAAACTTTTTACTTCCTGGTTTAAGTAATGTCATTCCAGAAGATGAAGACAAACACCAATCAAGAGATAAAATAAATCATATCATTTAATTCCAAAAGGAAGTGCAGGATGGAAAAGATAAATTATTTTCTTAAAAGCAGCATGCAGAAGTTCGTAAATATAACAAATACAACATAAATATAACAAAGCTATATTATATCTATCTTAGGCATTTAGAGGGTGTTCATTATCACACAGTCTAGGTGAAGCTGATGTACTTCTACATAACACTGCACAGCTGGACTCAGGAAAAAGTAAACACCATGCCTTCCAAACTCTTCAATTTAGATTTTAAAATCTTTTCTAATAAAGAATAAAAAGTATAGGAAAAAGTTATTTATTTGCAATATCTAAATAACATAAATAAAGAATGAGGTGATTGCTATTTACATTTGGTTGTAGAAAATGCAATTTTGAATTTAAAATCTGGATGTTCTTTTCTGTATTAGATATGATGTGGTGACCACATGTATGTTATTCAACGTGTGGGTGTATTAATCCCTTACGTATCCAGGAGAGCCCATAACGAGTTGTTTTGCTTTAATATGGTGAAAATGGGTAGATGCCATTTAAAATCTCTGACTACAAAATGACCTGCACCCTAAATCCAGGTGAAGGTCTTTATACTTTTCTTTTTTCTGATGCCAACAAGGACCTTCTCCTGTATTACTCAAATACAAAATGAGGTTCTCCCCCAATGAGCTGGGGGGGAAAAAAAAGCCTGTCCTCTTATAGTCATATAAAGAGAAAACCTCATTAAAGACATTGTCCATCATTAAATTGCTGCCAAAAAGTAGACATGCTCAGCAATGGATGCCAACTATGAAGCTGATTAAATACAGCCAACACTGAGCATGACTATGACACAAACACACATGGCTCATAAAGGGCAAACATATTGATGGGAACATACCACAAGAATAGACTGGTACAGCTCATCTGAATAAGATATATGGTAGTGCCCATTAAGTGCAGTCCTCAGCACCAAATCTTTTTCATATGATGGTGCATCACTACACTGAATTACATTTCAACTTCTTTTGCACTCCTACAGCTGAACTGTGCCTTTCCCATTTCTAATGATTCTTGTTTCTTAACCATCCTTAAATGTCTAGCAAATATCACCAAACGGAGCCCCAAAAGAGTTCATCCAGAACATATTAGTTCAAAGCTACGTAGTTCCTTGGGATGGGTCCCAGCAGATCAGAAGCATTTCAAGCCATGGTGACCCCATAGCTCAGAACTCTACTCAGTACACACGTGTACTCCAGATAACACCCCAAAAGGATCTCCCACTCATGTCTGCAACGGGGTGTTTCTTGTCACGAATCCTGGGATCCTCCAAAATTTTATGTCCAGAGGTGGCACAGGGCAATGTGGTCTGACCTCGGACCACACTAATCATGGAGGGCAGGGCCACACTAATATGCAACAGGCTAAGAGAGAGGGTGACTAAGATCAAGTAAGGCTACCTGAGTCTAAGGAGAGAAATTAATTTTTTTGGTGAAAACTTGGCTTTTCATTGATGGATGACAGTCAATGGGAGTTCTGCTATGGACATCAGTGAGATTGGGATTTTACCTTTTGAATTAAATGTACTAGGCATCTTTTCTCTGGTTTCTTCTTTGTTAACATAAATGTTTTTGATTTAATGTTGTACTTCATATTTCCTAATTTAATCAAATGTTTTACAATAAAAACTGTCCTTTATTTTACCTTTAAAGTCCTATGTATATTTCGATTGCTACATACATGCCTAATAAGAATACTAAATCAGTTTTAAATACAAGTACTTTTTATATTGCTGTCAAAAGAAATGTTATTTAGCATACTCAGAGTGAAGTATATACCTGAAGGAAAATTCTTCCAATTCCACTCAACAGCTGAGGCTCTTGTTGCGGGTAATATTTGATGACAGTGTGATATGCATCTACAGCAAGCACATAGTCCTGAGGGATAAGAAGAACATGACTGAGTTTGATTTATGTAAGCTTTTGTTTAAGTGTGCATGCAATAAACAGGTATCAAGGAGAACAAATCTAAAATTAAAATAGCTGCATATTTTGAGTGTTAATGGTATTTCCTTCCCATCCTGTTAGGGAACGGGTGGGCAAAATACAGTCTGTGGGCCAAATCTGGCTCACCAAGGGATTTTGTCCAGCCAGGCATGGGGTAGCATGGTGGCTGGACTTGCTTTCTGGCACCCCCAGTGGTGGTGACTCCTTCTGGCTTCTGGTGCTGCTGGACCCAGCCCTGCTGTCTAGGCACCCTGGCCTGCCTGCCTTGCACCCACCCCTGGGGACAGGACCCACATGGGCAGGGCATGTGTTTGGGCAGCTGGGATGGAGCCATGGGCAGGTAGGGAATAGCATTTGGGAGTAGGATGGGTCAGGAATCATAGGATAGTGCAGGGCCAGGCCTGGGACTCTAGAAGTAGGATTTTTCATTTGATCGCTGAATCCAGTAATTCAGACAGAATGACTAAATGGAACACTGCTAAAAGTTAACTTTAAAAAAAAAATCAAAAATGGAAAAAATTCCACTTTTAAATTATTTTGACTTTTATCTACTTTGTTCCAATTCAAGTCCCCAGAGACCACTCCAACTGGGACAATATAAATGAAGACCTAAACTGTCTATAATCTACTAAAATAATCAAAATTAAATACTATATAAGTGGAACACTGTTGCTGCCATAGTTTTAAGGAAAGTCACACTACTTAAACAGAAGTCATTAACTAAACACCTGGAAATGCTTAATTTAACTTGAAAACTGTAGCCTCTTCTGCTGGTACAGCAAAAATACTTTCTTTAGTATTCATTCAACTCATTCAGTTCAATAAATAGTTAATGGAAAGGTCAAAAACTAATTGGGAGTTGATAAAACAGGAAAGTATTTTTCTCTTCTGATCTATGAATAAAGATGAGTTGTAAAAGGATGAAATCTACTGGCTCTACTCTCTTAAAAGACATGGAATTCAGAAACATTCAGTTCAGTTCATTTAAATTCAATAACTACAGATCATTTTTTCTTTCTTAAGCCTTCATTATGTTTAAGATCATTTCATTTAACTCTTAGAAAACAAATTTAAAACGCCATTTTTAAATTTTAGTGGAATACCAATTTCCATTCAGGTGTGGCTTACCAAACAAATGTGAGTATAAAAATAATCTAATAAATAAGAAGTGCATCCATTTCCTATCATTTTCTAACATAATAAATGCAAAGTTTTAGAAACTGAATAAATATAAATGAATCTCCACAATTTTGATACCCCATTTTTCTAATTAGCACAAAATTTAATGTACAAAATTAAGTATCATAGTACCTAGGGTCAGAAGGGGCCTAGAGCAGGCCATCTAGTCTGACCCCCTGCCAATTGGCAGGAAACGAGTGCCAGGGTCACAGGAC
>JAGPOW010003642.1:29722445-29809277 GCA_030014935.1 Caiman crocodilus
GCCCCTCTTGTATCGGGTAGGAACGGTCACCCCTTGGGCACGGAGGATCGTCTCCTTAAGGAGCGCCCACCCTTCGTGAACGCCCACGTCCTCAACCCTACAGTCCCTCAGCGCCTCGTTGACTAGCCTCCTGAGCTCCCTGAAATTGGCCCTTTTGAAGTCAGAGACCCTAGTCATAGTGTGGGCCCTGGCTACACTGCGCCGGACAGCAAATTCAATCAGGCGATTGCAGGTAGGTATAAAGTTACATCTGGTTGAAAATCAGTTAAATGGGTTAATGGTTATCAGCTAATGTGAATCAACTCCTCTTTGGGAAAAATAAGTAAAAATGTAAAACAACAGTAAAACTGAATGATTTAATACAATCACTAATTTATATCATGATTTAAATACTTTGATTTAGCATAGCAGTAATAGCAGATTGCCGTGTGTAGCTGATCTGCATCACTGTCTCAAGTCGATTGGGCTGAATCTGATTCAGAGATTCGGCCACTGCTGAATCAGCCTCATTCCACCGCCCACTCTCAATGGCTGCCCCACCGCTCTCCCACCTCCTGGCTTTTTCTTTTTTTAAAAAAAAAAAAACAAGCCTCCACTCACTGCTGCTGCTGTGTGGGAGGCTCTGCCACAAGCCCCCTGCCCCACTCCTGCTCTCCCACAGCTGCTCTGCCCAGCCCCAGAACCCGGCCCTTTAAAATAAAAAAGCCTCGACTCACTGTCTCTTGCCAGGCAGAGGGAGATCCATGCTGCCCCCCACTGCCCTGCGTTATGGCAGAGCCCCCCACACAAGCCCCCAGAAGCCCTGAGGCTGCTACAGCAGCCAGTGAGTTGGGGATTTTTTTTTTTTTTTTAAAAAGGTCCAGGAACTCAGCCAGGCAAGGCAGCCATGGGAGGCAGGGAGAGGGGGCTGGGAGAGTGGGCAGGGGTCGGTTGGGGCTCATGGCAGAGCCCCAACATGGTGTGGGACAGCAAGGATCGCTCCTCTGCCTGGCAGCAGCCAGTGTATGTGGGTTTTGTTTTAAAGAGCCGGGAGCTAGGCTGGTTAGGGCAGACATTTTAGTTGGTCTCCAGATTCAGTTTGAATTTGGAGATTCAGCCACCAAATTGGGTTGACTCTCCTCCAAATCAAATCAGCACCCAAAGATTTGCATAGCCTTAGAAATCAGTCTGACCCTGAGCAGAGGGGCAAGACCCTCGAGCCAGGAACCTTGGGTTTTAGTCCCAGCAGGAGGACTGTCACACATCAGTCAAGAGTCCCCATCTTTAGCTGCAGATAACACCCAATCCTTCCGGGTCAAGTGAAAAGTCCCCCTGACATGTAGCAACAGGAAGGGGAAAAAAAATTCCTTTCTGGTCCCATGTGGCAACAAGCAAAGGCCAGAAGCATGGGAGATACACATAGCACAACTACTCCTAGATCTTTGTTAAATTTCTTGAACAGCCCTAATAATGGAGACGCCACAACTTCCTAGGCAGTCTATTTCACTGTCTCATGGTTTTTACACTAAAGAAGTTTTTCATGGTATTCAATCTCCATCTACTTTACTGCATTTGACTGTGTTCTATTAAAGACCTGCTTTTCACTCTCAGATCTGTCTGAAGTGACCCTGTGTAAGGTTTTTGTCATCTGTGAAAACAGTGAGTGATATTTACCCTTCCCAAAGGTATGAAATTTTGGTTCATAATAAGGGTTGCAAAGAGTACAGAAACATTTTTAGCAGCTGTGGAACAACCAGGACTCAAAATTTAATTTCATGTGGTTTTTTACTAAGCTACAGGGTAAGTTTCTCTCATTTTGGTTACAAAAACATCACATGAATCTGTAGACTTTTTCTTCATCATAAGAATGTGTGGAACTGGGGACAAGATTGTTCACAGTATACTAGGGGCAGGTAATTACAGCCCATGGGCGAAATCTGGCTTACAGTAGATCTCTTGACCCCAGGTGCAGCTGGTGCTGCTGCCCCCACTCATGTGGCACGGCAGCTGAACTTGGCTTCTCGGCAACCCCTGTGGTGGCTTGCTCTGTCCATCTGCCACTGCCAGTCCACCCTGCATCCACTGGAGGGTCTCCATGGAAACTGGCCTGGGAGCCTCACAGGCAGCATGTGCTTGGCTGGGTGGATGGGATGGGGCCCACAGGAAGGCAGGGATTGCTGTTTGGGAGTAGAATGGTGGGGCAGAGGCCAGGATTACAACAGCCCACAGAACCAGTGCCACGTGCAGGGACATGTGGGGACTGGATTGTGACTCTGTCCTGGGCTCCAACCCTGTAGTCACCACCTCACAATCCAGGCCCTGCCCTCGCATCCACTCCTGGACCCTGCTCCCCATCTGCCCTTGGCTGCATCCCATCCTCCCCAAGTGTACCCTGCCCATGGAGATCCTGGGCTGGTCTCCATAGAAACCCTGCCTGCCTGATCTGTCCAGTGCCCCTTGTAGTGGGTGCAGGGCGAATGGGCCTGTGGCTGAATAGAATCAATTTCAGTCCTCTCTCCCCCTCCCGTGTCTCCAACAATTCACCAAAACTCCTTAAGTGGCTCTCCAGCTCAAATAATTGCCTACCCCTGCAATACATTAAAGAGAACTGGCAACATTATGTTATGATTTGACATCTTTCAAATCAAATACCTTATTTTCTCACATAGAAGATGCATCTCCCAAACTCCTCCCCCTAAAATTGGGGTGGACGTATTAAGTAGGGAGCCTGATTTTCTGTCCCAGATAGAAACACCCTACTCTGATTCCTGTTCCATAGCACAGCAGTGTTACTATTCAGGCAGCTAAGAGAGTCTATTGACTTAATGGACCATTGTTCTTCACTCCACAGATGTTAACAATCATCTCTCTTTTTTAATATTCCCAATGTTGCATTAAATCAAGCTAACCTTTCTTAGGGTAATTTTGCTGTCTACAAGTTGCTCTTATTAGCTTAAAAAGAAAAAAAAAAGAGTGAGGCAACCAAAGATTAGGATCTATGCCTGCTCTACAGAACTATAATTGTGGAAAAATTGTGCCTTCCAAAAACAAGGTGTGTATTATATTCTGGGGCATGTGAGAATATACAGTACTATACAGACCTAAACTTAGGTAGAATTACTAATGCAAAGAACTCTGAGGGAACCCTCAAATTATCAAAGAGACCATTCTTGACAAACTGGCTGATGGCAACATCCTGAGGGACAGCCAGCATGGCTTTGTTGTGGGTAGGCCTTGCCTGACCAATCTCATCTCCTTCTATGACCAGCTGACATAAATCACCTGGATAAGGGAGAAGAGATTGACATCGTATTTCCTGACTTCAAAAAAAGTCTTTGCTTTGGTGTCCCATGATCTCATGAAAAACTGGCCAACTGCAGCCTTAGCTACGTCACAGTCTAAAGGCTGGGGAATTGGCTCCAAAGTTGGACCCAGAGAGTGGTAACAGATGGAAGTAAATCATTGTGGTGTGCCATGACCAGTGGGGTCCCACAAGAATCTGTTCTTGGGCCTATACTTTTTAACAGCTTTATTCATGATGTAGATTGGTATCAGAAGCAGACCAGCCAAGTTTGCCGATGACACCAAACTTTGGGGTAAAGTGTCCACAACTGAGGATAGGCTGGTGATCCAGGCCGACCTAGACAGGCTCAGAAAATGGGCGGATGAAAACCTGATAGCGTTCAACACCGAAAAATGCAACGTAGTCCACCTTGGGGAAAAAAAAATGCAGCACACTTATAGGCTTGGCAGTGCTACACTTGCTAGCACCATGGCCAAAAGGGACTTGGTGGGTCATGATTGACCACAAGATGAATATAAGCCACCAATGTGATGTTGCAGGTGGTAAAGCGAGTGAAAATCTGGCTTGCATCCATAGGTGCTTCTTAAGCAAATCCCAGGATGTCATCTTCCCGCTGTATTCAGCCTTGGTGAGGTTGCAGCTAGAGCACTGCATCCAATTCTGGGCTCCACAATTTAAAAAGGATGTGGAAAAGCTTGAGAGAGTCCAGAGGAGAGCCACGTGTATGATCAGAGGGCAGGAGAACAGGCCTTACGATGAGAGGCTGAGAGCCATAGGACTCTTCAGCCTAAAAAAGCACAGGCTTGAGGTGGGGAACGAGTGGTTGCCTATAACTATATAAGGAGTCTACGTCAGGACCTGGGGGAACACCTGTTCACCAGAGCACCTCAAGTGATGACAAGGACAAACTCCTCCAAGACTGTTTCAGGCTGGACATAAGGAAAAACTTATTTACTGTCTGAGCCCACAAAGCCTGGAATAGATTGCCTCCAAAGGTGGTGCAAGCTCTGGACTCTTCTAAGAAACATTTGGATGTCTATCTTGGTGGAATCCTTTGACCCTAGCTGACTTCCTGTCCCTGGGACAGGACTTGATGATCTTCCAAGGTCCCTTCCAGCCCTAAAGTCTATGAAATCTAAACCCAGTAGAATTATTTGTATGAATAAGACAAGGAGGGCTTGGTTTCTGAGATGCTGACGTTAATCATCTGTATTTGCATTAAATAGATATTGCATTAGTTGTTTGTTGAAAATTTGTAATTTCTTTGGAACATAAATAATTAAAAAAGGATTACAAGTTCATTAAGGTAAGAATAATTGATTTTATTGAACACGATGATGAGATCAGGTCTGTATCCCCCTCTGTATTGGTTATATACCCTATGCTGACAATAATATTAGGGTTCAGGAAAGAAGGGTTTTCCCTTTTCCTCTATATCCTGTATTTGCATAGTGATTGTAAAAACAGATTCACTGCATTAAGAATCCAGAAGATAGTGCTGTAGCATAATTTAAGCAAGACAGATGATAATTTATGTTGTTTCTCTCCTTTAAATTAGAAGAGAATCCAAATCAGAAGAGAGCCTTAGGCATCAGACTCTTGTCATTAGTACAGGCAGTCTTCCGCCTCATCATTTTAATTGTAGTAGACCCAGATTTAAAATATTTCTTCTGCTACTGGTTCTAATAAGTGTAAGCTATGCAGAAGTGGATAATTTTCTGAAATAATATATACATTTCAACATACAGAAAATGCCTTTTTAAAAATTAGAGTGCAATACTATGATAGTATTGAGAGAGCTGTTAAGTTTTATTTTTCAACAAACCAAAAACCAGCATACTGGTATGGTAATGCTGAAGCAATTTCAGCTGGGGAAGGAAAATCAAGCCTATATTTTCAAAATGAAAATATTCCAAGACAAATTAGTAACATTATGCTTATTTTTGGCAATTACATTGCTGGAATGAGGTAATGCGCCTCATCAGTTCCATTATGAATTACTGTTTATGAACATAGAAGCACAAGGGACAGAATTCCCTATTTAGAAAGGTAATCCAGTAGTTCAGGAGAGCCATCACAGATTTCCCGTGCGAGCCTGGACAAGTCACTTCTCTGTGCCTTCATTCACAAATAGTGCATTTCCATACCTCAGCCTGTACTAGTAGGACATGTATGGTAATGCAGCCATAGAACTAGAGAGAACGGGCTCAGCAGAACTCTTTGATGGCACAGAGGGAAGTAAAACCAAACTTTATTGGGTTAAGCCTGGGATTACTGAAGGAGCTGGAAGGAGTTGTGTGTTGAACTCCCATTGAAAATCTAAGGACAGGATTCAAATTTCCTCATTGTGTATCCAAACGTAGGTTGGGCAATGCCTCATTTCAGTGTGTTTTCTGAGGGAAGTACATTCAAAATGACCCAATTAGAATCAATGGAGACACTTCAGAGAAGCCTAAAAATGGTCTGAGTTTGTGTTTTCTGGTGTTCCCTACAGCAAATGGTAAGTGGTACATGTCTCCAAAGGACAATTCAGAAACCCTGGAGGTGCTTAAAGAAGTGGTTCCCAAACTCTGACAGACTGCAAACCACCAATTTCAAATAATACAACCTTAAGTACCACCAGCAAATTTTTTTTCATATACAGTAATTATGATAAATCTGTTATTGCATACCACTGACACATTATCTGTGTACCACAGATTGGGAATGACTGGCTTAGAGGAAGACAGTGGGAAACACTAAGGCCTCACGGCATTCCATGCACTTGCATTCAAAACACTCAGCTGCATTTCTGAGATTGCTGCATACTTTGTTCTGAAGACAGGTGAACAAGAATGCACAGAGATGCAGTGGAGTCCACTTTTTGAATAACAGCATAGTAATTATAGCATTTGCCAAAAAAAAATCAGTCCTGGATTTCAGGCCTTTGTCACTTTGAAAGGATTCAAATCTATGTCTCTTACATCTCAGACAACTTGTTAATAGGCTACCTAAACTGAAGCTGGTGAAGCTTGAAGCTGAAGCTGGGTAAATAGAGTACAAAAGCCATAGGGCCAAAAGAACAAACAAGGAGGAGGAGGCTGCTTTCGTAGCCTACTGGTTAGGCCTGTTCCATGACGGAGGAATCCTCAGTTTTGGCGCATATTGTCAGTTTTTTAACCAAATAATATCTAATCCAAAGTGTGCCTCTGCAATCTGATAGCTAGGGTAGTTCCTTGGGAAAGAGTCTGCAGCTTTTGTCCCTGCTTCCCAGCATTATTTATGTATTTTAACGTTAAAGAGCCATTGGCTAAAAACAGAAATAAAAGTGGCAGTAGGAATCTGGATCCAGGACTCCTCCATCTCAGGGCACTCTTCTGCAAAGTGGGAGATTTGGGTTTAAACTTGTTCAAGATGAGGAGAGCTAAGCATGTAGGTCTCCCATGGCTAGGGCAAAAGCTCTAACCATTAGACTAGTGCAGAACCATCCCAACTAGGTTTGGCCTGAACTTAGCACTGGGGATGCGAGTTAGTCATGATTTTGGACTGGTTAATGGCTTGCCCCTCTTCCTCTCCTTGCTAACTCCTGATTAAATCCCAGTTAACAGACCTTCTGAAACAATCTGAATCTGAGAATTTACTCTTTTAGGTTCTTTTGAAAGCCTAGTCTGAAAGACTATCCTGAACTATATTTCAACAAATACTAATTTTTGACTAAATGAATAGGTAAATAAAAATTAGATAAAAAAAAAATCAGTGCTTTTCCCCCACATTACTAGGTCAGTTATTTTGGCTCAAGTTATTCCATTCAAATAATAATACTTGTGAATCAATACAAGAGAATATTGCAATATGGTATATATTCACTAGATGGCATTAGACTGCACTAACTCAGTTTAGAAGGAACCCAGAATTTGTATACGTGTGTGCATGTGCACAAGTGCATGTGTTATAACTACATTTTTTATACTTAAGATGAATAACAAATTTAAAAATAGTCCTCCAAAACCATCTTATGTATAACAGATAACTCTTTTAGATATTTGAAGCTTTGTGCAACTGGTTTCCTCAGATGCACTTACTTTCAAGAAAGCCTGCTCCTTTAATAATGATTATATGAAGAAGTTATTCCTTACAGCTTGTTTACTGTAAGATGACTAGGAGTTCAGTAGCAACATCTCTTGTTACCTGGGAGATCTGAAAACTGGAAATGATCTTGGAAGTCTAATTTCCTAACCGGAGAGAGATTACAGATTTTGAATTTCCTTGGTTGTGAACATTATAAGGAGAAGAATGAGTTGTGTTATTCTTCAAGTACTATTTTCAGAATCACTGGGCGCATCTACACGTGTGCTTTACTGAGCAGTTGACTAATTAGCTCTGCAGTAAAGCGTCACCATCTTCATGGTGTCTGTGCTCAGACAGTAAGAGTGCCTCGGCACAGCAGAGTTCTCAGCACAATGAGAGCATTCAGTGCAGGGATTTCCCCCGTGTGGTGGGAAAAACCCTTGGTGCAGTGATCAGTTCCCACCGATGCTTGCATCTGCACAGGCTTTTGATTGGCTTACTGTAAATTATTCATACGTTGCGGCTGGCAATTGGCTCACTAGCCATATAAAAGTTAGGGCAAGTTTCCGCCCGAGTTGGAGAACTCCGCATGTTCGTTGGAAGAGACTTCCACGTGTATCTCAGAGCGAACTTGGAGGCCTGATCAACTACCAATGACTCCCCGTCACTGTTTATTCTGACGTACCCCATGCCCTGCATGCTCGGACAACATCGGTGTGCCACCCAGTTTCTGCTTTTCTGTATTTTCTGCAACTTTACGGAGCGTGCCTACACAGTACTCCAGTTTGTAAGTAAAGTTCTTTTTTGGAATTCAACCGACAAGCTTTTTGTGCCTAATTCCACTCCATCGGCGACCCCATCTGGCCATTCTCGACCCCCACACATGGGTGCGCCTATTAGGGCACAATAAATTAACTAACTCCACTGTAGGATAGTAGTGTCTGGGACAAGTACTATCCTATTCTGGAGTTATTTAGTGTGCTGAAACACGTGTAGAAGGTGACTGGGGCTGGCTGAGGTACAAGTATGCTACAGTGTGGTGGCTGCCTGCTGGCTAGCCCTGTACTGGAGCACCCTCATGCCCCAGCCAGCCCCTCTGCAGCATGCTGAGCCAAGGTGAAGGAGCTACGGCTGACAGACTGACCCCCAAGGTCCTCTTCCAGTCAGAGCTGCTCTGCTCCAGCTCAGCATGCTGCAATGCTGGGTACACATGTAGACGCGATACCCAGGAGCAATAAACTGTGGTGTAAACTGCACCAGAGCTTGTTGCTATATGCTTATTACAACGTGCAGATGCACCCATTGTTGACTAGTTTGGAGGACTATACACCACTGCTGCAGTTAGGAAGAAGGGTTGAATGGGTACAGGAACAGGAGTAAAAAAGAAAATAATAGGTGGGCAGAAGCAGCTGGGTAAGATGTCGACTTCAGAAAACATGAGTTAAAAAGTAAAGCTTCCAAGGAGTTACAGCAGTTGGCAGAATCTATTAACAGTATTTCTTTTAGTGTATATTATTAATATACCCAACTTCAGTTTTGTTTGGGATGGAGATGCTCAGGGCTTAGGTTTGTTCTTTTTTTACTAATATTTTGTTCTTTTTTTACTAATATTTTAAAAAGCAGTTTTCCGGAAATGAAGTGTGGTTGAAAATCTTATTAAAAAAAAAAATCTTATTCAGTTTACAGACTGCTGCTTCCTCCTGATCACCCTGTTTAGTCCTATTTACAGAAGAAGGAAATAAATTGATCTCAGTCTAACTACTATGAATATATATGTCTGTCTCTTGGGATCCTCATAAAAACAGGATGCTGCATTTCAAGAGAGCATTTGGGCAACTGTTTTTTCATCAATATATGCTGCTTCAGTGTTAAAAATGAAGCATCATGAATGCCTAGCTTGGTAAATAGCTTATTAAGCCTTATGGAAAGCCAGGTTAAGGAATGACCTTGGGCAACTAGTAAACTGACAGTGTGGGGGAAGTGAAGATCTTGGTTTGGTGTTGATAGTGTTGCTCTGGGTCTTTTGCTGCTAACTGATTTGTAAAATAGCTTTAAGCTCAGGGTTACAGCAGTCTGCACAACTACTGCTACAAACTTAGCATATGGACACCTCTAGTCTCATGACGATGATGTGAACTTCACAGGTGTTATTCCTTCCTTCTGAATACATGGAAAAGCTGAAAATGCTGCACAAAATGGAGTAGCATGATTTACAGGAGTGAGGATGGGGGAAGAAGGACAAAAAAGACCAACTCTTCTCTGATTATTCCTTTCTTTGCAGGTATTTCTACAGGGAATAAAAAAGTTTAAGGCTAGGATCTTCCGGAACAGCCAGGTAGACAATGGAAAAGAATGCTTTGAGTCTCTGTCATACACAAGACCTACACTATCATTAGTGTGCGCAACTGGAATAGTGTTCCATATTCGCAGGATGAAGAAGATAATTGATTTTAATAACAGTATTTATTTAGTCAACTGTTTGAAAAAAAATCAATTTAAAAATGTAAATTCACTATTGTTGCTGCATGCTATCTGAAATGATTTTGGGAGAAATAAATGTGAATATGGTCCTGCAGAACATTACTGAAAGTGGTTATTCATTAAATAAGTCATTATTAAGTCTAATTAATTTTCTACTAAAATAAACCTTCATGTACAGTCAAGTAGACTTTCCCTATCTATGCACTAGTAATTCTCTTGCACTTTGTGACGTTCTATTCTAGCATATACGGTAGCTCTGCAGTTGCTGCCACCCACGTACCTTCATCATTAGCAGACAGTTTGCCATGGAGTATATCACCCGGCCCAGACGTGACCTCCACAGCTGAACAGAGGCTGCAAAATAAGAGCAGCTTGTGAATGTGCACAAATAAATTAGAGGTTCTTGCTAGCCATCAATTATTGGTCCTATGAATTATGATTTTATAAGATCCCCCTTGTTAACATTGCTGGGTTTTAGCCTAGAATTTTTAATTCCCTGCCATGCTGCACTGTCTGATGGAAAATACTGCATCTCTCAAAGGGACTAGTTCGATTGGTTCTACGGAGAGAGTATCTGCATAAATGATGCAACAATGCAAAGCAGTGGATAACCTCCCAGCTTTTCGTCTGGGAAAAATATTAACACTGAAAGAACCCACTTGTTTCCTAATATCAGAACAACAGAATCACAGAAACATCTAAATCATTATGACCATCAGTGAGCAATTATGTAATATACAGGATTAAATTTAATTGGTTCAAAACTCAAATAGCTAAAAGCTTGTCTCAAAGCCAGCACAACAGGGTTTGAGCTGTCTGAGTCTGAGGCTATTTGTGCTTGCCTCTGGCTCAGTGATACAGTAGGGGGGTGGAAAAAAAAAAATCTGTCGAGCCTGTCTGCTTTCCCCATGTTCCTGGAGTTTGCAAGCATTAAAGGCTGCAGCAGCAGTTTTTTCACTCCCTTGGTCTGTAGACAGAATCTGATATTATAAGAGAATAGTTCACAGGGACCCTTCCTTTTTTGTACTGTTACAGGATCAATACTAGGAATAAAATTAATCCTCACTTCCAAAAAACCCCCAACGAAACATTAAAAATAATAAATTTAGTATACAATTGATATGGAAACCAAATATTATGCTTCTCTAAATCACTGCATTGGAGTGTGAGAAGAAAAGAGAGGAATTAAACATGTAGTTATGATAGAAGAGCAATTACTGAGCATATTAACTTGCCTCAATAATATGGTCCATTATAAAAAGGATAGCAGGTAATAGAGAGTGAATTTGCAATGATTTGCAAACACCATAACAAGTAGAAAAGCTTGGTCAGATGCGTACAGAATCACTTCTGGTTCTACACACATTCCATGATTAGACTATTAAAAAAAAAAAGTGCATATAGTCTGGTCACTCAAACCAGACGTAGGATTTCTTGTGTAATATCCTGCTTAGTCATAGTGCTTTTATGTCATTCAACACCACGAGCACTTACTTTAGATATTTTCAACCTCGTCATTGCAGGACTCTTTTATTTAAAATGAATAAGCAGTCCTTGCTGCAGGCTAGTGCTCTAACCACTTAAGAGTCCAGTCATGCTCTCTCTTGTATACCACCTCCTCTGACTCTTCAGCCTACTGGTTAAGACATTCTCTTGGGAGGGGGATTCCTGTCTTCCCATCTCTGCTGCCCTCATGCCTGCTTGGAAGTGGTCCAGACCAGCCACCTAGGTATTTAATTCTAGCCTAAGCTCTGTAGTGAAATGGATCACTGCCGCGAGACAGCTAAACTCCTCGGACACCCAAATTCCTAGGGACTAGGACCTTTTCAAGACAAAATTAAGACATCTAACATAGACAAATTAAGCAGCTTTGAGTAGGGTTGACTTGGATCACTCTTTGTGATGTAAATGCTTAAAATTTGCTGATGTCTTGTTTAGGCACCTACAGGACTGGTATGCCCAGGGCTAGGCATATTTCAGGCAGAGTGCCGTTTACCCACTTTTGGCAAGCCACTGAGGGCCACATAGGTAGCCTTGCCCCTTGACAGGTGCCCCACCCCCTAGTAGCTTACTTGGACTGGAAGTCCCACCCCCTAAACCCTGACCTATGCCACCAGAAGTCCCTCTCCTTGCCCCTGGAAGTACTCCTTTTAGCAAGGGGTTTTGCCAACTCTGAACCAGAAAAGTACCAAAGCATATTCTAAAAATCAAACATGTACTACAACATTCATTAATTTCGGTTAAAAAAATATTTTTGTCCCAATTTACATGTGTACTGTACATAGAGGTGATAGTATAATAGTTTAAAATGAAGTTTTACTTTTGAATATTGTGGGAGGGTTGGTATAGGTTTGTAGGTAGAGGTGTGTGTGTGATCTGTGGGGGTTGGATAGGCATGGAGGGTGTGGCTAGGGAAAGGCTGTGGCTTGCATGGAGGGGATGGTTTGCCCACAGCCTTCTTTCCTCCACCACCCCTAAGTGCATGGCAGGCAGAGCCCCCTGCCAGTGCTCCTGCAAGCCTCGGCTCTGCACACCTACCGCTCCTGGCCCCAGGGCACTGGTGCAGGCTCCGTGCTCCTGGTCACTGCCACTTATCCCCCCATTTGCCACTGCTGCCCTCCTCCTGCTGCTTCCCCATCCCCCCTTGGCTGCCCTGGCACTACGTCCCAGACGCTCCTGCAGTCCTGGTGCTACAGCTGGGAACCACGTGGTATGAGCAGGTGGGCAGGTTGGGGGGAGTGGGGAACTGGCTGCAGTAGGTGGGGGGAAGGGGCAGTGAGCAGACACATGGAGTGCAGCGACAGCCAGGCAGGAGCATGGGGCCCGCATCAGTGTACCAGGGCCAATACTGGAGGGGCCCAGAGAGGGGCAGCAGGTGCATGGGGCCCAGGTTGCCAGGGGCTCTATGGAGCCGGGCAGCCTGGCTCCACAGAGTTCCTGGAAGTCTGGGTCCCCTGTACCTGCCACCCCGGTCTGGCCCTTGCCAGCGCTGGCCTCAGTGCACTCGCGTGGGCCTTGCGCTCCCACCCAGCTGTTGCTGTGCTCCATGTGCCCGCTTGCTCCCCCTTCTCCACTTGCTGTAGCCATTTCCCCACTCCCCTCAGTCTGCCTGCCCGCCAGTACTACATGGTTCCCAGTTGCAGGCCTGGTTGGCCCCAAGGACTGGGCCTGCCTCCCTCTTATCTGTATTTCCTTCCGTGCAGGTAGGTAGGAACAGTCCCAAGCCAGAAGGCTCCAGAAGCCCCTGCTAGGCAGAGGCTACGGGGGCCCATCTCCTGTCATCTTTGACAGGCAGCCAGGGACACATTAATATTAATTTCTCAATTTTTTAGGGGCCCTGCAAACCGGATAGAATGGGCCAGCAGGCTGGATCTGGCCCACGGGCTGTATTTTTTCCACCCCTGATCTAGCCCCATCTGCCTTATACCAGGACAATTGTAGTCGCTCTCAGCAGAAGATCTTTAGGCACCTCAAAAGATGTTTAAGGCACCTCTTCACTAAGGAAGGCCTTGGTAACCTTGGACATCTCTAAAATTATGTGGATCTTGGCATTTAATCTCTACTTAAGTTCTTTATTACATCTAGCCCTAAAAATTTACATTAGGAAATCTAGATGTCATTGGACTGTGGTTTCAGTTTACTGATTAACTGATATCATGTAAATGCTTGTATTAGGTAGCTCATACCATATTTCAAATATCTACCATGTGTTGAAAAAAAATGTGTTTTGATTATATATTTATTGTTTCATGTTTTGCCTTCATTTGGTAATAAAGAACTGATTCCATTACTGCTTGCACTGCTAAGGCCCATCAGTGGTAATCAGCACAGGCACAAAGTAAAACACAGCTGATGAGAACTTTCAAATATGGCAAAGAATGTCACTTAGATGACTGAATGCACTTCTAAAACTTACAGATAGACAAAAACTAGTGGGAATTTTGTATGTGGGGCAGATACAAGTAAAGATGGAGTATGACCCAAGGCTGAGCAAATATGTAGATTTTAAAATAGAACTAAGAAGTGTTCCTTACTGCTGGCTGCAAGGTGTTAAAGAGCAACTTGAAGAAACACTTCCCAGCACCACAAAGAATCCCCCACTCCCTCAAACAATGTTACTTCCATCCCAAATCGATAAAACACAATACCTGACAATGATATGTAAGAATGCAGTGGAAATTAAAGTAACCCACTTTGCAAGCCCTTGTTGCTACATCTCTGATTTCAACATCTCTGTTTAGTTATTATTAATTTAGGGTTGGATTGTACTGCAGCTCTGTGCTCTGAATTTCTATTCATCCAGCTGCAAAACTGATTCCTTAGCGAAAAGGAAAGTGCTGCTGGGCAAATGGTGCAATGCTAAATCTCCCCTCCTATCGAACAAATAGCAAATGAGATGCTCTGTTCCAGGCAGGAGGAGATGCAAGTGATGGGCTGGTTGGAGGAGCACCTCCTTATCCCAGCAATAAGAAAATTACATACTGGGTATAATCTCTATAAGGAATTGAAGCTGTCTTCAGATGCAGTTAATAAGGTTTGTTACAGCTAGATCTCATACCAAAATATATATAATAAGCTTCCTGCAGCTCAAACTGCAGCACAGAGGCAAGCAGGGAGCAGACCTGGCTGACCTCCTTAGATAAGAGCAGCCAACAGTCCCTGCAAGGGTCTCCAGGGCCTTTTGGCAGCATTAAACAGACAGGCAGCTGTACTCTAAGCACAGCAGCATCTCTCCTAAATGCTCAGCAGCCCTGTCCCCTGGTAACTGCTGGCTGCCTTTTTTTAGTTTTGTCTCCTGCTGAGTTGAGCACAGCTCTGAAGGTAAGGAGCCAGATGCCTGCAGAAAAGAGGCAACCTGCAGGACAGAGGGCTATTAAATAGCTAAGAGAGAAGTTTTTGTGGGCACAGGCAGAATGTGATCAGATTCTGAGGGAAATGAGAAGAAGGCACGGAGGAAATGAGGGGATCCACTAGAGAAGAAAGTGATGGAATACTTAAAAGAATCTGGAAAACAGGTACAAAGGGCAGGCATGGGGAAGAAGATGGAGTTTCACTTTATCCAACTATCTAGGGAACAGGGAGCTGCTTGAGGGCTGTGAGCAACTTCTGGTGCATATTAAATCATTTATTTTTTTTTGTCTCAACTTAAGAAAAAAGTCAATTTATTATTCATGAGAATACGCATAAAAGTGTTTGTCTGTTAGGTACTGCACATACATGCTCCTGCACTTCCACAAACTGACAAATACTGGGATTATTTAGAGATCTTTAACAGCAGAATTCAAAGTGCTAGTAACTCTGTCCAGACAGATTCTCTCCACACCCTTATGACAGGCTTCTATTTCCTGTACTTGTAAGGGGAACTCTGTCCTGGAAGACTGTTGACCAGATTAACTCTTAAAACAGCCAGCTGCATCAGAAAGGTTTCTGGTTTATTGGGATACAACCCCTTTGTTGCAAAGCTGTATGAGGGGTTCATCTGATCCATCACAAAAATGTCAAAGTCACCTCAGGTTAAATGTTCTAGATCATTTTAGTGACATACAAACCTAAGTTTTATTTTCAAAGCTGATTTAGGCATTTAAGCCCCTAATTTTAAATTCCACTAATTTAGTCATTAAAGCTTTCTAAGCTACATTTGAAAATAGAATTCATGATGCTTTTCATAATTTTATCCCACATTCTTACCTAAGCTCTTCCATTCCTTTCTCCCCTCCCAATTGTTTAATGTTATTACAGAAGTGCAAAGGACAAAAGAATCAGAATTTTCAGACAGAAAAAAAAGAAGGGAATAAAAATCTTTCATAAACTTGAAATCAAAACAGGCAATACAGAGCAGAAGACCTTTCAAGTAACCTGCTGGCACTACCAGATGCAAGGGACAAGTTTGGATCCAAACAAGTTTTTCAGGTTTCAGAGAAGACAACTGATCAAGGCAATGAGCCAAGGCTTAAGACGGAATGTCCATCTGGTCTCTCTCCAATGCCTCTGCAATGCACTGAATTACTTGTATATTTATCTCTGCAATATGGCAGCCATGTCCTTTGTTTCGTCTAAGTAGAAAGGAGATTTGATTGAATGCACCAATTTGATCAAAATAAAGGGCAAAACTGTGAAATGAATTCCAGCAAATAAAAGTACAAAGTGTATAATTTCAAAGGCTGAACAGACTATAAGATGACAAAACTGCACTTTTAACAGCTTTGGGGCAGTCTTGTGAAAACTTTTGGCACACATGAGCAAGTGATAAAAATACAATGCCTGTGAAAAGGGGTTTAAAAAAAATACGTACCTTGTCTGTTCTCTTGTGTAATGTTAGTCATACTTCCATCTTCTGCTAAACCTTGCTCCAAGTTTTCCAAGATCTGTATTAAATTTTTTAAACAACTAACATGAGTTTAGAACAGCAATCTGGAATTACATCGTTTGTATTACATGCAAATTATTCACAGTTGTCACAGTCTATATGAAACCAATATAAACATGAATGTTTCACATGGACACATTTCAGAATCACTGATCGTCCTCAGTTACATCAATTACATAAAGTGAGAAAGCCTTTGTACTGCAGATGATGTCTGAGTTCAGGTTTATGATACCCACAAAGAATTAAAAGACAGCATACACGAGAGGCACATACATTTTATTAAGTAAACTATCAAATGTTTCACAAGAGAATTATAATTACCTTTTGCAAAAATGGCAAAATGATTCCACATGAGAACTAAGGTATGTGGGTTTTTAAACAAAATGATGCATCACCAAATTCACTAGGGTTATGGTTTTAAACAGAATTTGCTTTTTTGTTCTAAACTAAATAATATTCATAACTTATGTCTGCTCTCCCTCTAGAAGTTCGGATTTCATGGCTGCTTTTTATTTAGTATTGATCTCAAATGCTGTAAACTGCTGTTTGCTGCATTATCTGAAAAATGAATATGTAGACCCACTGGAATTTGTGAGTTACACTATGTGCCCCTGGTTTCATTTGAAAAGCAAGTCAAGACCCCTTTTTTCTCTGCCACCATGTTATTTTTTTTTTCAAATGTGTCCTGAAGATCACCTAATTCCTCTTGTTCTCCATCCCGTTACAGCTTCATCTCTTTGGTTGCAAAAGACTGCTTTAAAAAAAAACAAAACCCAACAAACCAAAACCCTCTTTAATTAGCTGCTATGTTTAGCTGATCAGCAACATACAAGGGGCTCCCTCTCCAGGGAGCCAAGTGCACTGCCTACATGGTGATCTTCAACTCCTGTCAATTTAAGGAAAAATATTATTTTAGTTTTACATTGCTGTAGCATTTAAATTGTGCTAGCAGCTGACAAAGACACACAGCACAGTATTTTCAAAAGCTAGAGCCAAACCAGCACTTAGTGCCTAATTCTGTCATAAGACGAAATTTAGGTCTGTAAATACAAGACTAATCCCTGCTGCCATCACTGTTTCTATTCAAACATTTTAAAAAAATGCAAAATCTAAAAATCATTTAGTGGGTGCATCTACATATGCATTTGATCTGGGATCAGTTAACCTGAGAGTAAACTACTTAAGAGTAAACACTCCTTGGTAGGCATCTACTCATGCAGGGAAGTGAGAGCAGATTTGCTGCTAATAGCAGCAAACTGGTCTTGCTTCCTAGGGCCCTGCAATGGGCCCCTGCTGCCAGCAGACAAAGCTCTAAACTCCCTCTGGGTGCTGCATCCTGCCCTTAGGGGTCTGCCTGCTGCTGGGGTGGAGACAAACGTTCCCCTGCCCCAGCAGCAGGGAGCTCCTGGCCTGGTTTCTCAATCGGGGACAGAGGACTTGGAAAGAGATGCAGGTGTGGCAGATCCAAACTCCCTACCCCATTCACCAGTGGGGCAGATAGCAGTTCGTTCACTGCTAGCTACTCCACCAGTGTACTGGGGCAGAGGGCTGGGACCTGCTCCACCCCTGTAACTCTTTCTAAGCCCTGTGCCCTCATCAGTTGATTGGGGTACAGGGCTGTACTGTTCCCTGCACAGTACAGACATGTGCAGGGAACAGGTTGGAGAGCTTGTTCCTTGCTCAGCTCTGCAGTCACAGAGATGAGCAGGCAACAAGCTCCTCAGCCTATTTCCCGTCCAGCTCTGGCACACAGAGTTGAGTGGGGAACAAGCTCCCCAGACCTCACCAGCAGTGAGCTCTCAGCACCAGGTATGTTGTTGTAGGGCTTGGGCTGGGAGACCCTTAACTCCCAGCGCTGGTGCTGAGAGATGCTTATCTCCCAGCTCTCTCCTCCCTAATTGCAACGGCAAAGATGGCTACCTGACTGCCATCTCAGAGCGGGGGGACTTGGAGCTCCCTGCTGCCAGGGCAGGGGGACAGAGTCCCTGCCGAGGCTCTGGTGGCAGAGTTGTCCCTAGCAGTAGGTAGCTCCTGGTGGTAGGGAGCAATCTCCTGCAACCTGGTAGTTGGCTGACTGGGAGCAGATCTGCTTGCAATTACTGAGGTTTACTGCACAGTAAGCATGTACAGTAAACCTTGCACATGCTTACTGCATAGTAAAATTGTGCTATGTCGCAGGAAAGTATCTTATGTAGATGCACCCAGTGTCACGAATCCTAGTCTAACACACCAACTCTCCCCATTCAAAATCTAAGGTGCTTAATTTGGTTTGGGAATTCTTTCCCTAGAGTCACCTGACTCTAATTAAGCACCTTACGTTTTAGGTGCAAGAATGCTGAAAGGTGTTACATCTCTAAGTGACTTAAGAAACTAAGTCCAATTTTCAAAGGGACATAGGCTCCTAAATGCCATTTTCAAAAGGCTCCAAAGTGCCTAATAGACGAAAGCATTTAAGTAAGTAAAGATGAAAAGATTTTTAGGATGATATCTTTTATTGGACTAACTACATATTTGGGATAAAGTTAGACAAGATTTTGAATGCAAGGCATTCTCTCTCAGGTCCCTGCTTACAGGAGTCAGGTACCACATCCTAAGTAACAATGCCTTGCATTTGAAGCTTATTTACCTTCTTCCCCAATTACACAGTTGGTCCAATAAAAGATATCACTCTAAGAAATCCTTGCCTCTCTAATCATTTATAAACCATCGAAATTACAACATCACTCTTACACTACCTAAAGATGCAGGAAGGCACTATTAGGATTTACAAAAATTCCTTATTCTTCTTCCTATCTTGTCCAAACTAATCTTATAGCTTCCTCTCTCTCTGACACCTCTTTGGAGTTACCTAGCTTTCACCTCAATTTCAATAAGGCTACAGCAGAACTCTTAAATCAGAAGAATACTAAGTATGCTATAGCACAGCTGCCTTTATCAACCAGAACATGACCTGAATTCTTCTTCTTCTTTAATGGAGTCCCAAATAAACTGTTCCACTGTTTCATTTGGGATCAATACCAAGCTAATTGCCTGTAGTTCCTTGGGTCATTCTTTTTACCCTTTGTAAATACTGGAACCACATTTGCAGTGCCCTATACTTTGGAATATCCCAACTTTTCTAAGACTTGCTTAATATTAATGATAGTGGTTCAGAGAGGTGCTTGGGTCATTCTTTTAAACCCCCCTGAGTGTAGATTATCTGGGCTAGTTTAGCTGAAAGCAGAGATGTGGATCAGAAAATTTTCCAGTGCTTTATTTTTCTGTGGGAAATTTTCCATTTCTAAAAATTCACCGTTTCATAAAATTCTTTAGTAACAATGAATGGATGCCAATACAATAGGCAAGCCTGGCAGTTTCAAAGTTGTTATTAAGGTGTTCAGGTGACTATTTTTAGGAAGTGTGTGAGACAGTGCATATGATTTGTAAACAGGAGGATAAATACACTCACATAATAATCTAAATGTTATGATGAGAGGTTGAGAACCATGGGACTCTCCAGCCTGGAAAAGTGCAGGCTCAGTGGTGATCTGATGGCCACCTGTAAGTTTATCAGGGGTATGCATCAGGATCTGGGGGAACGTCTGTTCATCAGAGTGTCCCAAGGGATGACAAGATTGGATGGTCACAAACTCCACCATGACCGATTCAGGCTGGACATAAGAAAGAACTTCTTCACTGTCTGAGCCCCCAAGGTTTGGAATAGATAGCTGCCAGAGGCGGTTCAAACACCCACTTTGAATGCTTTCAAGACACATTTGGATGCTTATCTTGCTGGGATCCTATGATCCCTGCTGACTTCCTGCCCCTGGGGCAGGGAGCTGGACTCAATGGTCCTCTGGGGTCCCTTCTGTCAGAGCAGAACAGTTAAAGAGATGCTTCGGCACAGCTGTGTTAAGCACACCGTAAGCACAGGTGCAGAGATTTCTCTTGTAGCGCGGGAAAAAAGTCTCGGTGCAAGATCAGAGCCCACCAAAACCTTGCAGCTGCACCATCAAGTGCATGCTCACGACTGGCTCACCATAAATTATGTACACATGTCGGTTGGCACTTGGCTCGCTGACCACATAAAAGGCTTGGGTGATGCCTGCCCAAATTGGAGGAGAGCTCGGATGTACGTGAGGAAAGATCCTCGCGTGCATTTCCAAGCCACAAAGGAGGCCTGATCAACCGCCGCCGACTCCCCGCCGGAATCATCTGACGCCCCATACCCTGCGTGAGTGTGAGCATCAGTGTGCCTGTTTCCCGTTTTGTTTGTAACTCCATGAAACGTGCCTACAGTGTATACAGACTGTAAGTAAAGTTTTTTTTTGTTGCAACTGCTGCGTCTCCAGCACCTCAATTCTGCTCCATTGGTGGCCCCATTCCGCCAGCGTTTCTCAGCCCTCACACCTTCCAGCCCAAATGTCTAAATGTCTAGGAAATAAGCCAAAAATCAAGTTATGAATTCACTTAATTGGCTGTGCAGGTCAAATCAAAACCAAGTGAATGCACTGGTAAGCTTGTTTCTATTTCTCAAAATCTCTTGCTTCTGGAGAATCAGTTAGAAGCACAATTAGTGAAGACGATGCAGTATGATAATAATTTGCCTTTGCCCATACAGTCATTGGCAAAATTATTCTTTAGCAAAAGAGAATGTGGTTCAAGTAGTTCTGAATCAGATTGCCTCAATCTGATTCTGAAATGGAACTAAGTGCAAATGATTCTACAGATAGTGACAGTGAAACTGGAGGTGCCGCAATGACCTCCGTGGAAGAGAGTTAAACTCTGTTGAAGTAGGTGAGTAGACAATCATGGCATATCATACACAGTTATTTGGGTGTTGTAAAACTAGTATGTGAACAGTTTTCAGTACTTTTGTTTTTTTCCTTAAATTTAAACAAACAATGTAAAGGGAATACATGCTATTGTGTATTGTCTTTACATTTTTACAAGTATTCCAATAAATATAAATTCCTTTCCACATACAGCTTTGTATTTGTTTGAATATAACATTTAAACCACATTAAGTGTGCTGTATGTAATTTTTTTCCTAATAAAATATTTCAGTCTGTGGCTATTTGGACATAAAATTAACATGGGGGTACTTTTTTATTCTGTTTACTAAATATATGTCAAATAAACATGCTAAATCAGATCATGCTCTATTTAGGGTATTGGAAACATTTTCAATTCAAAATTTTCTGGAAAACCCACATCTCGGTGAAAGCATTTAATCGTAGCAGATGTAACCTTATTATCTTTGGTAGAGTTGGTAAGCTCTTTCAATTCCAGACATATCCTACAGGTTAGATGCAACTTTTTGCTTTGTTCTATACTGAGGTGCTGCAATAGTGTAGGCAGTGCTGCTACTACTGCGCCCAGGTGGAAGGAACTGCACTGCACGTGCCACTTTTTTTTGTTTTTAATATAAACATAAAAGTCCATGTGTTCTCTCAGCATATCAGTGAATTCTTTTCTTAAGGGAGTGGCTCTCAACTGGGGTGCTGCTGCCAGTGCCTCTGCAGCCAGGTGGAACTGAGCCAGGCATCTCCTACAGAGCCAGATCAAAAAGCAGCTGTGGCAGGAGTTCCTGATCTTGCTACAGCCCTTGCTAGTCTGACAGCACACAGTATCCCTTGGAAACAGGAGCACATGGGGTATATGGAACTGTCCCTGATGCCTGTTTCTGGGACAAGTATGAGGGGCTGTGATGAGTGGGTGCACTTGCCACAGGTGCTTCTCAATCTGGCTCTACAGGAGGTGCCCGGTAGAGTTCTACCTGGCTGCAGCTGCATTGGCAGCATCACCCCGGCTGAGAGCCATCACCCTAAGAATAGGAGAATTCACTGAAATGCTGAGAAAACACAGGAATTTTTATGTTTATATTAAAAACAAGTGTTTCTTATGTCAAGCTTTATTCCCAGTTAGACAGTTTATTTTTTTTAAAGAATTCACAACCTCTTACTCTGTAAATCCAAGAGGTGGAGGAGCTGTGGTGAGTCTGGGAGATAGGGAAAGGCTGGAGATGGTGGGAAAGCCACAGCTGAAGCAAGGGAACAAGGTGAATGAAGAAAATGTAGAGATATGGATTTATATTAGTGGGATGAGCAGGGAACATGACAATGAAAAGGAAAAAAAAGAGAGAGCAAAAGAATTGGTGTGAACTCTAGAAGAGCAGGGTAACAAGGGTAGGAAGTGAAACCAGCAGGGGATGCAGAACCAGCAGGAAGAAGATGGATGCTATGAAGCATAAGAGTGTGGTAAGAGCTATGAAGGATTGGCAGATGGTCGTGCATACAAAAAGAAGTTTGAAAAATTCAGCAAGGGCAACCTTGTAAAAGATCTTCCTCAGGTAGCTACAAGTGCTTTGTCCCATTAACCAGGAATAAATTTAATCAAAGACTGCCAGTTCTTCTCTCTAAATTTTTGTCTTCAGGTGAATGCTGTGTCTTTCTTAGTAATGCTAACATTTAAGTAGTTCCAACTAGGTTTTCAAGTGCATGCATGAAAGAAACACTTTATATATGAAAAGCTTGTGGTGGCAAACAGTACATTAAACTTTCCTTCAACTCCTCAAAACTAAAAGCTGAAATTGTGCAAAAAGGCAGAATCTACACACAAACACAAAGCGTAGGATATGCAATTCTGTTGTTTCTGTGATTTTCCACTCATCATATTCATAACAATATCTGAATTCAGTAGAAAAATGTACAGAATCTAAAATTCCTACTTGAGGCATATCTACATCTATAAGTTTTATGAAATAAAATTTGAGGCTGGGAAAAGTTTGCATTTGACAACCTCCATAAAAAATGCATAACAAAACCCTAGTGATTCAAGGACAACTTTGTTAGGATAGCCTTTAGTTTTCTGTGTAAATTTGGTGTTTATTATAATAATTCTTCCACTGTAATATTCTAGAATATTAATCTTTTATGCTCTACAAGGTCTGTGGAAGCAGAAGCTATACTACCATGCCATTAGAATGCTGTTCCTCCCCTTTGATATTGACTGTAGAGTTTTGGCTTTGTTAGTTCTGGTAGTCTTGAAATGAAACTTGCCCATTTAGGTATGTTTTATCTTTTATAGGACTGCAGTATTTATCAACTAAAATTAGATTTGTTGTCTATATTGATTTGTTTGGCTTTATAGACAACTAACTACTAATAGTGAAATCTCATAGTTGTGTATACAACATCAGACCACACCTTGAACAATGAGTTCAATTTTGCATATCTGATTATAAAAATCTGCTGACAAGTTTATGATGTTCAGAAAAGAATAAAAAAATCAATAATGGTGGTCTGAAGATACTGCATTATGAGAAAAGTGAAAGAGTTTAATGGGCATAGGCTAGCTAAAGTGTTGGCTAGGGGCAATTATTTTATAAATAACAGAAAGATGTAAACTTCAAGAAAAGAGAAACAATTTTGGATGATAACAGTAGGTGTAAGTTAGGAGTCATGGAAATTAAGAAAGGGAAAATAGAATATGAAGAAAATCTTTTTAACAGTTAGAAGGAATAAGTATTGGACTGGAATGGTCTCCCAAGGGAAGTGGTCTCAACCCCACATATATTGGCTCATTAAAAAATGTAGACTAAGTGCTGAAGAGCAACCTGTATTTACGGGGAGGGAGAGAGAAAAAAAACTAGGTAAGCTAATAGGTCTTTTCAAACCCCAGCTTTTATGATTCCTAGATCATTTGATTTACATAATGGATATTCATATGCACTTCTGTAAATAAGGAGAATGAACATCTTCAAAACATTCATTCTCCATTTTAAAGTACTGTAGTAAAACAAAACACTATAGGTTTATGGCTGCAAAGTTTCCCTAACTATTCCCTTATATTCCAAAGGGTTCCCAGGGGTAATATGGTGACATTACAAAGAATGCAACATACTAATTTTTAATGTTTTTTCTTGGTTGTGCCATGACTTTCTTTGTAAATTTGAAGCCTCAATTATTAGATTTGTCTGACTCCTTCCCAAAACAAAAATATATACTGAAATGACAGGTTTAGTGTTCTTTTCTAAGCAGTTTCAAATGCTTTTTAGGCAGTTAAATTACCACCAGTCTAAAATCTTCCACTGTTCTGTTCATAAATCTTCCTCTTTATTCTCTCTCCTTCCTCTCTACCTATTTCTGTAGTTCCTGCTTTACAGCTGTATTTATCTGAAGTAAAGCAAGAAAAGCCAATTGAGAGTAAGACTGTAAAAATAACTAAACAATAACATCCCCTTTAAAAACAAAATAATCTCAGGGGGAAAAGGGAGAAAAGAAGAGATACTAATTTATAGGGTTGTGTGAAATTTCGACGGGTGTTTTTCTTCCAAGGCTGTTTCAAAGCGTTTTGAAAGTTTCAAAACGTTTTGAAGCGGCCCGGTGGTGAGAGGTGGCGGAGAGCCAGGGCTGTGCTCCAAATGGCTCTGCCAGCCCCACGAAGCTCAGCTCAGCAGCAGGAGAGCGAGTGGTGGAGCCGCTCTTGGGTGTAGCCTTGGCCAGTGGCTCTCCCTGCTTCCCAGCATCAGGCTCAGCTCCATGGAACCAGAGAGCCTCATGCTGCTGGGCTGCACTCCGAGCGATTCCACCACTGGCTCTCCTGGCACTGAGCTCCACAGCATTGGCGGAGTTGCTTGGAGCGTATCCCTGGTTCAGAGTGCAGCCTGATGACTGGAGGTGGCAGAGAGCCAGTGGCAGAGCCGCTTAGAGTGCAGTTGTGGCTCTGAGTGCAGCCCCGGGCCAGTGTCTCTCCCCCGCTTCCTGCTGCCAGGCTCAGCTCCACAGGGCTGCGCAGCCTCCCACTGCCAGGCTGTGCTTGCCAGGGCTGTACTCTGAGCGGCTCTGCTACTGGCTCTCCCACTGCCGAGCAGAGCTCTGTGGGGCTGGCAGAGCTGCTCGGAGTGCAGCCCGGTGGTGGGAGGTGGGGAGAGCCGGGGCTGTGTTCACAGCCCCATGGAGCTCAATCTGGCTTCCCAGTGCTGCCAGACTCCTCCCAGAGGTATGGGCCCTCAGATCTGCACATGGGATGACAAGAGGTTGTCATTACTGCCTGGTGCCAGCAGCAGCAGCAGTCTTCCTGGCGTTGGGTGTGGGCTGCACCCAGCACCGGTCTCAGGTGGCAGTGGCAGCCTCCTGTCATTTCATGCACAGATCCAGGGGCCCGTACCCCCAGGAGGAGTCCAGCACAGCCCCACAGTTCTCCTGGGGGTGTGGGCTCATGAATCTGCATGCAGGATGACAGAAGGCTGCCACTGCTGGCAAGTAACGTGAGTTTTGCTTTTAGTAGTTTGAGGTGCAGTTTTCCAGAAACCCCTGCACCTATCTCCTTGAAACCTGGCAGGCTTCTCATGCCCTCAGAAGGAGCTACCATTCCTGCAATTTTCATCCAAATCAGCCAAGAAATGACAAAGTATAGGTATTTTCATAATTTCTCATTATAGCCCATGGGCGAAACTTCGAAACACGTCAAAACAGTTTCAACAAAATGAAATGAATACATTGCTTTGAAACGAAACAAAGCACTATCCTTTTGAAACAGCGAAACGCAAGTCGAAACGAAAGGTGCTGTTTAGTACAGTCCTATTAATTTGTTTTCCTTTCACCTCTCAGTTGACTAGCAATCCTTTCCCTGTGGGGATGTTATGGCTAATAATATCTCAATGGATTTCTCTACTTCAATGAATGGAAATTTCAGGAATTTCCTTTCCCTTCCATGAAAAAGGAGTTTAGAACTCAATTATATTTGAATTCTAGTAGTACCTTCTTCACTGAACTGAATATCCTCTGAAAGGATGAGGCACTTCAAATGCCAGATCCTACAAGAACAGGCCTCTGTAAGCAAAATACAATAAGGAGCTCCACAAAGTAGCTGTCTAGATGTAAGTTTTTTAAGTCAGGGAAAAATGATTATCCAGAAGTAGCTGAAGGGAAGGGGCCAGTTGTAAATCTAGGGAATGAAATGGCCACAAGCAGACATTATATTTGTGAAATGAAAAGCTCCTTCAAAGAGACTTCCTTCATATACCCAAACTCTGTACACTCTGTAACAGTTTCCTAAAAGACCCTCCAACACCATATCAAGTGCCCCTAGTTGTCAAACCCTCCCCTTCCTCCTATCACAGTTGAAAGAAAAAGAGCCCTGCTTCTTTGTATTAACATCTGATTATCTGAGTCACCCTCCTGTTTAGAAAAGCAGGTAAAGTCACATTTCCCACTTCAGTTAGCGGAGATGGAAATCATAGAAAGAGGAACATGCTGAATTACTAAAAAGGGGCAACAGATATTACCTCCCAGAAACTAATCTGTACTTAGTAAAAGTTTCCTCCATGATGTACAATCTTGTGCACTTTGAGACACCACACTTATGTGCTTCGCTGTAATTAGGATGTAGTCTAAAAATATTCTTCATATTTGGACAGCTTGGAAAAAGGCAATAAAATATACCTGCTTAAATATAAAGATATTCTATTGTATCAAGAAATTCTTACTTTTGTGCAGATGGTTTTCATACTGTGCAGTCTATCAAGTGACTCTTGAGGATTTCCTAAATATTGAGGAAGTTCAGCATGTAAAATCCGCATGGAAAAAGGAACCATGGAACCTAGATGAAAAAATAATTGATATGAAATATCATTGCCTGAACTATCAGTACATAATTTTTCATGTGATCTAACCTAGGGCCCCTCTACACATGCATGTAAAACATGGGTGGACTGGTGCCTTCCGAGACAGTGGGGAATGCGGGGAAGGGGACAGTTTGTGGGTGGCAGCATTGTCAGCGGGATGGCGAGTGGCAACCCCCTGCAGAAGCCAGTGGCAGTATCAGCAGCAGGAGTGGAGGGGTGGTATGCAGCGACTTCCCGCAGAAGCCAGCGGTGGCAGCAGTGGAAGTGGGTGTATGGCGAGCAGTACCTGCCTGAAGCAGCCAGCAGCAGTGGCCAATCTCTTGGGGGGGGCAAGTGCCCCTCCCCACCCCCAAATCCTCTCCCTACCAGTCACATATGGTGTAAAGGCACGATGAAATCTAATGCACAATCCACACAATCATGCCTCCTGCCACGACACATGAGTAACAAGCTGTTGCAATCTGTCAGCTGCAGGGGCACCCTATGCACCCCCACGGCTGGGAAGCCACAGCTGCTGTGGGAGCACACAACACAGCCCTGCCACTGAGATACTGCACTATGGTATCTGGCAGAATGCAGAGGCTGGTCTCCCAGCCAAGGAAGTGCATGGGGTGCCCCCATGGCTGGGCGCTCACAGCAGCTGCAGTTTCCTGATCCCAGCAGTGTATGGTGCCCCTTGCAGCTGGAAGCCTTGTTGGTTGGGAGCTCTCTGGCTTGGGGGTGCACAAGGCCCCCCAACCTGGGAGCTCTAATCAGCTGACAGGAGTCCCAACCACAGGGTCTTTAAGCTACATGATAGGAAGCAACTACAAAGTTATTAAACATATTTTGTAGAATAACTTTGTGGCTTATTCCTCCTTTCATCATGCCATTAATTGATTGGTGACCCGGCAACCACTTAAGGCCTGATTAAATGGTTAATCACACTTTAAATGCAATGTGTAGATGGAGCCTTAATGTTTAATCAGATCTGCATGTTCACAGAAAATTAATTTTATTTCTACTTTTACATAACTAAAGATGAAAGTAGCAAATATTTCACTGATTTACAGAGTCATATTTTGAGGCAGAAATATAAATGCACACTAAAACCATTAACAAAAGGGAAAAATGATGCAACTAATTCTAATTTCAAAACAGCATCTGATTTGCCTAGAAGTCCACAAAGATTTATCTGAGGAATATGAGTAAATGAAAATAAGGGATCAACATGGACGTTTATTCAAATTTCAACTAGAGAGCTACTATTGACAAAGAATAATCAATAATTTATAAACTGTACAGAAAAACTGAAATGGCTTTTCAAATTGTAAATCCTGAAGAAACCCATTGAAAAAGGCAGACAGCAAAACATATAAGCAACTCAAATTAATTGCAATGGTTTTGCAAATTAAAAAAATAAAGATGTTAATGATCCTCAAATGAAAAAAAATGAAGAGAAATTAAAAGAAAAATAAGGACAGAAAACAAGGAGATTAAAAAAAACCCTCAAAAATAACAAGATGGGGAATGAGAACTATTACTATGACAGATATATTAAATATAATATACAATTAAAACAGAAAAACAAAGGTAGCATTAAAGTTTCTATCATCTGTAGTTTAGTAACACTGAAAATATACTAAATAATCTGGAATCCATTGTATTAAGTGAGTACTCGCACCTAGAGCTTATAGTAAGAGACTTCTTTGTTGAACTAAATACTGGTTCCTATGAAGACCATTCTTTGTAGTGTTCTTATGAAGGGATACTTTATACTGTGAAACCTATTCTGAATAAAGGTTTTCTTTCAGTAAACCATAATGATGCAAAATGGAGGAGAGAAGAGAACCTTAAATAATATTTGCAAAGAAAATAGTGTTTTCCCTTGAAATTAACATGCTTTTTCTTTTTACTTTCTATTCAAGCTTCACTTCTGTTGGAAAGAAAACCCCCTAATTGAGTCCCATGTGATATACACCTTGAAAAATTTTGCCCTTGGAAATTTTTTAAAACAATTCAAATGGATTTTAAACAGAATTACCTGAGGAAAGAACATGATCCCAACAAACTGGAAATTATAGTTCCCCCTTGTTTGTAAGAAATGCTGTAGGAAGAAGCTGGAGATAAAATATTAGCTTATAGCGCTAGGATTCTAACCTATTCCATTTGCCCATTGTAGGCATGCTCTAAAGGGATTTTCCTCCAGAGTCCTATTTTTGGCTCATTTGTTCTCATAAACAGGACTCAGGAACTTTTCACAAAACTGATGAAAATTCACACCTTCTCTTATAAAACACATGTCAAGGAGGTAGGTAGATATACCATGAGTCACTGTCTCTAAACATTTTTAAATGAGACTGTTTTATGGTTAAGGTTCTAGATCACCAATTATGATTTCCAGAGTAAGTCAGTTACATCTAAGAAAATTCCCTTTTGTCAAAGGTAAGAATTTCCAATGGTTTCTTTTAGTGACCTCTGCTTTCCCTCCAAAGGGTATAAAAATAACGTAAAGCATCAAACATACTATATAAAATAAGAAAGTAATAAAATGCTTTGGGAATTCTTTTTAAATGAGCAATTGAAAAGATTATTAAACCAATAGTAAAAGAAATGTATGCATTAATTTATCCGGACGTCACAATATGATACGGAATGAGAATAAATTATAGATTTGGTAACAAATTTAAAATCTGTTCACATCTTGTATCATGATTTGAGATGTTAAGATAAATTAATGAGGTTTGGTTGCCTGCCAAAATTCGTTATCATTATCAGGCTTTTTCAGAGTGACAGGACAGCAACCATCCTAAGTAATGGCTTAGAAATAGAAACGGAGTTAAGCAGGGATGTGTGATTGCACAATCTTTTTCATCTATATCTGCATCTCGCTGCTGATTTGTTTTCATTTGGAGTCAGCATCCAGTATCCATCATCCAGCACGGACAGAAATCTATTTAACAATCAACTGGTTACAGTTTAAAACCTAGATAACCAACACCTCCAGTACTGATCTTCAATACGCAGGTGATTGTGTCATGTGTGCCTACTCAACTGAGGAGCTCCAGGCCATTTTCGACTGCTTCTGTGAAGTGTATGAAATGTTTGACTCACTGTCAACTTCATGAAAATCAAGATAACTTTAGTGACCCACCCCCAAATAACCAGGTGCTCCTCCACATATTACAATTAGAAGGTAATTGTTAGAGAATGTCAAGCATTTCCCCTACCTTAGTAGCCACCTTTACCAAAAAGTAAACACATATGACAATATTGAATACTGGATAAAATCTGCCAGTGCTGCCTTGAGATGTATCCAAAAATCAGGTCTTTGATGATCATGATATAAAACTTCTCATCTACCAAGGTGCTGTCATGACTACCCTGTTGTACGGGACAACATATTGGAAACACCTCACAGATGTGGAGCATTACAAATAACGTCTTCAGAAAATTCTCCCTATGTATTGGCTCAAGCAAACACCATGAGCATCAAAGCCATGTTTACCTGGCACCAGATTTACTGCACAGGACATGTCATAAAAATGCCTGACAACTAGCTTCCAAAACAGGTCCTATATTCCCAACTCACTGATGTTACCACTCTAGGGATGGGCAAAAGAAAAGAGTTAAGGACACCTCAAAGGATAGTCTGAAGAAACATGATATCAACGTCAATACCTAGGAGATTCAAGCACTGAATCATCCCCAATGTTGCTGTGATACACAACAAAGGATTGATCATTTCAAGCAAACACACCTCACTAGGGAGGCAGATAGATGAAAGAGACAGAAACAAAGGGAAAGAGCTTTCACCTGACATCACCAGGATCTACTTCTTCCTTCTGGAACAATTTGCCACATCTGCAGTCAAACACAGATCTTGAATCAGCCTCCTCAGTCATCTATAGTCTCACCAATAACTCCCCAATTTACTGGAAGACCGTCATCCTTGTTTTGAGGGACTGCTGATGATGACAGGGTAAGAACAGGTAAGGAAGAAACTTCTGGATGCTGACAGAAGCAAGAAGGCTGGAGACAGCTAATGTACACACTGCAGAGGGAATGTCAAAGAAAAATTCTTCTTTAGCAGTAAGTATTGAACCTCAAGTGCCCGCACTGCAAATCTAAAGAGGCAAACTTGACCTTAGGCTGACTACATTCTTTACCACGACGGGCAGAATGAGCTCAGATTCAACTCTCAAAGAATAATTCTGCCAGGAAATAACAACAAGAAATGCAGAAAGACAGCCACCTCAATAGGGCTATTTTAGAGAAAAGTTGGCTTAATGTACCAGTGTTGTATGAACCATGACACTCATGACAGACTCTAATACAGAGGTGTCAAACATACAGCCTGAAGGAGCTTGTGTCAGCACCAGCAGAAAAGGAACTAACATCACCACCTGCTTGATCTCTATCGCTGCAGCTGAGGGTGAGGTAGTGCTCAGCAGTGGTAACACTAACCCTTTGGATCCTGGTACCAACACAGCAGGGAAGCATGATGAGAAGCTCTGTATGCTAGATTTGGAGGTTGGTCATCTAGTCCATGAGGACGCCCACAGTCTGGATCTGACCTGTGGGGTTAAATGAGTTTGACACCCCTGCGCTAATGGATTTTTTGATCCAAACTTAAAAACAAGAAACTAACGTTAACTAGCGCACTAATGCTCTATAAAGTGTGGAACAGAAGATACAAAAATCAGCTGAAGTTTAGGTAGCATTTCAACTTTGGAAAGAACTCAGGATAAAACTATTTCTTTGGCTCTCTTGATAAAAATCCAACCCAGCAGCACTGTTGCATGGGAGACTTGAAAGTGGGAGCAGAATCAGGATAGCTTTATTTATATGCAGGTGGGTATATAACATACCACAAAAATATAGCACTCAGGGGAATGGCTATTTTGGAAACTTGCTGATTTTCTATACTGCATACAAGGCCATGAGTCTGGGTGTGCACAATGGGAAAGAGTAATTCATAACCCCCATTCATGACCAAAGCTTGCATCAGATAATATTAGCATGATGAATGGAGATGAAAACTAACAGCACTTTATTTAAAAATCAAATTTACATTGTATCTAGAGACAATAATTTGCCAATTATTTTGTGTTCCTCAAAAGGTCAGGTAACAAGTGTAGTACATGCTGACTACTCACAATACTCAGGCAGAACGAGCATTTAGCAATATTAAGAAAAAGAAAAGCGCTTTTTTAAGTATTTGTCAAGCACCAATGATCTGCAACTTCCTTTGGGACAGCAAGCCAGCCAAAAAACACTTCAATGTGATCCATTGGTCAGAAGCTTGCTGTGATAATCTCAACTTTCACGAATACTATGCAAGGACAGAGCCAGACTACAGGAGGATCATCAATACAGATCTTTCCCCAACTAGAATTCCGTGTGATTTTATTCTGTTATTATCACTGTTGTGGTCCGTCCCAGAAGGATCCAGGCCACTGGTGACGTTTTCTGTCCTTAGTTTCTTATGTAAAAATACATTTTGATAATGCTGTCAGAAACCTGAGCACATTACATAATTTTTACTGTAAGTCCAGGCCAGGCACGTTTGGAAAAGATGTCTATTGTCCAGCAGTCAGGTCCAGAATAGGTTACGTTTAGCTAAGTGAGATTCCATTACTTAATGTCAGTAGACTTAGACCAGACTTAGTATTTTCACCTCAGCTTCCTTCTAAACTCTAAAAAAGAAATGGAAGACTTGATTTTTGCTTTATTTTGCTGAATTACTACAAAGACCTTGGTATTCTCCTGGCTACACTTATGCGTTTTCAAGAAAATGATGTAAAACGGAACTACTTTTGTATAGTAGCAAGGAAAGAGTTAAGTTGGACCCAGGTAGGCTACCCCAATCAACTTATTCAAAATGTTGTAAAATGAGCTCTAATCAAATTGGGAGACTCAATTAAGAAGTAAGAGACAATACCCCCCGACCCCAATTAGAAAAATTCACTTGGTTCATAAGAAAATGCCAGGGTTTTCTTATTAGACAGCCAAATTTAAGATCCAAACTGGTTTTCGATAAGTTACCATAAGATTTTTTTTATACAGATTTCTAAATTCAATTGATCATTAATGCTGACTAAATTATTTTGATATATTATTTAACCCACTGGTGTATCTATATCTAAATATATCTCAGTAGCACCCATACAAAAACACTGCAGTGTTAATTTAACAAACAATCATAGCCTGTCCTTCTAGTTGCAAATACTGATTATTAATTTATTTTAGATTTTGTAAGTCTCAAAGTTTGAGTGTTACAACCACAAGGTGCTCATAGACAATACACAAAGTCAACTTCTCTTGACAAATCTATGGCATTCTTATAAAATGAACCTGGAGGGATATGTCTATATGAAGAGATTTTGTGACTAGAATAATTTTTTAAAAGAAACAGAAAAAATAATTGAATATGTTCTACCTATTGTATGATCTCTAGCATCCAAAAATTGAATCTGAGGCTTTTTCTCAGATTAAGGTAAAGGAATAATTATCTTTGAAATACTGTGATAGAAAAAAGTTGAGAAAGGCCTTGAAAGCACAAGAGAAGCAACAGCAAGTTACTAAAAATCTTTTGAGAAGGTGGATGGTTGTGAACCTTTGTTATCAAGACTCTGTAAGGTGACCTGTGTGTATATCATGGTGGAAGGTAAGGTTACGAGCATAATGGGCTCTAAAAGCAGCTCAGTAGAGCTTCATGGAGAGAACAGAAGATGAAAAAGGCACAGACCAAACTGTAATATAACTCTTGTGAATCTTCTATGAAGTCTCATCAACTCTGCTGATAGAAAGCAAAAAGCAATCAGATGAAAGCAACACAAGAAAGCGCTGACTTTGAAGACTTAACTGACTTAATAGAGCGCAATAAGAATTTTGGTCTAAACAACAGAACTTTGATTTGTTGCTCTATGACACTACAACATCAGGTTGCATCAAAGGCATGTCTTTCAGCTTCCTCCTGCTGAGAGTAAGAAAGAACAAGCCAAATGAACTGACATGGAAGAGCCCATTCCAGTAGAAAAGAGCAAATCTATAAAAACACAGTTTTCCTTCTGCCTTGTGAGGCATAGAGAATGAGCCGTCTGATTAAAAATAAACCCCTTTTCAATAGTCTTAATATGAAGATGGTAACAAAGGAAAAAAGAATTGAAAATGTTAGGAAAGCAAATGTAACAAGTCTTGTTGAAAAAGAAGCATAACTGAAAATATAATAAAGGTGAAAAAGAAGATAATTTATAACTGAAAAAGAAAAATAATTTAAATTTTTTAAAAGTTGGCATCAATGGAACTTTTAAAGGGAATCTATAAAAATCTATATTCTGATCATTTTATTATCAACCTTTTTCAATAAACTTAAAATGCAATTTTTAAATAATTATTTCAACAAGATGAAATAAAAATAATTTTACATTGCTTAGTTTAATGAGAATAAATAATTGAAGTTTTGCTTAAATCCTTAGCTAATTATTCCCCAAAAGTACTTCTTGTGACAGACAAATATTAAATGTTTTATGAGACAGCAGGAAAAAAGTCTGTTACAATAGGCAAAACACAGAATAAAGAAATGTATAGCCTGTGTAACAGTTTGGGAAGAAATAACTCTAATAGTCTGAAAATTCACAAGTACTGACGAAGAAGAATAAAATGAAACTTATTTACCCAAACCAGGATGCACAAAACAAAAACATTTGTAACAAACCGTACCCACTACCCTGCCAATCAATCCATGAAAAACACCCCCAAGAAAAGTGCTTCCCCCCCACATCAGATGACACCTAGATACTTCATGCAGTTCACTTTTCATGTAAAATCAGCAGTAGCAGTGCTCTGACACATGGTGATGAAAGCCCACACGAAACTGGCAGGGTGCAATAGAAGAAATAGCGGATAAACCATTTTAAAAAGATCACTGTATCTTTAAATAAAAGACTCTAGGTGTTTTACAGTAAAAATCAAGTGATGAGAAATAAACACAAACATTAAAATGTTAGTTGAATAAAACCTGTGAAATAATTTAAGAATTAATGTCTCAAAAAGGTTTCTGTGTAAGTTGTTTTGTGGATAAATACCTTGGAATTATTTAATTTGCAAACTGCTATCTTTTTTTTGTTCCAATTTATAAACTGCTACTTTTTTTCTCCATTGAAAGAAACCTGCCATTCAAGGTGGTTAGAGTTATATAATCAGCTTTTCCCAGAAAAGCAGAAAGAAAAAGACCAATTCTTTTAGATCATATGACATTTGTAACTCGTTCTTTAAGTAATAATTAGTATTCCAGAGACTTAGCCACTCAAACTCCTCAGGAGAACTATATGCTGTATGTGTCGGCTACCAGTAATTAATATTTCTGATATGAATAGGAATAGATCCCTTGAAGCTTTCTAGAAATAAAGGCAAGAACAGGAGATTGTTGTTCTCTCATTATTATTGCACCATTCCCTCAAGTCTAGTCTCGCTTTTCTTCCTCCTTGTCTCTACAAAGTAAACAAACACCCTCAGTCCCAATTTATCAAAACTCGGCAGTCTGGAAGAGACACCCAGTTGTCTCTGCAGCAGCTCCCTGGTAAGCTGCAGTGGAAGAAAGCAGGCTTTGCTGCAGTCTCTTTTAAGCATGCTCTCACTGCTCACAACACATTCAAACCACCAGTCACTGAAATAATCTCATCTATAATTTATGCTGGACAATTTTTGAACCCGCTTCAGGCAACAGGAATTGACATTAAAGGCAACAAAATAGGGCTCAGCTCTATACAAGAAAAAACTTTGGGAGGAAAAGGGTGAAAATTCTGAGGGGGAAAAATGGCTTTTCTTGGAAACTGAATTTTTTTTTAATCTGTTTTTACGTGGATATGTAAAAAAAAAAAAAGCCACAGATTTGATACATATATAAATATACATAAAGGTTTATGATGATACCTCACATGCTTTACTCCGGGCATGTAATGGGCTGAGTGAGCTGCAGGTATATATATAAAAAGGATGGGCTGCACTTGTGGCAGGATCCCATCAATTTTATGGCAGATTCCTATTAATTTTGTGGCAATGGGGGACTGCTTTTGCGCTTTTCCCCTAGCAGCTTCTTGGTCTTTCGGCTAGGAGCAAGCAAGACACCATCATCATCATCATCACCACAGTCAAGGATGATTGTCTTATCTGTGGGCCTGAAGATGGCAGACAAGGCCAGTCCAGGATCAACAGGTTCTATTGCAACTCGGGCACGTTTCCTTGTGGGTGGATGTTTCTGGATTCCCGATCTGGAGCACGACTAGGAAGTACTTGAACTCCTAGGATTCCAGGCCTGAGAATGCACCCCCCTACAGACCTCCCCCCCCAGAAAGCTCCCCATCAGTATGTTTGTATCATATAGGCTATGTGTTTTATAGTAATGCTCAGTACTGGCTGCATTTAATCAACTTTATAGTTGGTTTCCATTACTGAACATATGCTGCTTTTGGCAGCTGTTTAACGGTAGATAATGTACTTAATGAGGTTTCCCTGTATGTGAATGTAAAATGAGGAGATTTTCTATCCCATACTGATTGGGAGAAAAAACCTTATCTTATATTCAGTAAATTTCAATTTTAAAACTAGAGTGAATGAAAACTATTATCCAACTTTGTCCACTATGGGCCGTAACTAATGACCTGCTATATTTCAATTAAAAGTATCAAAAAAAAGTAAAGATGTAGTACTTAGGAGGTGCATGGAGAAGTCATTAATGCAATGGTAATATTCAGATATAATCAAGCTCATGGCCCCACTGTTTTAGGAATAGTGCAAGCACACACCAACAAACCTTCCCTGGACTTGCAATCTAAATAGACAACATAGAGAGAGAAAGGAAGTATTATTTTCTTTTAAAAGCTAGGGAACTGAGAGACAGAGTGATTAGGGGGCTAGCCCAAAGTCACACAGGAGGGCAGAAACTGAACTCAAACCCTAAATTCCAGTGCCTTCATCAGGATACAGTTTAACTTCTCAACTAGGCCATTTATGATTTGTGTGCATTAGACAGGGAAAGAAACTTGACTGAAGAATTTCCTTGTTGAAACAGGCAGGTGGTTGTGAGCAGAAACAGTTCAAGACAGAAAGGGTGAAAGACAAAGAATGTATTTAAATTGGGTATTATTACTTTCTTTTTCAAACTTGCTCAGTTACCTGAAACAAAAATGTGAAGCAGCAATGAAACAGGCAGATGATTCCAACTTATCGATATCATTATAGAAGTCTGATAAGTAAATGATATAATTTAATTATAACATTTATTCTTCAAATCTATAGATTATAGAGAGATGAAGAGATTACATCTGTTTCTTAAAGAACCAAAGGCTTATGTTGGAAAAAAAGAAAAAGCAAGAAAGCTAGATTAGTTTTAATACACTAAATCTATGACAAAATAAATATTTTTTATTACATAAAAAATTAAGTGACATCTACATTGTTGAAAAGCTTCCTCCTTGTTTGTTAACTTGTGTCTCTGAACAGTTTAATAGAAGCCCAATCATGCAAACAAGATTTACACAGATGGCCATATATCAATACAGAATACCACTGGAGGCAATTATACTTTATGGGTATGTCCTTACATGCAGGCATGTGCGCTTAAAGCAGCTCAAATACATTTGTAGTGCTCCTGAGCTGTGCATTTTTGCCTCCGCACATGTGCCTGGACACGCATTTCGGTGTGAGGCAAGTTGTGCCACTTGGGGAAAAATAACCCTGCCCAGCTCCTCCTGGATCTGCAACCAGGAGGAGCTACAGCCTGGGACTAGCACCTGTGGTATCAAATTTTGAGCCCACACTGCAAATATGCGGCATCTCAAACTGGGCTGAAACGCCACAAGAGGCAAGTGCGTGCTCAGCTGGATGCACCCTATGGGTTTGTTTACATGGCATCCATGTTGAGCCCAGGACTGCTGCCAAGAAATACACCCCAGCTGCCTTACCTGTGCCAGATCCCAGAAATTAGGTGATGTAGCCGATTAAAAGGAACCCTGAAAATAGATGTAAACATTGCTCACAGGCTGGGGATTGCTCTTAGACCTTCTGTATCAGCCTGAAAGCCTGGTATGTGCTCAGAGCAGTTCTAAGGTAGCTACAATTCTGCACTTCTGGGATTTGGCACACAGGTAGAAACTGGGGATGGAAGGTGGGGGAAAGACATGCTTTTTTTACAGTATTCCTGTGTGGCAGTGGCACAGAGAAGCCCCTGTGAACATCAGGATCTAGCTTCATCCTATCTTTTGCAGATGCGATGGATGAAAGATTTTGAAAGATTGGAACCTGAGATTATAAACTCTGTTGATAGAGATTATGATCTCCATTATATTTTATTCAGTATTGAATTCACTAATGCTGCTCAAATATACCTGTGGAAATTACACACACGTGCGTGCACACACACTCAAAGAGTACACTCTGAAAATTAAGTGTAGATATATATTTATAATTAAATAGATTTCTCTGTCCTCCAGTAGATGTTTAATAAAATTCTTTTCATCAAGAGAGAATTGCAAAACAGTGAAAATGAAACCAACGGTGTAAAATATCCTTTGTTTGGAAAGTTTAATGGAAATACTTCTGCAATAAGCTACTAGAATGAACCATTAGCTCAGGTGACAGAGGCCTGAGCTTTCATGCTGCACTCTGCTATAACCACTGAGGTTCTTAAAATACTTCCTAGGATACAGAAAAGATATAGACAGTGCATATTCTGGGGAAGATATTTCTTACTGTATTATTTTTAGCCATCATTATTTAGGTATAATTTTCAACCACAGCAGGTTCAAAATTTTCAGGGAATGTAATTTTCAATTGCACTTATATTAAATTAATCTTGTTCATAAACTGTCAGCATACAAAAGGAAAAACTGAAGCATGATGGATATTCTGAAGACATGGGAACAGATGGAACCAGCAATAAGATCATGTAGAACTTGCTAAGGCCAAGTATTCTAATTCACGTTTCTGTAAGAACAGCTGCATGTTTTGATAGCTGTCATAATATAAACACCACCTGATGTCAATCAAATTCAAAGCAAGAGACCAGAATCCTGCTGTAGCATTCTTAGACCTGAAAAAGAATGAAGATTTCCATGGCTGACAAGGTTCTTTGGGTAGATGTGTTATCTTTTATCAGACCAACTAAATAGCTGGAAAATTGTTCTTTGCAAGCTTTCAGGCACAAACACCCTTCTTCAGGGATTTCCATGGCTAATAATACCTGTATTTCTTCTTTGTGCCCTAAATGCTGTACTTTCCAATCTGGTGGGTAGACCCCATACAGATGGATGATTAGTTGCAAAGAGAAGAGACAATTAAGTTAACTCTCATCTATTCAAATTTATAGAGCTCACTGCAAAGACAAAGGACCTAGGAGCATCTTAGCCTAAAGCAGTGGTTCCCAATTTTGACTGGTCTAAGGGAAACATTACAGGTTTCCCTTGATTTATGTGGTTTCTTCACATGTGAATTTTCTCTTGCGCGATGAGCATATTTAGACCCATAATTTGTTATATGACAGGTAAATTTTCACTTATGAGATCAGCAGATGTCTCCCCCCGCCCAAGCAGGTAAGCCTGTGGGGGGAGGGGAAAGAGCCCCCACTCCCGCCAGCCCCAGTTGCACCGACCCCAGAAGTGGCCAGTGCCAGCTGCCTGCAGCCACTGGGGTGCACTGTGCTCTGCCTGTTCCCCCGTGCCTGGGCTCACTCCAGCTCCTAGGCTGCACTGTGATGTGGTACAAGTAGCTGGTGCTGGCTGCTCTAGCATAGGCTGGTGTGAGTGTGGACAAAAGGAGCCCCAGGTGACATGGGGAATAGCACTCACCCCAGCCCTGGCTGCAGCAGGCCTAGGAGCAGCCGATACCAGCTGCATGCACCAGGGCACGGCACAGCTCAGGAGCAGAAGTGAGTAGGGACAGGTGGAGCACAGTGCAGCCCAAAGGCTGCTGGCAGCGGGTACTAACTGCTCCTGGGGCCACTGTAGCTAGGGCTGAGTTCCCTCTGCTTTGCTGCCTTGTGCAGCCCTGGGAGCAGCACCCCTCCCCCCGTCCCTTCCCTAGTCCCAGCCTCACTCCTTCTCTTACCACCATGGGAACCTATCCCTATTTGTTACATCATAAAGTGGGTTCGCTTTATGTAAATTTGATTTATGTGCCGTTCTCCAGGAACACATGTACAGCATAAAAATCGAGGGAAACCTACATTGTGAAAAAAATGAATTGAGGGCAACACCAGACTTGGATCGTCTTGCCAGCTTCAGTTTTATTTCCTGTGGTCAGAAGCACTGCTAGAGGGTCTCAAAGGCAATGTGCTGCCCCGTGAATCATGAGGGAGACACTAATGCTCTGGCTCCTGAGTTGTAGAGACAAAGCAAATGAGGGCAGGAGAGGGGGAGATAATACTAGCCATTTAGTTGTCTTAATGTATTTGGCACTATACATATTTACAGGGAGACAACAGGTTACATTTTCAAAATGTTATATAGGATAAAATTAATAAAGGTATGTGGGAGAATTTAGATGCTTAAATCCAAGAAAGTAATTCACAGAACTCCTCTCCATTCTTCTCAGGTACCCACATTCCTACCATAAAACCTGCTTAGGCACCTCATGTTCTGCTACTATGCATGCCCAAAGGCAGCATCATCTTGACTGAACTGAGTATTTAGATGCCTAAGGCTATTTGGGATTCAGAAATTAAGCATCTCTACACCTAAGTCCCTAGAATGGCCTGAGGCTGTAAGTATATTCAGAGGACATCTAACAGTGACTAGGAGCATTTTGTTCAGCACCTATGGGCACCTTAACTCAAACATGATTGCTGGAGGATACTGCTGATGACCACTTTTCCCATAACAGCCTACTAGTTAAAACATCTGGGTTTGTGAAGGGCTTTAGGCCCTTCTCAACCTGAGGGGATATAAATCCAACCAAAATCTTCTACAGCTGTGTTACTGAGAAAGTTAAGCACCAGCTAAAGGCAGATTTGGGAAGGAACCCTGCACTTCACACTGCATTTTATTTAGTGATTGATAATGCAAAATGCATAAAACAGTCCTGGGAACAGGCACCAGAAAACCCAGGAGTTCCCTGTCACAGGTGTTTGCCCTCATTACCAAGCTACAGAATCTGGTTTTTCCTTGCTCACTCTCTTTCTGGCCCCATGACTTATGCATTTCTTGCTGCACAGATGAGAAGACACACCCCCCTACCTATCTATTCTCTAGCCTGTTAGTTAAGCTAGGTGACTGATATACCCTCTCAGGCTGAGAAAGGCCTAAGCTAGGGCTCCCATTTTCTGGGTTAGTGCTCTAATTATCACATTTTTTCCCCCAGCATCTAATTGTTAAAAGAAAGGAGTAAACCAATCACCCGCATATGAAGATAGCTAGGCATGGTTTTCAGGTTGTAAATCAGTTTCAGATAGGTGCCTACATCTGGAAGAGATGCAGGATTTCAGATAATCCCTCTCTTTGACATATCCTATTACCTAGCTCATGTATTCCCCAGCTCAGTGTGCCAAGTGTTAGGAATCCCAAATCACTGGCATTTAACTTTCCCATTTAAAATATTGGGGAACTTCGGTGCCTAACTAGGGTGTGACAAGTATACTTTTGAAGGCAAGAGCCAGCTTAAACTTTTAGGTTCAACATCACCATACTTAAAATTGTAAAATTAAATTTACAAAACTTGCCTTTATTTGGGGAGCTAGATCAACTGACTTTCAATGACATTTAGCTTCCTTCACTTAATTTTTCTCAGTGCTATTCGCACAAAGTTCACAATTTAAATATACAATATGTTGGCTGATGCTGAGAGTTAAGAGGTAGTTTCACAACTAGCAAATTTACTTTCTCAATGCTTAGGACAATACAATCAGAAGTAAGGGAAAGAAAAGAAAAAGGGAAATGGGCAGGAAAGAAATGATGCATATGGTTCTACCACTATGGACCACAGTACTTAAGTAGAGAATAAATAAGCAGGACATTTGGCTGCTTACGTCTACTCACTACTTTATAAGGTGAATGCTGTGTGTAATGAGACTATGCAGCCATTGCTATAGCCATAACTTACTTTTTCTTATCAGGCACGACATACATTAAAAGCAAACAAGAGCTATGCTTGCATGCCTTGCCCCTTAAATCATCTAGTCTTGCCCCTAGCAAAGTGTCCTGTTCGCAGATTTCATTAGAGACAGACTGTGTAGAGGTGGAACATCAAAACTACTTCTGGACTTAAAAGGAAAGCACTGCTTTCCTTTAGCATGTTTCTTTGCTGTCCTGAGAGGCTTATGGGATGAATTCTAACGATGGGGATCTGCCACATGTTATGAGGCAGTGCCCAAAGTCTATAGAAGCTGCACTATGTCAGTACAGGGAAACATTAATATAATATATAAAAATGATTCCGCTCTCTTTGCAGTTCCCAAGAGGAACCAAGTTGCAGATAGGAATCCAATACGCTATTGTCTCTTTTTCCTTTCTCCTACCCTCACTCTTCCCATCTGTACATCAAAGATTCTGCTTTTACTCCCATCTATGTCTCTGGCAGCTCTAATCTTGCTGCAAATTTGCACACTCACCAGAAGTGGGGACTGAGAATAAGCATTTGCTTGTACTACATGGAACTGAGTTGAGTTACAGGACTAAGTAAAAGAAGCTTATAAATGGACAGGGAGATCTCTGCACGCAAGTTCACATTCAAGCTTCTCTCAACATCCAGCTCAGTGGTGGGCAATTATTTGGGCCTGAGGGCTACATAGGGAGTTCTGTTGCAGGCCAGTCAGCATGCCCTCCTCCTCCCCCACCACCCCCACTTCTCACAACAGCTCACCAAAACTCCCTATGGGGCTGCAGGCAGGCAGGCAGGCAGGCAGGGAGCAGTGCTCAGGAGCAAGAGGGGTCGGTGAGGCTGCGATCAAAGGGCTGGGTCATGGGGTGGTGACAGCTCTAGGGGATTTGGGGGGTGATGCACGTGTGGGAGGGAGTTTGCCTGGGTGCTAGATCCTGGGAGCCTGCCATGGGTAAGGGGAAGGAGTGGAGATGTAGGGGGTATATGCAGCAGAGCTAGTGTGGGTAGTATGGTCCACACTGCCCCCATGGTGCTCTGCAGTGGGACAAGCCCCTCCCACTTGCACTGGGGCAGCTCACGCTACATTCTCACAGGCAACTGTGGTCTGGCCTGGCTGGGTACTGTTCTGTTCCCGCCATCTCTGCTGGCAGCTCCTGCTTCTGCCACATAGCACTAACCAGCTTCCAGCAGGCCTATTCCAGGTGTGGCTGCAGCAAGCTGGGTGCTGCTCTGCTCCTCCCGCTTTCAATCATGGTCTTGCTCTTGATCTTACCCGAGCTGCACTGGGCAGGTGGGCAGCTTCAGCCAGAGTTCCTGCCCTAGCACATAGGACTTCAGCTCCAACTCTCAGGAAGGTGGCTGGGAGCTGACGCTGGAGCCCTGTGCACTGAGGCAGGAGAGCTGCCTGGCTGAAACTGGCTGGTTGAAGCCTGCCAGAACAGTGTGGTGCAGCAGGGGCAGGAGAAGCTTCTGGCAGGGCTGTTTCTAGTGCAGCTACAGGCAGCTGCTGCTCTGCTCTCCCTCCCTGCGGCTTCAGGCAGCTCCTGCTCCTACTGCATTGTGCTGTTCCTGGCGGGTGGGCAGGTAGCCTCAGCTGGGCAGATTCTGCCCTAATGCATGGGGTTCCAGCTCCTTGCTGCCTTCTAGTGGAAGGTGGCTGGGAGATGGAGCCTCACATGCTAGGGCTGAAGCTCCTCATCTGAAGCAGCTTGGCACAGCAGGGGCAAGATCAGGAACAGGAGCCATTGCTGGAGGTGGGGGGAGCAGAGCTGTACCTGAGTGCAGCTACACCAGGAACATCTTTGCTGAAGCTGCATGTGCTGGCCTGGTACGGGCTGCCCTGGTGTGAGTGCGAGGGCCAAGGGGGCAGCTACAGGCTGGATCAAGTCACCTGATGGGCCACATCCGGGCCATGTTCTGTATTTTGTCCACCACTGAACTAGCTACTTTGGGGACATGAGAGTAGGACACAAGGGGCATGGGAGTTTCAAGTACCCAGCTGCCACTTTCAGTAGATATAGCAGCATGTTTGCTGTGTGAGTGTACAGATTAGTAGCTTCCGTAGTCTATTCCCTAACTTACTATGCTCCACATTCTTTCAAAACTACTGACTGACATCTGCTGCAAGTCTTCTCCAGATGGAGAAAACTGAGTTGAGTTACCATATTTTTTCCCCGTATAACACATGCCCAAATAACATGGACCCTTATCTTGAGAAGGCCCCAAGGAGGAAAAAGATTTTACCTTAAAGTATGGATAAGTAACTGGGAACTCTGGCAGGGCTGTGCTCCATGCCTGGAGAACTGGGGCGGCACGTACCAGGACTGAGTGTTTGGGAACTGTGTGCCAGGGCTGAGGTCTTGGGAGTTGCATGGGGCCTATGCAGGGGATGAAGGGCTGACAGGCAGAGCTGGAAAACATGTACTGGGGCTGGAGCCTTAGAAGTTGGGAGCTGTGACTGGGGTTGTAAAGCTTTGTGCCAGGGTTGGGAGCCACGTGCTAGCCCTGTTGTTGTGTTCTGGGGCCCAATTTAGTTGTACCAGTGCTGGGGCAGGAGTCATGTTACAGGACTAGGATGGGTTGCTAGATTATGATGTTGTTTCCTCACTACTTGTGACTAAGAGACTCCTTGAAAGGATTTGAATTTCAAAGCAGAACAAAAAAAAATATAAAATGATTTAAACTATGAGCATTGCTAAGTAATTCAAGACATTTGTAAAAGAAAAATCTGAATAATTAAATATTTCAATGGTGCAATTAGTTGCTTTCTATTAAAATGCAAACTATTCTGGGTTGGAGTGGAGTCAGAAAGAGAACACAGTTTTAATGCAGGGGCAAAAAGAGTGCTAAAATAGTATTTGAAAGCTGTCTAGACTTATACCACACTCTGGGGAAAAATAACATTTTTAGTCTTCACTATTCACCCAGAAGTGTCATCTTATTGCAACATATACTACCATATCCCTACGGCCATAATACAGATGCAGCCTGAAAGCCCAAATACTTGTGCTAAGATTAGTAACACAGTTCATGAGAAAGTGTAGAATGAGAAGTCAGTTTCTAGAACTCTCACAAGTAAATCCTGAAGGGCATGCTCTTTAGTTACTGTCTGCCCCTATCCACAAGACAATGAAGAACAAGGCAGTCAATTTTATTGTAATGGAACAGAGTGTAATAATGCTGGAAGAAAGAAGTGAAGCAATTGTGCAAGCAGGGAAACTTTGGTCTAGGTTATGGGTGCTCAAAGCCTGTGGGCCATACGCAGCCCTTGGATCCACGTCATCTGGTTCACAATGCTCCCTACCAGTCGGGAAATTTGGAGGTGGGGCAATTAATACTGTTATTCCCTTCCAGCTGCCAAATTACCAAGCCCTGCAGGACCAGACTGGGGCCAAGCCACACCTCCTTCACCCTGAGCAGCCAGATCAAGGCCAAGCCATGCCCCCTCCCCCAGTGGGACCCATGTCACACTCTCTTACCCCCATGGCTGAATTGATGCCAGGCTGTCCCTACTTTTCTCTGTATGGCTGGGTTGGGTCCTGCTGTGCCCACTGCCCATTTGGCCAATAAGGCAAAAGAGTTGAGTACTATTGGTCTAGGTCAAAAGCTTTCCCTTTTACATATAGTGTATCTTTTTCCTCAAAATATAAATTGTCATTTAAAATATAAATGGTCATCTTCTAAAAAAACCTGTTAACTTTCAATAGTTTCTATTAAGCAGAAGCAAGCACAAATAATCCCAGACATGATGTACACAGCAATTTAAATCTGCAATTTAATTCTTGTCTATCACTCCTTCCACAGAAACAAAGGAATTAGCAACAGGAAAGACCTCTTGGATCATCTTATCCTTTTCCTTGCCAGTGGAAAGGAATAATATGAGTTATTACTCTGATGAACACAGGTATTATTACATTAATAATATTATATTACATTATTACAATACAATTAATATTGCATATTAAAGAGTATAGGTTGTATAGAACTAAAAAGACAAAACCTCATACGAGTCATAAGAGCCATGACAAATATTTAACTTCAGATGCCCTAGTGCATTATAATACAGACATACACACAGGGGTGTAGGTTACAACCGCGTTGGACTCAGGGCATAGGCAGACAGGGTTCCTTTGGGTGAATCTGATATCCTTTATTAGACCAACCCAAATAGTTGGAAAATAGTTATTAAGCAAGCTTTCGGATTCAAAAACCATTTGTCAGGCTAAGGAAGTTTTAGCAGTTGGTGTGAGTTCTTCCTGGATGGAATGAAAAGACTTTCCAACTTCCTTAGCCTGACAAAGGGTTTTTGAACCTGAAAGCTTGCTTAGTAACTATTTTCCAACTATTTGGGTTGGTCTAATAAAAGATATCAGATTCACCAAAGGAACCTTGTCTGACATGTACACAATAATTTGGTGGACAATTTGCTACCTAAATAGCTATTGACAGACAAACACAGACAGACAGACACAGACAGTTTCTCCAGCTCCTCTCTCTGTTAAAAGAACAAGGTCTAGAAATTATGATCTTCATAGATGCAACCAGCTACAAGACAAATGTATAAGCAAGCAAGTTTCATGGCTAAATTTGCAACTATGAAGAGCATAATGACACTTTTTCCTGCATTCATGTACAAAATCTCCAAATAAACACCAAATCGGCAGTTGGCAGCAGAGGTAGGGAGGGAGACAAACAGCCTAGAGCAGGGGAATTAAACTTCTAGCCTGCAGGCTAAATCTGGCCTGTAGAACCATAACATCAAGCCAACGGGGAACCCCATGGTTGGAAAATTTGGCACAGGAGGAAACTGTGCAGCTGGATCCTCCCCCAAACCATGGCCGCATTGTGGGATTGAGCCAGGATGCTCCCCATTTCCACCCCTGCCATGTGTGTGGATCAGGGGCAAGCTGCATCCCCCACCTCCTTCAAATGTCTAGATTGGAGCTGCTCCACCCCCCTTAAGTCCATATCAGGAATGTTCTACCTCCACTCCCTTATCCCCTCCCCTCCCTCTGTGTGTCTGGATTGGGACTGGGCTACTCCCCACTCAGGCAGACGGATCAGAGTTGGGCTGCATGCCCTCCTGTGGCTGGATCAGGCCCCCGGCTATGTTGGCTCTCTGTACTGGATTGAGCCCACCCTTCCAACCTACAGGGCAAAAAGTTTGGGTACCATTGGCCTAGAGTAATGACAGAACAGGTTGGGGATTACTTAGAGAAGCCAGATGTTACTTAGAGAAGCCAGATGCTTTCAAGTCGGCAGGGTCAGATAATACAGCCGAAGGTACTGAATGAATTAGCTGAGGTAATTTTAGAGCCACTGGCTATCCTTTTTGAGAACTTAGGGAGGTTGGATGAAGTCTCAGATGAATGGAAAAGAGTAAACATACAATCCATCTCTAGAGGAAGATTCAGGTAATTACAGACCAGTCATCCTGACCTCGATACCTGGAAAGAGTATGGAGTAGGTCCCCAAGGAATCCATTATGAAATGCCTATCGGAAACAGTCAGCATGCATTCCCCAAGAGCAAGTCGTGCTTGACCAATATGATTTTCTTCTATGATAAACTGACAGGCTTTGTGTATGAAGGGAAAGCAGCGGACGTGGTATACCTTGATTTTAGAATGCTTTGGACAGTCTCCCACAACCACCTCATTAAAAAGCTAAGGAAATACATGCTGGATACAAAATTGCTTGCTTGGATCGTCACATTCAGCGAGTAGTCCTCAATGTCTCAGCATCTAGTTGGGAGAAGGAATCAAGTAGGGTTCCCAGGGGTTTATCCTAGGTTCAGTATTGCTCAAGATCTTCATCAATGATTTGAACAACGGGATCAAGTGCACAATTAACAAATTTAAGCACACTTAGCAAATTTAAGAATTATACCAAGTTGAGTGGAATTGTGGACACTATGTAGTGTAAGGCTAGGCTCCACAATGACCTAGGTAGACTGAAGAAATGGTCCAGAAACAAGATGAAATTAAAGAAGTTCAAGTGGGATGGAATAATTGCATGCACAAATACAGACTGGGGAATGACTGGCTAGGCTGCAGTACTGCAGAGAAGGACATGATGGTTAAAGTAGACCATAAGCAGAATATGAGCAAAGAGTGTGCTCTTATTGCCAAAAAAGGCAACAGAAATGTCACTTGCAAATCAAAGGAAGTGATTCTTCTACTCTATTCTGCATTGGTGAAGACTCACTTGGAGTACTGTGTCCAGTTTTGGGTCCCACACTTCAAGAAAGCTGTGGAGAGTTTGGAAGGGGTCCAGTACAGGGCAACAAAATGAAGAGGGCCTTCAGGGGCACGAGTTATGGAGGAAAGGCTGAAAGAACTAGAGTTATTTAGTCTGGGGAAGAGAGATCATGTGACATCTCTTCTGGCCCTACTTTCCTATGATTCAGGGATTTGTGAATACTGTTTAGAACTCATTAAATTTACTTGTTAATATTACTAGAAAGGTATTTTCCAAATAGATCTTAAAATGATGTCTTTATTAAACTTTACTTTGAAGCTAAACAATTTAAAAGTATCATTAAGAAATAAAAACACCTGTCAACAACTTTCAGTGGTATTTAGCTTTGTCTTTATCCTAGTAAATATAGATAAATAATGTGTCTGAAGTTGAGTGAAGGTAAGACTCTGGCTGAAAGTAAGTTTTCTAGAGACTATTTCTATTCTTAGAGTTTGACGTCTAACTAGCTGTGATATTCTAGGTATTCTGAATCAGCAGGTCAAATGCAAGTAGAACAGGATGGTTACCTTTTTAACTTTAAAATGTCTCTTTGTATTAATTTTGAATTCTCAATCAAGTCAAAACACCAACAAATGTAATAAACTTGCAGCATCTAGTTTTAGTAAATTGTTTGAAAAGACTGGTTGGTTTCTTGACGGAAAGTAATGAAATGAAACAAGTTTCCTTCATTTCAGCTACTGTTCTATTGCCCAGTTTTGCAGACATCCAGATTTCTTTTTATGCAAATAAATCTTACTTGCAGTAAAGCTTGCCACTAAAAACTGAACAGAAAAGTAACTCTAAACAATGAAGAAAACTGACAGGAGTTAGTGATGTTGATACTAACTGGAAAAGATACCAGTACAAAAAACTGCTAACAAAGGGAACCAGGGGAAATAAATATATTCAGAGAGCTTTGCTTAGTGGCAAAATAACTTCCTTTTCTTCCCTAATTAAATTGCCTCTGCAGATCCCTTTATATAGATTAGCAGACAGGAGCAATGCACCAAAGGTGGATTGAGGAATACTAATTACAGAGACTGAAACCTGTCCCTTAAACAAGCATCTATTCTGGCTTGCAAACGGAAGGAACTTGGCATAAACAAGAATCTGCTAAAGAGAAGACAGATCTGAAGCTGGCCCCATGTATAAAGTGCCACCAGAGGATGTAGCATTTTAGTGCTGCCCTCGAAAGTTTATAGTCTGAAGCATGCAAAACACACTGATGATGACAGAAGAGAGCAAGAGATATGAAACAACACGGATTGGGTTTAGTGGGTTTTAATTGAATAAAGTATCCCAAATGCCCTCCTAACTGGGCACAGTTACATAAGAAGTTACTGTGCACTCATTTAGCACTTTGTATAATTAAGTACTAAATAAATGTGCAGTAACCAGAGTTTTTTGCAATGTGCTACTGCACAGTATTATTTGGTTACTGCGCAATTAGCATCTTGTGTAGACATGCCCACCACTAACAACTACTATTACCACCTAGCTGGATAATTTCTTGTAAACTTCACAACAGAAGGGAGTCTGAAAGGGGTATTAAAACAAGGAGAAGAAAATAAGTACAAAAAGCTGTTCCACGTACCATGGGTAGCATAAAAGAAACAGGGAGATGACTGGGAGAGAACCAGATTAATAAATTGTTACAATCAAGCCTAGTCTTGCTCTTCACATTGACAGGTTGTGATAGAACAAAACTATTGAATCCCATATGCTGCTAGGCTCTCCAGATATCAGTACTGACTAGAGCTGTTTGGGAAATTAATTGAAAGTGTTTTGTTAAAATATCATGTACTCAAAACTTAAGACGCCCAAAAGACCTACCTCAGAACAGCCCAATGGCTAGGGCACACATCTCTGATGTGGGAGAGACAGCTGCAAAATTTCCAGCTCCTGATTAAAAACAAGAAACCTAGGTCTCCCATGTCCCAGACCAAGCATCTTAGCTATTGGGCTACTGACTATTTACAAGAGTGTTGGTGCTTCTCTTGCTTATGTTTCCCTTCCCACTCCCCAAACCTCAAAAGGCCCAATTTTTATTACACAACATAACAAAAATAATTTTCACTACCTCTCAATTCTTAATGCAGCACAAGTCTCATATCCCAGTCACCCCTGATAGAGACTGGTCACTTTTCCTAACTCTGAATCTCTCAAGCACTCTCAGAAACAGATCTATGTCTGACACCCTTCATGGTCACAGGGATCTCACGATCTATCCGCTTAGACCCCAAGTCCCTCAGATATCTGGGTTTGGTTAAAGTCCAAAAGGACTGCCTTGTGAAAGGACTTCTTGACTTTGCCACCTTACATCTAGAAGAAAGTCTTCCTTCATAGAACCAGTATCTAGAAATAAATCCTCTGCTCTAGATTTTTTTTGGCTAAGTTTAATTTCATCCCCACACCAAACAGACACAGGCACACAGAGAGTTTCAGCTGACCTGGAACTATTTTCAAACTTTAAACTGAACTGACAGACTCAGCCACCATACAAAAATTGGTGGCAATAGTGAATGTTTCAGTTTGCTTAACATTCTTTAAAAAATACCTATTTTGGGTTGAAGTGGAAAAAAAAGGCTTTTTTGACATTCCAGTTTACCTGAACAGGAAAAAAAAAAAAATTTTTTTTGTGCAATTCTATTACTCAGGCGGCTCTGAAATATCTCATGGAACTTTCTCATTAGGAAACTAAGGAATACAGACTGGATGAAAATACTGTAAGGTAGACACATAACTGTTTGGATCAGTTCTCAGTTAGTAGTCCTCAATGGTTGAATGTTTAGTTGGGAAATAGTATCAAGTGGGGTTCCCAAAGAGTCTGTTCTAGATCTGGTATTAAGATATTCAGTAATTTGGATAAATGGGACTGAGTACACATTTAGCTGTGATAAATAAAAGGTGACCAAACGCCAGACGTGAGAGCAAGTTATGCTCATGGCATGGGGGCAGCAGCAGGCGCAGCCTAACAGCTGCGCGATCAGTGTATGCAGCAGAATCCCCAGCTCATGCAACCTGCTCAGTACACCAAAAAGGTCCTAATCTTATTGGCTATTTGTGCAGTATAAAAGCGAAGCCCAGGAAAAAGAAGGCAGGACCCACACAACTTCGGAGAGGTCTGATCACCCTCACCGGAGGTCCTGCGTCCACGGTATTCCTTTTCCCCCAGATGCCCCCATCATGACTGAATACATCATTCAAATGTGCAAAGAGCTCTCGAGTTCCCTGTTTGGTTATGAAGTTGTTGTAAAGGGAACTGCTGGCGCGGAAACATGAATAGAGCCTTTATGTACTACCTGGTGCAACTTTTACGGAAGGTGCCTACACTGTGTACATTGGCAGCGCGAGTCTGTGTACTTCAACAGTGTGAGTAAAGCATTTATTTGTTACATCGTCTTTTCAGATTTTTCTTGGACGGGAAGAAGTAGAGGGAAGAAGAAACAAGATTCCTTAACCCTTTCATCCCCGGCCTGTTCGGATCTAGGGGTTAATCACCCTCCCACCCCGTTTCCCTGCCACATGGTGTCACGAACAGGATCCTCGGGGCAAAGGGGGAACGAAGAAGATCTTGACAAGCTAGTCAGGTACTGCCCCTGGCGGAATCATCATAGACCTCCGACCACGAACGCCAATGACTTAAGGGCCCACATGGCATACCATCAGGCCCAGCAAGACAGGAAGATTGGGGGCCATGTCTCTATCCGCACGACCAAAAACAACGGGGGTACACTTAAAGACTGGTTTGTAGCTGGTCTCACCCCTGCAGCCCTAGGGTGTTTCCTCGCTAGCCCCGCGGTCCTATACTGATTACCTGATATGGCCTGGAGGTACAACTTAACCGTGTTAAGCCCGCCGGCAAAAATGATTGCACCCCTGTGAAAAAGTACACTAGGTGCATTAAATATCTGAAAGAGGGTGGTGGCTGTGACACTCCTCCCGATAAATTCAGGTGCCCCAATCTCAATCCCGGGGGCGCTGAGAACGAGATCCATGAGAGCGTTGAGACTGATGGGCGAGAGGCTATAGAAATGCAATTGCGCGCAGCGAGTGTGGAGTCACTGGAACAGGCGGTGGGGGGCTCCGAGCCGCTGCTAGAAAATGGTGCCGGCCACATGGAGCCACTGCCAGAGAATAGCCGGGGAACACCAGGAGGGCGTGGGGATTCCCCTAGGAGGCGGGCTGGCTGTGTCATCGCCCTCGGTCCCACCCCCTGGAGTGACGCTAAAAGAAAACCTGCCTCCCTATGGGAGAGAGAAATTGTATCCAGCGCTTCCAGCTGAGGGAGAAGAATTGTACCCAGTGCTTCCAACCGACGTAGTTAACCCTCTTCTAGCCACAATCCACCCGATAGTGCTTGTCAAGCAGTTCACCAATGCACAAGGCGCAACTCATACCACCACCGCATGCCGCACGTGCACCTGGGGAGAATTGCAGGAGTTGTGCCAAGCACCAAAGATAAAACCTGGGAAACCACTGGCCATATGGCTAGGGCGCCAGATGGTAGAATTTGAATCAGACTTGTTAGATCTAGAAAAGGCTAGCTTTCTAACACGCCAAGCCTCAAGGAGCAGGGGACACGCTTTTAATCTAAACATTGTAGCGAGCAGCATCTATTAGTCCATCTCGCTCCCAGCTCTCGTTGCAGGTGAAGCGTGCCATAAATTTCACGTGTGAAATAATGGACGACAGCTGGACCCGACCGCAGAGCAGCTGCTGCTAGCCATCATCAAACTCACGAAGCAACAACTGTGTATCCTGAGAGATGAGGGCCAATGATCAGTGCTAGGAGGCATCAACCTCCTGATAACTCCAGAGATCAAGACCGACCCACACAAATCCTTGCCAATTACATCTGAGAGTGCACAAGGGAGTCGTCTACAAACCCGAGCAGTATCCACAACCAGCTCCTCTTTGTTTATTTGTCTGTCTGTTCATTTGCTTGTTTGTCCCCTTGCAGGCCCAGCGGTGACAAAGCGGCAACTTGCGACTGCCCGATCGCGAGAACCACCACGCGGCAAGCTGCAACAAATCTGGGTGGACGTAGCAATGGCCGCCTACTCATACATTGAGAGCAGGATCATCGCCCTAATTCTGCTAATTCTGTTCCCAAAGAAGTAGGGCTTAATGCCACTAATCAAGCTTTAACCTTAATAAATAAGACAAAATCAGTTGGCTTTAGATGCAATGTTAGTACAAAATGGGGAAGTATGTAAATACCTGAACCCATCCACCGAATATTGCTGTACATCTATCTCAAATGTTACGGTTCCCTTATTGTCTCAGCTTGATTTAATCCGAAAGGCAGCCAAAGGCGCTAATGCCGTGGCAAGTATTAGTAATGGCTGGCTCACAAACCGGTTTTAAGTTTCGGTTAGAACTTTTCATCATTAGCCATGCTGTTGATACCCTTAGTTAGCATTTTATTTTGTGTTTGTGTTGGATGTTGTATGCTCAATTGCCTACTGTAAATGAAGAAGAGATAGAGCTCGAAAGCATCTAATCTGGCATTTGGTCAAGGGGGCATGTGATAAATAAAAGGTGACCAAATGCCAGTATGTCTAAATAAAAGGTGACCAAACACCAGACATGAGAGCAAGTTATGCTCACGGCATGGGGGCAGCAGCAGGCGCAGCCTAACAGCTGCGCAATCAGTGCATGCAGCAGAATCCCCAGCTCATGCAATTTGCTCAGCGCACCAAAAAGGTCCTAATCCTATTGGCTATTTGGGCAGTATAAAAGCAAAGCCTGTGGAAAAGGCGGCGGGACCCACACAACATCGGAGAGGCCTGATCACCCTCACCGGAGTTCCTGTGTCCACGGTGTCCCTTCCCCCCTGCATACATCATTCAAATGTGCAAAGAGCTCTCGAGTTCCCTGTTTGGTTATGAAGTTGTTGTAAAGGGAACTGCTGGCGCGGAAGCATGAATAGAGCCTTTATGTGCTACCCGGTACAACTTTTATGGAAGGTGCCTACACTGTGTACATTGACAGCGCGAGTCTGTGTACTTCAACAGTGCGAGTAACATTTATTTGTTACATCGTCTTTTCAGATTTTTCTTGAACAGAAGAAGTAGAGGGAAGAAGAAACAAGGTTCCATAACCCTTTCATCCCCGGCCTGTTCGGATCTAGGGGTTAAATCACCCCCTCCTCCCCCGTTTCCCTGCCGCATTAGCAAATTTGTGGATGACACCATGTTGGGTGGAGTTGAAGACATTCTGGGAGCAAGGGGTAGGATCCAAAATGACCTGGATAGACTGGAAAAAATGGTCTGCAATCAACCACATGAAATTCAACAAGGACAAGTGTTAAGTCCTGTGCTTGGGATGGAATAATTGCATAAACAAATATGGATGGGGGAAATGTCCACCTAGACTGCAATACTACACAGAGGAGGACCTGGTAGTTACAGTAGACCATAAACTGAATAAGCCAACAGTGTACTCTTGTTGCCAAAAAAGTCAGAAATATACCAGGTTGTATTAACAGGCCTGTCACTTGCAAACCAGGGGAAGTGATTCTTCTGCACTAGAGTATAGGTCCATTATCGCACCCCATGTTTTAAAAAAAAGATGTGGACAGATTAGAAAGAGTTCAGCCCAAAGTGATAAAAATGATTACAGGCTTGGGAAGCAAGATTTGTGAAGAAAGGCTAGAAGAACTAAGGTTATTCAGTTTAGATGACTAAGGGAGAATTTGATAATGGTCTACAAATACCTTCAGTGGTAGGTATCTGAGACCTTCAAATGGTCTTCAGATGGGCTTTTCTCTGTGGTTGTAGGTGAGCAATGGCCTCAAGCTGCAGCAGAGGAAATTTAATCTGTAGATTAGGAGGAACCTTCTGACTATGATGGTCAAGTATTGGAACAGACTACCCTTAGAATCTCCATTCTTGGAAATTTTCAAAAGCATACTGGACAGACACTTGGTGGCAATGGTTTAGTTTGGAATGGTTCTGCCTTGAGCAGAGGATGGACTAGATATCCTTGGGAGGTCCCTTCCAGCCCTATGATCCTCAACTGGGAAACTGCCATGGGCTTAAACAAGGGATTCCAGCTCCTCCCCTTTAGACTGGTTTTTATGTAAAAAGGGCATCAAACCTACTAGTTTCTAAGACGGTCCCATTAAGAAGAGATCTTTAACATTGAAAACCCTTTTTGCTGTCACAGTTCGTCTGGCTGCTACACAATGGATACTCTAATCCAAAAGCATGGTTAGACACAAATGATAATAAACAAATTAAATTCACATTTTGGAGACAGGCATCCAGACAGTCACAGTGGCAAACAGGCTTGGGTCAGTGATGGAACACAAGGTTAGTCAGCTAAGAGAAATAGGAAGTGTGGAAAAAAGGAGAACAAGAGGCACCAATTCTACTCCTCAAGGTTAAGGAACTTGCCTGGGATAAGGAAAACCTGAGTTGAAATTCCTTTTCAGGCACAGAAGGGATTCAAATGGGGGGAGTCATTTAATTGAATCCATTGGCCAGTAAAGTGATTCTGGCAGATACTTCTACTCCCTTGGATTTGAAGGGATAACAAAGGAGAAGTCATGATTATTGAGGAACTGAGAAAAGGCTTTGGATCATAGTTTCCAAGTTGTTATATCTTAGAAATGTGATGAAAGAAGCAACATGGTCTGGGTATGAAAACCAAGTGAGAGGAAAAAAGCAAAGATGCCAGCAACTTTCAGGCTTGTGGAAAAGGAAATTTGACACTGGAAAACAAGAGAAAGAGAACAGAACTGGGCAAGTTTTGGACAAAAAGCAGCAGCTTACTTGGACCCTATTAAGTTTAACTGAGGAATTTTTTTTCTTTCGTATCCTCAAGCTCACCTAAAATATCAACTCTATGGCATGGGCACAGCTTCCAAAGGCGTACAAGGTTTAGAAGGATGCATCTTAGTTGGAACCTCCAATCACTACTGTAATGCAATAACAGGTATTAGAGGGGGAGATATCGGAAATGCATACAAATATGGGATGATTACAGAGGAAAGGCAATCTAAATCAATTATTGAAAGACCCTGAAACTGCATGCACAGATAAGATCCATTTTATAGCTTTATTTTGGGGTGAAGCAAGATTGGGTTAGATGATGCCCTAACTTTTCACTCTGTGAACTGGATGGACAGTTCCAGGTTTGTCTGTCGACTGGATCTGCCTGGTGGGCTCAAATTGACATGCAGGCACAGTGGGGCCTGATCTGACTGAGGGATGGTGAGCAACCCAATCCTGATCTGTCTTGCCATGGGGGAAGAGGATGGGAGGAGGACTGGGAAGTGGTTTGGTCCCCATCCAGAAGCATGGGGGACATGCCTGTCTCTAATCCCGCTGTGCAGCAAAAGGCCCAGGCAGGGCTGGATCTGGCTGTGCGTAGCTTCAAGCTCTCCCTAACTACCAATTTTTATGGCCTGTGGAGAACCCCACAGGTTAGATGCCATACCTCGGCAAGCTCGATTTGGCCTGTGGGCTGGAGGTTGAGCACCCCTACATTAAAGAAAGGATAATTTAAGGGACTAAACCCAATTCTACAGAATCTCTCTTCAGTTCTGCAAGAGAAAAATGAGTGAGGGAGTATCTTCACTGTCAGAATCAGCTCAGGGAAATACTTAGCATTCCTTGGCTGAAGTGTAAAAAACAAATGGCTCCAGTTCGTAATTTATTATATTTCTGGTTACGAATATTTTGAATGGGTAGAAATTATGCACCCTATTTAAACATATTACAACTCATTTGTATAAGTGATTTATTTGTATCTATGTTTTTCTTAAAGTGCATTTTAATTGCTTGCTTCATTTATATATTGTGAATGAAAATGATATTGATGAATCAAAAATCTTACTTTTATGCTTGTTACACCGCAAAATGAGAAGAAAGATTAGCAAACAGCAGTGTGTTGTGGATACATGGTAATGCACTTTAACTAAAATATATGTATGATTTATAGCTATTCTATCATTTAAATTAGCTAGTTAATGATGCATAGATTCTATCTTTTATCCATGCCCCAACACTATTTAGTTCAATTCAAAGTGGAATCAGAACTACTTCGTCTCATATACTCTGGAAGATACTGTAACTCCTTCCTCTAACCTTAGTAATGAAGGTTTGCTAGGCAGACACTCCCTATGCCTGCAGAAGGGTGATTGTGCCCAAAAGCTTCCAAAGAACTTTTCCCCAAGTACTCAGCTGGTCTAAAAGATATCACATCTACCCAAAGAACCTTGCCCACCAAGGGCTTCCCAAACCTTTATCTGGTGCTCACATTATACCTCATAAGAACCAGGTCAGCTACCCTGAATCTTTATTTTATTTCTTACAGATGATCAAATTGTGTGTTGGTATGGTTGGCTGTTAAATAACAAGTGGGTCACAAAGTCAAAATCTCTATGCTTCGAGATCTTCATTTTTCAGTCAAACATGTAATCCTTCAAAAACATAGTCCTGAAATAGAATGCTCGTCTAGAGCTCCTACCTTCTACCACAAATAACTCTGTCAGTTGTATGAAATCGAGTGTTGCTGCCAAGAAAAATATTTAATATCTCACATTCAAAGGGACTACAGAGATACTGGGGAACATTTTACATCCAATCACAGAAAGAGTCCATGTAATATTTGCCCAATCTATAAAATAGGCTACCCACACATTGTACAGTGCTGGAAACTCTCTTGTGGCTGGAAACCCTTGTATACTGACACGCGCTATAAGAACTCCTTTAACTAAACTGATTATATTTCTAAGATAAAAAAGCAACACACACATCACCGCTTCTGTTAAAATCACACTGAAAGATCAGAGTTAAAAAAAAACAAAAACCAACCTTCCCAATAATTAGATTTTATACATGGAAAAAGGATAAATTTGTTATAATATTCCAGGTAAAGAATCTAATTAGTGGAGGTTTGCCTTGAATTCCCCTCCTCCCCCACTGCTACAGTATGGAAAATAAGTCTTGGAGGGAGATCAGTTATTTCCCTTGCCCTCTGTTCCACCCCCGCAGCTTCTTCCTGCAGCCCTTTTCCCCCCTCTCCTTACTGTCAGACCCTGCTTGCCCTGCGCACATGTAAGGGAGAAGAACATTTGAAAACACTGACCTTGTAATTAAACATAGCTGTAGTAATTTGCATATACTACCCAACAGACTTAGTTAATCTAGAATTGGTGCATGTTTCTTTTTAAACTGCTGCAAGTTTTAGCATAGATACTCTGTAAGAAACACTTTTGCATCTACTAATATATAGTAGAAATTGTGCATGATATCAGTGCAAAGCCAAGAAGGTCATGATTTACCATATATGTCATTTGGCTGACCTCAACCAACCAGCAGTTGACAGCATTTAAAGCCATGGTGACTCCACAGCTCAGCACTGCTCAGTATGGATGTGTATTCCAGACACTCTCCACAAAGGATCCATGTGCTAATTAGTCTCCTACTCATGACTAGAACTGGGTGTTCTTGTCACAAGTCCTGGGATCCTTTAAAAATCCATATGCAGAAGAGGCACAGGGAATCTGTTCAGGTTCTTCTCACGTTAATCATATGTGGCGCCAAGTTAATCATATGTGACAGGCTGAGAGAAGGGCAACAGCCCTGAGTGAACTGTCTGGGCACCCATTTGGTGATGTCCGCCAGGTACTTAAGGCTGCTGAAGAAACAGGAATTATTGGAAATAGGAAAAAAAAAAAAGTTCAGTATAAATGTATGCAATGTGGTAGGTCACTGTGACTTGAAAGAGGTGGCACTGAGGAGCACTGTGCTTAATGGACACTGCCATATGCTTAATAGCAAAACTTTTACTGTACAGTGTGAGTGTCAGTAATCTAAAACTGCCAATCACATGAGGCAGGGGTTTTTGGCTGGACATGGAACAGAGGAAGTGGCAGCCACACATGGAGTAGGGGCTGTGGCGGTGGCTGCATGTGGAGTGGTGACAACACAAGGTGTTATAGTAACGCTCAGTGTTAGCTGCATTTAGTCAACTTCATAGTTGATTTCCATTACTGAGCGCATGCTGTTTTTGACAGCAGTTTAATGAGGCAATGTATTTAATGAGGTTTTCTTGTATGCAAAAGAAAGATGAGGGACTTCTCCCTCCATGACGATTGGAAAAACAACCCATCTTGTATTTGAGTAAACATGGTACTTATATTTTGAAAATTTTAAAAATTATCTCCTATTCTCAATTAGTTTAAAGATTAATTTAAGGGTTTTTTATTCATATACTATTTTGCTTTAATTAGTGACAAACTGCTTGGAATTCTAGGATACATTTAGTATAGTGATGCTCAAGATTTTGGCCCCTTGACCAGATGAGTGGCATGGGGCTGGTCTGTGGGCCAGATCCCACATGGGATGTGCGTGCCAGCTTGGGCCTCATACACCCAGATCAGACCCACCTCAAACACTTGTGCCATCCAGGCCCCATGAGCCTGGATTATGTCCAGATTAGACTGTGTGCCTGATCTAGTGCACAGGGCCACACTATCTGGTCAATGTGGGCTTCTCATGGGTTTGAAATTAGGCAATCCAGCAGCAATTAACATTGCCCTCTCCCCACCTGCCAATATTTCAAAACCATGGAGAGCCTGTGGGATGGCTGACATGGCTCTGTGGGCTAGATCTGGCCTGCAAGCCAAGCACCCTTGATTTAATAGAACAAAAGTAGGTTGCAATTCACTGCATGTTGTATTTGGCATTATACTTTTGCTTTCTTCCTGGTTAACAATTTGTTATATAGAAGCATTATGGCAGCAGCATTATACTTAGCAGCAAACTATTTTTTCCTCCCCCTTTTAATCTTTCTGTACTAACTATTCCCTTACTCATGTAAAATGTTTATTTCTCCTGCAAGTTTAGCCTTTTGATAACATAGTGAACGGGTCTAGGAAAGAAAGGCAAGAGAGGCAATATCTTCTGTTCCACAAATGTCTTTCTTTATTGTGCATGATTGTCAATAAGCCATCCATTTCCTGTGAGAACTGCACATACTGCTATATCTCTTGAACTAATGCTATATTACTGTAGTGGATTATATGTACAGTACCACCTGTCTAATATATTAAGAATCTTGTTACCCTTTTCTGTAATATAAGCAATGTATGAGCATTTTGGGAAAGGCATGTATTAATTTTTTTCTAGGAAACAGCTAAAAGCTTACTCCATTTAAATAATGGATGATAATTTGGATCCATTACTTGAACACAGGAAATTTCTTCAGCAAATAAGTCAAGTAGATTTTTCTCTTTGAAACATTCACAGCAGAAATAAAGAGTATTATATAAGTCAAACTGCCTTACCTTTTCGACCAGGGTATACATGAGGATAATACTCATAGTAGAGATCAGGTTGGTCTAGGTTTCCAAATGGTTCAAACTCCATTTCTGCATTTTGGAAGAGATTTAACTTCACCAACAGTGCCAGTCTCACAAACCACAGCTAAAAAGGAAAAATCACAGAAAAACACCAGGTCATGTAACAGTTTCTCAAAAATTACTTTTAGGTTTTTAATCCAATGCCTGAAATAATTAAACAGTTAGTCTTAAGACTTATTCATGAAAATAAGTAATTAAAGTCACAGGCTTGTCATTGGAGCAATTTAAAAAAAACAAAACGGTAAAATTGAGGAAAATTATGTTTAGGTCAGTTGGGAAGCACTGAGCCTTAAAGCCAGCTCAAAATATATAAAAGCGTAATATCAAGATAAAGTGGCACTTTAAAAGTAAAATTTACTTTTATGCAATGGAATGGGAGAAAGTATGTCACTAAGATATCACTATGATGTGGGCTGGACTAGATGACTGCAGGAGGTCCCTTTCAACCCAACTATTCTGAAATACACAGTATGTTTTCTGGAGTCACGTACCCTGAATTGTACTCGGGTGTTAAATTTATAGCCCTAGTTAGTAGGTGGAATGGGAGCCGGTTTGTGGTAAAAAATTGACTAATCCAGGATGAAATATTTCTAGTGTAAGGATGACCAACCTACAGCCTATGCACTGGATTTGACTCACAAAGAGGTCCAATTCACCACAGTGGATTGGTGGCATGGAGTTGTGCCATGCTGCTCATCCCCTCTATAGCACTGCTCTTTGCTGAGGAGCATCACCCCTGTGCTTCCTTTGCTGGAGAAGGAAAGTGCGGATGTGCTAGAACACACAGAGTGTAGGCAGCTGGGGTCAGTGGGGAAGAGATCAGTTGGAGGCTTCCAACCTGCAGCCATGGCCAGGTCACAAGGTGTGGCCTGCACCAGCAAAAGGCTACAGACCCCTGGTTTTGGAGAGAGGATACATTACATATTAAAGTAGCGTACCTTGCTTATTAATTTCAATTATTATACATTTTTCAACAGGTATCTTTTCCCTGTGTTGGAGTGAGCTACTACAGCGGTGCCCAACCTTTTGTCCCATAGGCCAGATGGACAGAGCCCAGTCCATCTGTGGGCCAGATCCAGAGAGTGGGATAGTGGGGCCTGATCCAGACATGCAGGAGGGAGGATGGAAGCCTGGCTCTGACCTGGCTGAGTGGGTGGGCTTGACCCAGGCCTGACTTAGGAGTGTTGTGGGGCATAGAGTGCATGTAGCCTGGTCCCTCCTTTACCACCAAATTTTCCAATGTGTGAAAAGCCACAGGGGCCAGATGCCATGGCTCTGTGGGCCATGTCTGACCTGTGGGCTGAGCACCTCTGATCTATGAGGTTATAAGCCTGTGAGTCACGTGTTTGCTCCATTTTCACTGTGTAATGAGAGACAGTTAGCCACATTAGTCTGAAGTTAGGCAAAAAGCAGGGCACAGCAGGCTAGTTAATTCAGAAAGCATAAGCTTTCACAACTGATAGCTAAAAGTGCACCGATGCATCTGTCCATACTGTATTGGCACTGATGAAAGGAAAATTTACATTATTGGCATTTAGCTTTTTTTGGCTGAGGTGGCCGATAATGTTCCTGATAAATACCGTATGCTTGTGCGTACCTGAAGCATGCACATGGCCAGTAAGTCTGTTGGGTGGGAAGGAGATGGAGGCGGGAGAGAGGGGGCAGATCAAAGCCCCTGTAAGTAAGGGAGTGGGGCTGGGGCTGCCCACCCAGGGCGGGGTGTGGGAAGGAGCAGCAAGCAGTTTGTCTGGGGGAGGGGGGGGTGTGGGAAGCGGGGGCGGGATCCCACCACTAAGCGCACCCCTAGGAGACCCATGGGGGGTGTGTGTCCCCCAGATCTGTGTATGGGGTGAGGATGGGTTGCCGTTGCTGCCTGCCCCAAGCACAGGCTTAGCCAAAACCCCCGTCGGGAAGAGCCCAACACTGCCCCCAGCCCCAGCCTACAATGGTAGCTTGCCCTCACCCCACGCACAGATCCTGGGGGCACATGTCCCCCATGGCTCCCCAGGGGGCGTACATAGCAGCAGGATCCACCCCCACCTACCCGCACTCCACAGATGAGCCACTTGTGGCTCCATCTCTCATTTCATCCTGGCTGGGAAGTGCCTGTGCCTGTCCCTGCCCCAGCCTCCCTCCCTCCCTCACTGCAGGGGCCTCAATCTATTCCCCCACCAAAACAGATTTACTAGCTGGATGCTGCTCTCCTACCTGCTGGGCTTCATATCAGCAATTGGATCAGTATCGTCCGATACAACTCGTTAATAATCAGCCGTCTGTATCTGTCCAAAAGATCTTTATTGGTGCACAGCCTACTGTGGACTACTAGTCCATTCTAAGCATCAATCAGATGAAGTAGGCTTTTTCCTTTGAATGCTTATGCCTTTCTGAATGAGTTAGTGTCTAAGATGCCATCTTACCCTGCATTTGCTGTGTAATAAAGTTAATTTACTAGACAGTAAAAGTGTTGTCATCCCATACTCCCATACAGTATCTTTTACAGAATGATCTTGAGATGGGATCTGATCATGAGCAAGTGTCTTCCCTGACTGATATTCTTGGAAGAATGGGACCTTAAACACCATGTCTGAATGCAAAGTGATTGTACCTGCAAAGAATCTGTTGTATGATTAGTAGGCAGTCCATTTTTGCCATAGCCTTGGCCATGGGCAGTAAGAAGTCGTCCACATAGGTCAACAGCTGCCCTCCAGTTTTTGCTGTTCTGTGAAAAAGAATGGAATAAGTTACAAATAAATGAAGCTACTAAAATGCACAGCTGCTTATTTTGCTTGAAGCAGCTACATCTAGCCATTAGTAATAATGACAAGGTCAGGAAAGCTGGCCAGTAAGAAGTAGAATGTCATTTGTCAAAAGCTGCATGTGTAATTAGGCAAAAAGCGAAGTCAAGCATGAGATACAGTTTAAGATTGCAAGTTCACAAAAACAAAAGTATACACAGCATCCCAGGGGTTTTCCATTAAAAGCATCCATCATATTCCTTAATCTACTAATAATATTCAACACTTTTTGCCATTTCAAAAGAAGGATTTTACTCAAAGGTCTCTAATATTATGAAGTAGGTAGGGCCTAACTCTATTCCCACTGATCTGAATAGGGCAGGATTAAAAAAATGTTCATTCAATAATACTGTTGAATTAACAGAACAAGCTGAAGACAATCATTAAGAATGAGGGATGAGAAAAAAGTGCAAGACTTATAAAGTAATATTAAAATATGTAATTGTAGATTTTTAAACAAAAGGTAACTTTTGAATTTTCCATTTACCAGTCTCTCTATAGTGGTAACAACAAGGGTGCTTCAGTAGAGAAATAGACTGTACATCTGAAAGAGCTTCCAAATACCCTGCAGTAACCTACTACAATACAAAAAAAACCCAAAACCAACTCCTTGGTGGTCATCTACTATCCCACACTTGAACCGATCAGAATCACCAACCAACTATGGACTATACCTGATCAAACCCCAAGAGAAATATTCCCAGACTCTTAACTCTTGGTTTTCAAAAAGTCCCTAACCTTGTCCAACCCATCATTAGAAACAAACTTGCCATAACCCATGAAACACCAAGCAGTACACAGCCCTGCCTTGGCAAGAAATGATTAACCTGTCAGCACATCTCCACTGCCACTACTATCAACACCTCCACAAAAACCCATCAAAAACCATGATTCTTATACATGCCTTCCCAAAACATGACACACCTGATCCGATGAACTAAGTGTCCTCATAGCAATTACCTGGGTGCAACTAAACAGCAGCTACCTACCAGAACGGATGCTCAGAAAAATATAAAGATGCTTGAGGTTAATGCAAGCCAAATTCATCCAACAATAGGAAGACAATTTATGTTTATTTACTGAGAAAATAAAAATCAATTCCAGGGACATCCAATGATTTCAGGGAAGGACCAGGCCACCCAAATGTCTATCAGACAAAACCAGATGAACATACAGAAAGTCCTCGAATTAAGATGTTTTGAGTTACAATGAACGGCATTTAGGACAGTTATACACTGACAGCTTGTTTCAAGTTTGACGTCAGTTTCGACTTTACAACGCTTTATTCTGCTGTGATGCCATGTCAGTGAACAAGTTCGCTGTGTTGCCCATCTCCCTGGAGAACATCTGTCCAAACTTCCTCGGACACTTCCTTTGAGAAAGCAGACAAGATTCCAGAAAAACCTGCAGCCAAGACTCCTGAGAAGACTCCAGTCAAGAACCCTTCAAAAAGTCCAGCAGTCATGTCAAAGAAGTCCTTATCAATATGATTGCCACCAAATCAATACGATTGCTATTTACAATATAAATACATTAATGTAGCTATATTACTCATCTACAAATTGATTTGAGTACAAAATTCTGGGTTACTTTTGGTGAAAATAAGGTATTGGGTCTTGATTCAGGAGTTCCCTTCTTGAAAGCACAGAGGCGGAAAGGGATCTTGGAGTCATTATTGACTGCAAGATAAACATGAGCTGCCAATGCCAGACTGCAGCCAGCAAGGTCAACCATACCTTGTCAGGCATCCAAAGGTGCAGGTCAAGCCAGTCCAGAGAAGTGATGCTCCCCCTCTATGCAACTTTGGTCAGGCCGCTGTTAGAGTACTGAGTCCAGTACTGGGCGCCACACTTTTAAAAGGATGTGACTAGCCTGGAGAGGGTTCAGAGGAGGGCCACCTGCTTGGTGAGAGGGCAGCAGGACAGGCCCTACGAGGAGAGACTGAGGGACCCAAACCTGTTCAGCCTCAGCAAGAAGAGGCTGAAGGGAGACCTATTGGCTGCCTACCAACTCATCAGGGGAAATCAACAGCAAATAGGCACAGCCCTTTTCTCCCCAGCACCACCTGGGGTGACAAGGAACAATTGTAATAAGCTGATGGAGAATAGGTTTAGGTTAGAGATCAGAAGGCAATATTGTACAGTTAGGGTGGCCAATATCTGGAACCAACTTCCCAGGGAAGCAGTCCTCACCCCTACCTTCGGCAAATTTGAGAGGAGGTTGGATGATCACCTGTCTGGGGTCTTGTGAACCCAGCATTCATTCCTGCCTGTGGCAGTGGGGTCAGGCTAGATGATCTGTTCAGGTCCCTCCTGACTCTAGCTACTATGAAACATGAAACTATTTATAACATTGTTCTTATGGGAAAACTGGTTCTGAGTTGCAATGTTTTGACTTAAGATGCAGTTTTCAGGAACCAATTGAACTGCAAGTCTGAGGACTGCTTGTATTGTGTTGGGAGTGCATATATTCACATATTTCTTCTGTCATTCGGGTCCTCCAATCTTCTGTAGGATCAGCTGGGAAAGTGCTTAATAGTTAATAGTGCTTAATATTTCTTAATAGTTTAAACAATTAAACATATTTAGAAAACTGAAACAATTTTGAAGTAGTAAAAAATTCTGAAATATTAAAGTAATTATTTACAGCATACAACTGTAATCTAAGATTATTATATTTGACAACATATATAAGAGCACAATATTAACCATATGCATATGTAACAGTATATGATTTTTTTTTAAAAAAACTCAAGGGGAGTCATTAACGCTACATGAGACACCATTAAAGTGATTAAAATGTCCTCTTCCACTAGCTCTAACATTCTGTTCCTATGTAAATTACTATAGCGTAACACTTTAACATTATTCTGGAATATGCAGTTATTAACCCTTTCCAAGACTAACTGAACATAGAATTCTTGCTTACTAAAGCACTAGATACAACAATCATGCTAAAGTATGGCAGTTATCAAAAACGTAGCAAGTACCATAAAACCGCAAATATTATGGCGCAAGATCATCAGGTATGTATGTTGTAAAACATTCTGCAATATTTATTCAAAATAAGGTAAAGCAATCTATGGAATGTCTGTGACTAATATAATTATTGTTTATATTGTCTAAAGCATAATTTTTACTCACTACCATAAAACAAAGTAAGGTTGCATAGACAGGCTATTATTTACTTTTATTTACAACAGAGGCAATTGCATGGCCCTATACTAGAATAATAACAATATTCTGACAACTAAATACTCAACTTTCAGATTTCAGGTGTCACATAAATGCTTATTAGCCTTCACAGGCTGGTAACTTCATTTACAAATCATCATTATAAGAAGCATACAGATTTTAAGAAATAACTTTTGGATAGCTTTAGTAATTCTGTGGTCCCTACAGCTCCGAGCTGTTGCAAAAATTGCTTGATAGCTCAACTTCCTCCTGTACTTCTGTACTAGCTCCATGGCCCTAATTAAGTAGTACTGATTTTAAAGCAAAAATTCAAATAGTAAACTACAAGGATTTCTCAAGAGACTGACAGTGGGAATCAGATCATTTCATCTTTAGGTTTCTGTTGCAAATTCACTTTGGTCACCTATGATTTTTTGGCCAGCTAAGATTTATTTTCCCTGCTGTGCTATCTCAAATGAAGTAAAAAGCTTGATAATTTGATTATAGTTAGTACCAGAAATCTGGCTACTGTTCCATTCCCACCCCCTGTAAATAATCAGGATGGAATAAATAGAACATTTAGGAGAAGGTAAAAATATCTTCCCTGTGATTTCCAGACCTCTCTCATTTTTGCAGCTTTAAAATTTCTTTGAGACTCCTTTACTATGACAGATAACGAGGTTTAGTCTCATTTTTTGAAATTTTGGAGCCACTCTTGTAAAACTTCTCTGTCACTAAAGACAATTTTGTGGTAGGGTAAGAATATAAACTAAGTGCTTTGCATTGAGTGAAACATCCTTCAACCTGGCTTTCCAAAAATTATAATAAAATAAATACCACTCTCTTGGGAATGGGCAGACAAATAGCAACATATTCACTTCAATAAGGCATTGCCCTAACAATGGGTGTGAAATAAGAAAGGCAGGTGGGGAAACGAAGCAAGGAACTGTTTGCAGGTGACAAAGACAAAAGTTAAAAAAGGAAAGATGCATTTTCAATAGTGGGGTAGTTACTCTGGTCAACTTTACATAGAGAGTCCTGAAATAGATGTGAGCATGACTGAAAGTGGACCCATAGTTTGCCAAGTCCCACTTTTTAGTCCCACTTTTTTTTGCAACTTTGCTAGTTCAGACTCTCTGTTATGCGTGGCATTTTGTTCTGAGCAGCTTTCCTTGTGTCCGGTGAATATGCTGACACACTTATGGGGGGTGGTCACAAATGGACACTAACAGGAAGCATGAGGCTCCTGTTACTTTGAGAGAAAAACCCCAATACAAACCAGTGGCAGCCAGTGCTCATGCAGCCGAACAAGGGCTGGCTCCAAAAGAAAAGGTGCCCTAGGGGTCCTGCCAGAGGGCAGAGGCTTGATTACAATGGGTGTGTGTGTGTGTGTGTGTGTGTGTGTGTGTGTGTGTGTGTGTGTGTGTGTGGTGGGGGGGATACGGTTGGCAAACCTGCAGCCCTAGAGGGGCAGAGACAGGGCTAGAGAGCTCATAATCCAGAGAGGGGCAGTGCAGTGACTGGGGCCAGAGACTCACAGCCTGGGAAGGGCAGAGATAAGAGCCTGGGATAGGCAAAGCAAGGGTCGATGACCTGTAGCCCACGATGGGTGGAAACAGGGCTAGCAAGTGTGCAGCCCAGACAGGGGTGAAGTTTCGGGCCCCGGGGCCCACAACCTGTAAGGGGCAGAGATAAGAGTCTAGGAGGGCAAAATAGGGGATGGAGCCGAAGAAGACCTGATGCGGTGGGTCTAGGCCAAAGAGACCAGCTAAAGCAGCAGGGGGGTGGAAAAAAAAATTTAAAGTTGAGACGTTGTTTGAGAATGCCCCAACAAGGATGCAGAGGTGTGAAGCAGACCAGTGGTTTGGGTCCAAATGTCTAACTACGTGTTGATCAGAAACATCTGTGAAGCATAGGCATGGCTGTAGGGGAAGTTTGCAGGTCGTGATGAGCCCAAAAGGCAAAAAGGTGTCCTGGGGTACACTTATGGGCCAGGAAGACCAACTAAATGAGAAGACTAGTGAGTCTAATAGGAAGGCTGGCATAGAGCTTGTTCTAGGGCCCTGAGACTACCTCCCTTTCCAAGCTTTACTAAGAACATCAAGATGTGGCAGGTGAGAATGGAGTGAGAGTACCAAAAGCCAGAGCAGGACAGGAGCTGAGTGACCGCTAGTGTCACTGCTGCTTCTGAAACACTGGTCCTGTTACATAGACCCAAACTCTTCCTTTGATGTTTCAGCTCCCTAAAGACACTCCATGGAGCACAATCAGCTCTTTTCTAAATGAATTCACAAGGGCTGAGCAAGGCTGCTGAAGATATTTTCTAACCTCTAAGGGTGTAACTTTCTTCTCAATAATGTTTAAATACTTGGCTAAACATCTCTCTAAAGGCGGTTCAGATAACTTCAACTTATTTTTTAAAAATTATTGTAGTTTGACAACTCATCCATCCCTTATAATTCTATAGTTTTATTTCCTATTAGCTGCTATTTACTTATTATATTCCCCTAAAAATTTCAAAGTAAGGATTTGAATTAGCCACAGATTAAGAAAGCCACAGGCCATTAATAAAATACGACTGTTAAGCAAAAACTTAAACCCATGTCTGTAAATCAGAATCAGTCACAGAGATGCATTCTGAAAACATGTTTTCTTTAAATAACAGCAAATGAAATGCACTCTGCTATGAATCTAAACGAAGGGTTGGCATCCTATGGTATGTACTCTGGATCTAGGATGTCAAGCTGATTTTCTGGACTGTGAAGCCAGGATGTTGCCAGCAATTCAGTGGTAGGTAGAACTGGTTGCAGCAGCAATTAATTAGGTGGTGGTGGCTCAATCACAAGCAGGAGCTCACCTTTTCACCAAGCTGCTTTACTTGGGACTGCCAGTCTAAAAGGTTGTAGACCATTGATTCATGAAATCTTGATTCTAGCTTGTACATGTTAAAAAAAAATATTGGGTCCTGCTTTGAGCAGGAGGCTGGACTAGATGACCTCCTGAGAGCCCTTCCAACTCTAATTCTCTATCATTTTAGCTTATTTTTCCTTTTAAAAACCAAGATTGCTCCTCCCATCAGGGCTTCAATACTTTGGCTTCCAGTTTTAGAAAGACCACAAACAGATGCACACACTTTTTTATTTTTCATTATACAATCATTAGCTCTGAAGTATTTAGAAAGGAGCACCGCATTCCATATAAATGATCATGAAAATTAAATGCATTCTTACTTACAATTAGCTGTTTCAAGCCTACAAATGACTGTTCTACAGAGTTGGCATTTAAAACTTGTCTCTTTACTGCAGCGTGTTCCCCAAGAAAGCGGAGCAGTAAGTCTTTTACTGCATCTCCCTGTTGAATGGAAGAGGGGAAAATATTCGTATTATAATAACAAGCATTTCAACATTTTTCTAGTAACATAAATGACTAAGGAAAAAAACAAAACTGAGAAAAAAAGTATTCATAACAACAACTTCTACTCCTCCACATGCCTGTTTTCAAGTAATTACTTTTCATGAAGTGAATATAAATCTTGAAGTATTTGAGATTCTTAAAGAAAATGGTTCAAAAATAGTTTCACATTATTTTATTTTTTTAAAAACACTTTTAAGTTTTCTAGATAACTTGCACAATATTAGTTCTGGGTTAATTCAGCCCCTGCGCTACTCAACCTCCAACCAAAGACCATGGCTCTGCAGGTCACGTTTGGCATCTGGCTTGCAGGGCTCCCTAGGGGTTGAGAAATTTGGGAGAGCAGTGACAAGTGATACCACCACCTTCCCCTGCTGTCAAATTCCCAAGTTCTGCATAATGGGTTGGGTCTGGGCTGGGCCCCCTTCTCATCACGCAGCCGAGATCCCTGTATTCCATGTGGCTGGATCAGGGCCAGGCTGCCCTCCACCCCTTCTCCATACAGCTGGATGGGGCTCTGCTGCACCAGACCAGGGCACTGGATTGGGACTACTGGCTTGGTCTGGGCTGCAGATAGACTAAAGAATGTCCACCTGGCCCACAAGGGTAAAAGGTTGTTAAACTGCATGTAGTCAGATTTGTTAGCTGATACCATTCTGATTCACTGAGAGAGATTACAAGAAACAAGAGGCTTGAGGAAGGGGGATGTAATACCAGAAAGCTTGCCTGTCTCTATACCAACAGCATAGAGGGTCCAAAAAAAAAAAAAAAAAGCCCAGACGACTTCTTACCTTGTGGGAGAGTCAGTAAATAATCCAGAAACATGGTTAACAAACACCAGTGTTACTTTTGTTTTGTTAAATTAATCTATCTTCAAAAGCGCAAGAAGAGCTATCAGTTTACACTACAGAGTTTTTCTGGTATAACTGTTAATATGCTGCTGTATGGGTATTTAAACAGGCATGCCTCACTTTTTGCTACTCAGTGAACTGGCCCATTCATATCACAACTCAGAGATTTCACTAATTTTTGGCAAAGGAATTTATTACTGTCTTTTACTGATGGTGAACTGAAGAAGAGGGATTAATTACCCAAGGGCACACAAGATATCTAAAGCATAGCAAAGAATTAAAAACATTTCTCCCAAGGCCCAGTCCAATGCCTTAGCCATCAGACCATTCTTCTCTCTCTCCCAAATTGCACAGTAAGACCTATAAAGTTTTGCTATACACTTCTTGTACACAAATTACTGTACAAAAATTAGCAATGAACTGGAGAATGATATTTAACGAATGGCAAAGATTTAAGAAAGAGCAGCCCATGGAAAATAATCTTGGATCTAGAGTCAAGTTGATTCAATGAAGGATACAAGGATAAATTCATGTAGGCCTGTAACTAAGGTTCTCAATCTTAAAAATGGCATATGCTGAGTAATTTACTTAGTGAAATCAACTGAATTAAGTTAAAAGATTTTAATGCAGGAGTATGAAATTTCTTTAAGTCAAGTACTAATACTACATCAATCAAGAAAGGGGAAAACCTGTAGGAAAAAACTTTAGAAGTAACTGGATGAAAAGCCACTCTCAAGATGGGAATTAGAAATAAGGAAAGTACCTACAACAGAACAGAATAGAAATAAAAGGCCTAATAACCAGAGGAAACTATGGCTGAGAGATTTGAAGTGTAGGGATAAAGTGAAAAACTCTTGCTGAATTAGAGACTCCAAGGGATATTACTATATTTACCCAAATATAAGATAAGGTTTTCCTCTCAATCAACATCGGCCTGCAGGGCTTCTTATGGGTTGGGAAATTTGCCCCTCATGAAGGTATGCCCCTCAGCATGGATCTTATTCAGATGGATTACCACAAGCACAGGTTATTGCATGTTCGGAGGCTAGAAGTGATGCCCCAAATGTACGTTGTCCCATCTTACCTGACTGGATAGCCACTTCCAGAATCACTCAAGTTGTGGTCAAAAAGTCTTTTGCATCCCGGAATGTACAAACCCTACTAGACAACCCAAACAGTGACAGATGTGAATGCAGAACATCTCTTGTTGCCCAGGAACTCTTGTGATTCAACAAGATATCACTGCTCTCAGCAAGACTAGATGTGCAGACAAAAGCCATCTGAGATGGATAGAAGAGGGGAATGACTATGTTTTTCTGGAAAGAGAAACCTGTAAATGACAGGCCAATACATGGCCTTGTTTTCAGCATTAAGAACCAGACTGTCAGCTAAATGACTGAATTCCCCTTTGGTATTAACAAGTCCTCATGACTCTCTACCTCCAGCTGACCAACTCCACTTCTCTGCCTCCAACTCGACCAACAACTTTGCTACCATCAGCAGTGCATATGCTCCAACACTCAATGCCAAGGAAGAAAAGAAAGAACAGTTTCATGCTGACCTTGATGAAATCCTGACTACCATCCCGAAAGAGCACAAGATCATCCACCTTAGAGATTTCAATGTGAGAGTTGGCTGGAATTTTAACACGTGGAGCAGCACCACTAAGAAGAAGATTGGGCAAGGCCAATTCCAGTGGCATGCTCTTACTCATTAAATGTGCAGAGCATGACCCTGTCATTTCTAAAACTATCTTCAGACAATGTGACAGATACAAAACAATGTGGAAATGTCACTGCTCAAAACAAATGGCACCTCCTCAGCTATGTCATTGTAAGATCGTGTGGTCTTGCGTTCACATCACACACATTATGAGAGAAGCTGATGATCAGTGGACCGATCATTGCTTAGTCAGATCATCATGTCAGAGTTCTGCTAACACATCAAAGCAACCCAAATCAGTCCACAGACAGTACAACATCAAATGCCTTCAGACTTCTAGATACAAAGCTCCTACAGTATAAGGCTGTGGTGATACCAATTTTTCTATATGGCTGTGAAGCTTGGATGACCAACAGGGACCACCTGAAAAATCTGGAATGCCATCACCAGTGCTACTTCTGGAAGAGCCTTTGCATTAAGTGGGAAGATTGTTATACAGTTGCCAGTATCCTCACTGACACCACCCATATGGAAACATTGATTATTCAACATTAGCTGCGGTGGACAGGTCACTGGATATACATGCCTGATGTACATTTACCATAACAACTGTTATACTCCTACCTCAGCCAAGGACAAAGGACATGTGGGACCCAGAGAAAACACTTCAAGGACAGCCTCAAGGCAAACATTAAGTGTGGCACTGACATGACAAATGAGGAAAAACTAGCCTGGAAAAATGGGCTACATGGTCACACCTTGGGAGAGAAAGTACATCTTACTTTGAGGAAAGCTATCTTTCCCTGGAGATGGGAAACAAAGAAATAGAAACAGAGGACAGGAAACAGGACTGAGAAATCCACTGTTCAACCCTCCCTTCAACCACCACCACCTGTTGCATCTTCCAGAGTCTGTGGCTCTAGGATTGGTCACCTTAGCCATCAGACTCATCCACAACCCTTTACTTGACCCATGCTAGTGACCATCCTTGACCATAAGGGAATCACTGCTGCTGCCACCAACACCAAATTGTATCTGTAGGGACAGAGGAGGACTCTTACAAGGGCACTCAGGGACACCCTAGATCCTAAGCGTTGTTGGCCGAATGGTTCTGGTGTTGGACTGCAGAGACTGGGGGGCACAAGGCTACCGCCTACAGAGGGCAAGACCAGGGGAAGAGCAACCCAGAGTCCAACAGGGGTGAGGCACAGCCAATACTGGGATACAAGCCCAGAATTCGTGAGGACAAGACCAGGGGCTGAGTAGACCAGTGCCCAAAAGGGCTAAAGCAGAGTTCAGGAACAGAGAGCCACCACGGCGTGGACAGAGCTGGGGCGTAGGAGCGTGCGGTCCAGGGACAGTGAATCTAGGTTGAATACTTTATCCAGAGTAAAGTGGGACAAGGCCAGGGAGACCTTAACCCTGAAAAGGACTCACTATCCAAAACCCTTTTTGCCCTCTATGGGTAGCCTCCCTGTCAATTTATATAAGTGGTAAGGCAATGATTTTGGCTGGAGTGCCAAAACCCCCTCAATGTCTACTCTATAAAGGTGCCGCAATTCCAGCATATCAGAAGGGGGTACATGGGAGGATGCACTGCATATTGATATTAACTATAACTAATTAATTAATATTAATTAACTATAATTATAGTTAATTATAATAAACATTGCTTTTTTCAGCAAATACCAGGTTTTCTAAAAATTCTAAACCTGATGACAATATATAAAAACGTCATATACTAACTCTGTTCTTGTGCATTTTTTTCGATAAGTATGGTAAGTATGTTGTGATGAAAGAGAGAAAAAAGGAGAGCACAGAGAGAAAAAGGATGACAGAGAAAAAAAGGAATGAGAAAAAACTAAAAGGAGAAAAAAGAAGAGAAAGGAAAAAAGGAAAAGAGAAGGGAAAAAGGAGACAAAAAGCAGGGGGGGAAGAGAGAGAAGGGAAGGAAAAATTCCCACCACTACTGGCTGCAGCTCGTGCCTGCTGGTCCAGGGAAGTGTCCAACAGAGGGAGGTAGCAACACTTCAGCAGCAACCACCAAAGTCAGAGCACCCAGGCCTCCTTGATGATCCCAGAGTGGGGGGAGCCTAGGTCCAGGGCTAGGAGGGAGAGCCAGGCTGGGGCTCAGGCAGAGATACCCTGCCCCACCCGAGTGGGAGAAGCACCAGGGCACTGATCACCCGGGCAGAGTTCAAGTGACAGGGATCAGCATGTGCTGGGGGAACCGTTCTGGGCAGGCTGACCTAGCTGGGCCCTTGGAAAGGCAGCAGCTGGAGGAGAGCAGGGCTGGGCAGGAAGTGTGGGCTGCCCTGGCTTTCTGCAGACTCAGGCTGTGGTGGGTGGGCAGGCAAGGGCCCAGCGGCACCCAAGGTGGGGCCTGGCCCAACCTGCGCCGCTCCAGCTGCCACGGGCTTCAGTTGCCTTGCCTGCAAGCAGATGTTACCTGACTGGGACAGGATGCTGGGCTCAGGGGGTTCCTGGCTCAGCCTTCCTGTGCACAGGCACAGAATGAGAGGGGCAGAGCTGGCCCTGGTGCAAGGGTCCAGCTACAGGGCCTGGGAACAGCTGCTGCAGGCAGTGCTTGAGGCCAAGCTGGCCGGGAACCTTCAGCACTGTGGTCCTATGCAGCACATGCCTAGGCCCTGGTCTCTGGAAGGGAGTTGTGGTTGGTCAAGGCTGCAGCCAGGGTCCAGGTGCTGTGAAGGGCCTCTATGCTAGAGGCTCCCAAGCAGATGGGTGAGCCCTAGGCCTGGCCGGGTGGGAACTGGACTTATTTGGTCTAGAGAAGAGAAGACTGAGAGGGGATTTAATAGCAGCCTTCAACTACCTGAAAAGGGGCTTGAAAGATGGAACTAGACTGTTCTCAGTGGTGGCAGATGACAGAACAAGGAGCAACAGTCTCAAGTTGCAGCAAGGGAAGTTTAGGTTAGATATCAGAAAGAATTTTCCCACCAGGAGGGTAGTAAAACACTGAAACAGGTTACCCAGGAAAGTGACAGAAGCTCCATCCTTGGAGGTTTTTAAGACCCAGCTAGACAAAACTTTGGCTGGTATGGTTGAGCTGGGGATGGTCCTGCTCTGAGCAGGGGGTTGGACTAGATGATCTCCTGAGGTCCTTTCCAACTCTAGTTTTCTATGATTCCATAAGAGGTACAAGCGCCCCCACCCAACACAAGGGGATATATTAGCAGTTTGTGTAACAGATGCTGGTGAATAGGTGGGGGTAAGGAAAAGCAGGGGAAAAACAGATGAGGTTAGAGAAAAAGTAGAAAACAATGTTGGGCAGGATATAATAGGCAAATGAGAGACAGAAGGGCCACCGAGTTAAACAGAATGTAACAGTTTGTAATATGAGACAAAACAAGGAGGTGGTCCCTCTGGGAGACGGGAGGGTGCTGATGGGCACCTCTGGGTGTTACACAAAAGACTGGACAGTCAGTCCAGCTATGAATTATAGTCCTGGCTCTACTCTCATTAATTCTGTGACCATGTCTAAGCTTTTTGTGCCTTCTCATTCAACTCCTATCTTTTGTTCAACTTATCTGTTTAGCCTTCAAGCTCTTCAGAACAAAGATAGTCACTAAATGCATGTACAGTGTCTAGAACAGAAGGTCCTCCAATCTTGCTTGGACCCTTACAGTAATATAAATATAATTCTCTGCATTACAAAAATTACCTAATGCTGACAACAGGTGTCAGCAATCATTTCTGTAAATGGCTAAAACCTCAGGCTTGCTGTATGCACATGAAAGACAATTCAGACTGCTGAGGAACATTGTGGGGGGGTTGGGGGAAGGGGATACAAAAAAAACAAAACAATGAGTACTGAGTATTATAACTACTCGACTGTTTTGTTTTTAAAAGATTTATCATATCAAATTATGGCTAAACTAAGAACATTTGCAAAACAATCTGAGGGAATAGGAACAGACCAAGAAGCAAGAATACAGCAGGAGAACTGAGGGGAAAACAAAAGGGATTTCTAACCCCAGGAATGAGTGGCAGGATACAAAATCTTTTTTTTTTTTTTAAATGCGATTTTGCATCAGATCTAGCCCAGGTTAGCTGTGACTAAAAGTTGCAGACATCTGACACAAGTTGGGTAGCCAGTAAGAAATAAGGTAAAGGTCTCTCTTTAGTTCCACGCAGAGCGGGGAGAATGGACTATCCCTTATGCAAAAAGAAGCATTTCACATTTTTGGTACTGTTCCTTGCTCTGCATACAAGACAGATTTCAGTTCCCAAGGTTGTCAATTCATACAAATTAATAAGAAAGCATTTAATGTAATACACATATCATTTACTCTAGGGGCATCAGAACTCATTCATGCTGGATGATGGTCTCTGGGCTGCTCTGTGAACTGATATGGCCACACTGGAGCTAGGGGGTAGGGCTGGTCTGGTGGGGAATCACATGCAGCATGCTTCCCATGCTAACCCCTCGTGCTTCAGGCAGCATGCCTCAGCTCCACTTTGGGGCTTTCACTGTAGGCAAAGCGCAGGCTGGACCTGGTGCTGCTTGGGGCCCCAAGGGTCAGCAGAGATCATGCACAGCATGCAGCACTCCACTGGATTAGCCCTGAGCACTTACTCCAGGGCTGGTCAGAATCAGGCTCCAGGCCATCCCTGTGCAGTAGAGCCAGCACACAGAGTTGTGTGGGAAGGCACCACATGAAGGCAGCAGAAGCCCCAGTGCAGTACATGTGGTGCACATGTGCCTTGGGTGCTGCTTGGACATAGGGTTAGCACAGGGTACACACTGCAAGCAGTTCTCTGCTGGACATCCTTGTGTGCTGGCTGTGGAGCCAGTGCACAGGGTTGGCCTGGTATAGGCACTGCATGCAGTTTGAGCTCGAGATTGGTCCAATGCAATGTGCAGGACTTGTGGCTCTAGGTCCAGCCCATGTGCCAGACTGGTTCCACATTAAGCCTGCATGGCTGGTCCAAGACTTATGGACTAGATCTTGCTCCACGGGCTAAATGTAGACTGTGGGCTATATATCTGACACCTCTGGTTTACACAATCCACACAATGAGAAAAACAGAAAAAAGAAAGGACAACAACTTCCTTGGAGGATGCCACAATGGTAGCTAATTGCTACAAAACTGCTGCTAATTGCACAAAACTGGCAGCACTCCACCTATGTCTTACATACAGGATAGAGTGCTCTCCAAACCACTTTTGAAGATAAAATATCTTGAAACAATGGCCAGAAATAAGAACACATTTCTAAAAAAATTATTCAGCCTGATGAATTTAGCAAGCTTTGAAAAAAATAATGGCTTCTAGTATTAACAAACATCCTCAGGGCTAAAAGGGCCTTCACAGTCAGTAAGAGTCATCAAGCTAAATTAATGCCAACCAAAGACATTTCAATCCTTTTCTGTAGCACTTTTAAGATTTACTGTAAGTGGGACTGCTCAGCTAATTCTTTTGTTAACGGTATGTTTCTGTATGATTTAACATCTTATATTAACACTTTGCATCAAGAGTTTGTGTCAAAAGTTTAATGAACTTTTGGCACACTTACAATGAATCACATTGTAAGTTTGTTTGACATTTCAGGCACTCTACAGTTATGATTTTAGTAAAATATGCAATTCTAGAAGTCATAAACGTCAAAATAATTTCTTAATCTAAGGTATGCCGGACTACTTGAAGAGCATGCTCAGGGCAGTAAAGAGTCAATTGGGAGTGAGAAGCTGTACAGGCGAGAAGATACCCCAGCTGAGAAGTCCTAATGCAGCTGGCTCTTGGAAGAGCTTACGTTACATAGGTTTGCAGCTTTCTTTTTCTGGTTCCAAGAGTATCTGGTACAGTTGCAAAAGCACATGTGGCTGAGACTCATATGGAAGTATTAATGCAGGTCACCTCTTAATCTCTGACTAGTCAGTAAGAAATTGCAGCTGGGGAGGGGGGAAGAGAACTATGGTAGTTACATGATGGGGCTATTTTTCTCTGTCCTTCTGTGTGGTGGGAGGTAATCATAACTTAGTTCTTTTCCATTCAAAGTTTTCTGGATTCTCCTGTTAGGGAATACATTTTCTCCCAACCCTTTTTGGTCTCTACTCGCAAAGTATTTCATTTTTTGCTACCCAAAGCAGCAGCAGCAAAGACGGACTTCTTTAGATCACACACACGGTTTATTGTTCCCATAATAGATGCAAATAACTCTCCGCTTTATTTTATTGCTGGTCTGGGATCCGGCTCCCCAGGGAAATTTTCCTAATGGAGACTAGATAAAATCCTTTTCTCAATTCCTCAAGTGCCATTCCTTATTTCACTACTGCTTATATTAAGGCTTGAAGAAAATCTCTCTGATACCAAATAGCCAGAGATGCAGATATGAAAGCTAGCTAAGGAACCTTCACTGTGAGTTCCAGGATAAAACTGTGACAATAAGTTTAGTCTTAGTTCAGCTGCTAAAAACAGGGGAGGATATCAAGATCAAAACCACAGTTATTCTTATGTCCTGCTTTTATCTAAGCTCTGAAAAGATGGATATTACTTCTTCATGAGTCTTCTTCATGTGTAGGTACCTACTTAATTTGTGATTCCACGGAAACTGCAAAACTGGGCATTGTCCATAAAATTAGGTAGTGTCTGAAAAAATCCATGGGGGAAAAAAACCAAACAAACCCAGAACAAAAAAACACCTTACTAAAAATAAAATGCTGACTCTGCAGTGGGAGTCAGCACTCCTCATGGTTGCTGTAGCCCAGCTACGCAGCCTGCAGGGAGTAAGGGAGCCGTCAGCTCAAAGGGAAGCAGCCAAGATGGCTACCCCACCCATCGCTGATTGGCTGAGAGCTGCCTGTTGTGCAGCTCTACATCTCTCCAACTATCAGCAGCAAAGCCACATGACAGACAGGCCTTTCAACAAATCTCCAGCGAGGTGTGGGGCTACTGAGGTCCCTCGGGCAATCAGAGGCATGGTAAGCACATGGAAGTGGCAGCTAGCCCCAACAACCTGCCCACAAAAATCAGCCTCCTGCCTCTTCAATTTGGGTAGGTCCCTACCCATGTAAAGCTGCTAGCTATGGAGTAGAGAATGGGTTTCCATTATTCTCTTTTTCTCTCAGCCTCCATTTTTGGGTCGTTCTCCCTGAGAAAAGGCATTGAAGTCTGCTTTGCTGCTGGTCATAGTTTTCTTAAGCAACAGCAGAATGAAAGTTATCCACCTCTTGTCATTTTTTGTATGGTCTACAGCATTCTGAATATCAGCTGTGAGAAATGACAAAGCTACCTACTTTTCACTGCATTGTATCTATGAATTCTACAAACAGAAGCTGACATCTTTCTTCAACTACATATGATGGTGCTCTGCTTCAGCATATTAGTTCACGTTTGGAATCTTACCTCTGCAGCCGTAAGAAGTACAAACTATGTTTAAATGAAAGTTGGTCTGTTATATAAGCCAATGACATCATTTGCCATACATGTTCAGAGAAGTTTTCTATTTACTAGTAGTGAATGAGGGGTTTTTTTGTTTTGTTTTGGGGTTTTTTTTGTCCTTTCATGAACAATTGCTCAGCCATCAATTCTCTAATTAGGACTGCAATAGTACACATTAGATGAAAGTAGAAATGATCTGAAGCCACAAAACGAGATTGTAAAAAGATGGACAGACCACTGGATATGCCACCTTATTTGAAGTTTAGATTACAAAAAATAGAATGTAACCATTGACTCTTACCTGGATATTGTCAAATTTTAATCCAGGCATAGTGAGGTTCTCTTTGTCTATGAACACGGTGCTGTACTGCTGTGTGGCTACTGAGATTAAAACATTTCTGGTTTCGTCACTAGGAAGCCAGGCATCATTTCTTCTGTCTAGTTCACTTATATTCAAGGCTGTGGCAAAGGGGTCATCACTTCCAGAAAAAACAGCTTGGATCTGGGAAAATGGTTTGGGAGACTCTGATATTTCTAAAGAAGCTGGGGGGCCACCTGCTTCAGATCTCTCATTTCCTCCTGCATAGATGGGGTCAGCAGAGGCATGTGAACGATCTCTGACTGTAGAAAGAGATGACATTTGTTCTGGTACTGAAGAGCTTGCATTAGGATTACTGACAGAAATAAAAGTGGATGTAGTAAATGAATCAAAAAAATCAGAAGCTAGAGTATTAGTGTTAACAGTATCACCAAAAAACTTGCTTAGACTAGGACTTGGTTGAACCACCTGTGGCTGAGACTTTGCTGGAGTCTCATTTACACTGCTAAAACTAGGAGACTTTACCATCTGAGGCTCAAAGCCATCATGTAGGAACAACTGTAGTTGAGTATTAGCATGGCTTGCTTGACTGAAAATGGTGCACACAGGGATTGGCTCAGCATCAGGAGATGATCTGCTGGCAACTGATGATATTTGCTCCTCAGTTTTACTTTCATCAATATCACTTGGTGTTAAGGCCATCGGAACTTCGTCTCCTACTTTCTGTCCAATTTTTGGTGCTTCTTGAATTGAATCCTCCTTTAAAGATGCCTGATCATCTGTTCCAATGTCAGAAACATCTTTGGGTGTTTCTTCTTGTTCCATTTCACTCTCATTACTCAGGACTTCTTTATCCACTTCCTCTGTTACATGAATGTCTTTGGCTTCCATTTGCTCTACAATCTCTCGCAGGCAACCAAGTTCACCAGTGTCATCTTCACTATTGTTTGGAGAATCTGAAATAACAACACTCTCCATCATATGTTCATTAAGTTTATCTAAAAAGTTATTGGAATCTTCAGAAATGGTCTCATTCCCTTCAGACTCAAATTCATCCCCACCAAGATCAATGGTTTCCTCATGAAAGAGAAGTTCTTCCTGGGCTCCCTGTTGAACTTCATTCCCACTGTCCTCTTCATGGGAAACACTCTTCTTAGAATTCTTATTCTTACTTCCATTATTTTCCATTGCATCTAAAGAAGAAAAACAGGCAGGAAATTAGTTTCGCTGAACAAGTACGGTACACTTCTATTCTGAACCTCAAAAGTGTTGACTGAATGAAAGTTTCTAAATCCAGTAATCTGACTATTAGAACATTAATTTATCGCAAAAATCCATTTGATCACAAAAATGTTTTAAACCCACTTTCTGCCATTATGAATAGTGGAGTTATAAAACACTGTAATGACGCAAGGCCAATGGCATAGGTACCCATGTAGTTCTATTTAACCACTGCAGCTGCCCCCCACAAAGATCATTATTAACACTCTGACCTGCCACAGGTAAAGTGGGGCAAGCAGGGATGCCCAGCCTCTGCTACAAGTGCTCTGAAACAACAACCTCTGCTGAACCCAAGCAGCTGACACGTGTCTGGTACATCGCATTTGCCAATGCACTTGTGTTGCCAGGTGTACGATAATGATCATATTTGTACAATAATTTCAACCCTCATACAATCAATAATAGTAAGAGTATTCAAAAAAGGCAATAGTTTTTTAGGTGGTTAATTGATGCAGCATATGCAAAGCCCAAATCACTCATAGAGAGTCTTAACTGACTTTTTTGGGTTTGCCATCAGTGCTTTCTTAGGACTGCTTGACTCGAAATAAAGAAATGCTTCCACTTTGACAATGCGAGGTCTCGCTCAGTCACTGGTGACTTACAGTGATAATAGAATATAAATAAGAAAAAGCTTTATTTGCATTTTTTTTTCAGTGTATGATAGCTGTACAGCACACACGGTAATATAGAGCTTTCAATACAACGATTTAATATTGAAGATCTAGCAACGCTACCATGTGCTGCAGCAGACCCTGGTTCTACCGCGCACTTGGGATACGAGGACCAGGGTTTTTCTTAGCCTCATCCCCTACCTCCAAACCCGCCGTTGCCCGCTCCCGCGTGGGCCCCAGTGCTAAGGCCCAGAAAGTCCAGCTCCCGATGGCCACGGCCGGCTGCGCGCGCAACGACTGCCCGGCCCGGGGGCTCTCTGGCGCTCCGGTGGCCATGGCAACAGCGGGGTGCACCGCCTAACTGCAGCAAACGACTCCCGGGAGCGTACAACGCACTCCTCCGCCAGCAGCGCCGCGCCACCGCCTGCCCCGCTCCCGCGCAGGGCCCCCAAAGCGGCCCCTAACCCACTGTCTCGGCCCCACCTGCTGCCGGCTCGGCGGCCCCGAACCTCTTCCCGGACAGGCGCCAGCAACCACTACGCCTGCGCCAGACGCAGGACAAACCTCTCACAGCGCATGCGCTACCTCCTCACCCGGAAATTGAGTGACGGAAGCCACCGTGGGTCAAAAAGTCACGGGGCAAAACACCCAGCAAGCAAGGACTAAGGACTCGTAGTTAGAGGCGGCAGAGCTATGGAAGACGACGCACCGGTGATTTATGGGCTGGAGTTCCAGGTAGGGGGGAGAGGGTGTGTGTCGGCTCTATGAGGCGGTTGGGCAAGTGTGGGGAGAACTTAATACTTACCCGGGCTCGGATCTTGCCAGGTGCTAGGGAGCTGTAGGTAATGTTCGTACGTTCCAACTGCGTGCCTCTGGTGGTATGTTGCGCCTCCTAAATGCACGCCAGGATGGTACGTTCCAGGTGCCCGCTTCCTAGGTGCGCGCCCGTGGTGGTACGTTCCAGGTGCTGTCAGTGACTGGCGGCGCTGGAGCAGGGCGCGCAGGCGCAGGGCGGAGTTGTGGCCACGCTCTGCTCCCAGGCGTCGGGAGGGAGTCTCTGCCCCCTCTCAGGGTTTCTGAGGTTTGTCCGGAGGACCTCGCGCAGGCCCTGTGCTGTGACAATGTTCCTGTGCTGCTGAGGCTTTGAGCTGCAAGCGTCTGGCTCCGGGCTCTTGCCCTGGGCGCAGAGTCACACCCACCTCTGTGCTTGGGGCCAGAGGGGTGCGGCCTGGGGGGTGCTGGCAACCTGCATGCAGCAGGACGTGGGCTGCGGTGCTCCCTGCTTCCCTGTGCCAGGTTTAGGTCTTGCGTTGCGTCCGTGTTGATGGGGGCTTTGCTGGGAGGCTAGACAGTGGGCTTGAATGGGATGGTTTTGGTAGGGATGATCCTACCTTGGGCAGGGAAGGTCAGATTAGATCCACATTTCTTAACCCGTGGGTCACGACCCAAAAGTGGGTCATGGGAATATATGGAAGGGTCTCAAACAAATTTCATAAAATGGATTTTCTCTGTTTAAAGAGAAATGTGGGAAACAGCGGGTTTCCTCTTGCAGGCTGGCTGAGTTCCAGCCTGCGAGAGACTGCTTGGGGCTGGGAGGAGTGACCAGGTAGGGCATACCACATGCATGCACATGGCAGCCAGGCAGCATGGAGAGCAGTTCTTGCAGCTCCCAGCAGGTAAGTCTATGGGGTAGGGGGACTATAGTAGAGACATCGTGGCAGGGGGGCGCAGGCAACACCTGCCACCACATGTTCTATTTGGGGTAGAGCTGTTGTCCAAGGGGATGGCACACTAGTGGTTAGTGAAGGTGGGGGCAATGTGCTCTCCCCTCCCCCCCATACCCCACACACTGGTGGCCTGGGGCCTTGCGCAGGGGGCAGCCGGCTGGGAATGAGGGGCACCAGCAGAGTTGGGAGCATGGGTATCTGTGGGTTGTGAGTGCGGGGCACTGGCAAGGCCAGGAGGCTGTTTTCTACTTGAACTGTTTACTGGGTTGGGCCTAGCCATCAATATTTACAAAAGGTTGAGAACCACGGGCTTAACTGACCTCTAGAGAGCCTTTCCAGCCCTGCTTCTTGATGACTGGCACTCAGTTGCCCCTTTCCTGGCCCTTGCTTCTTCCGTATCACTTCCTTACCATCAACCCCGCTGTGGGGTAAGTGCTTTGCCCTGTCTTTGAAGAGATCTTCCTGGGTGCTTTTTTTTTCCCTCTCCTGTAGACTGAGGGAGACGTGCTGCTTTCATGGGGAGGAGGAATCCAGTTCAGGATGCTATCTGCCATGATGTGCGAGTGATATCATAAAAAAAGTCACCCCCAAAATCCTTGTCTGGGCTGATCCAACATGTGGGGCCATGCCAGTCAGCTAGCTAGGGGTCCAGAAATTAGGCCAGCAGGATGAGTGGTGACAGTGTTAAAAGCTTGGTCTCCAGGAGCCTCTGCAGTTTACTCTGCCACCAAACTCTTGGAGATATGGGAACCCCTGAAGGCTGTACCTTGGTCACCTTGGGTCTAGATACTTTTCAAATATTGTTACTGATGTAGTTTCTTTCTGAATTTGTCCCACATGGGAAACTCCGACATCAAACTGTTGGTTTATTTTCATGGGTTGCAATGGGGTAGTTTCTTGTAGGCTTCAGAACTCAGCTGGTCAAAGAAAGGGCAGCTGAATGAAATATATAATAAAGATTCTTTGCCTGGGTGACAGCATGGTGTTGCTATAGCAATTAATTTTTTGTGTGCTGTGTTTGCTAGGGCACAACCCATTCTTTACAGGACACTATACTTTCTCATGTCTGACCATTGCTTATTATCAGTAGTCTTCTGAGGGGTGGGCAACTGGGTCTGGTGCTGTGGTCACCCCCTTAGGGCATGTCACTACTGTTGCCTACCTCTGCTCACCATATTATGGCCAGGACACAGAATTAAATGTTACACTCAGGTTGATAACTGAGGCTTAAATCTTATTTGGGGTCATAGAATGAAATCCATCTGTAATACCCAGTTAGATAAGGCTCTCAAACTATCTAGATCTTGCCATAATTGCTATTCACAACAGGAGCAGCACAGACTTATTTTCTGGACAATACACAGTAGCTGTCTGGGGACTCTGGCCTAGTGGGAGCACAAGGGCAACAGGTTATATGGGAAGGTAGCTGTAACCTGGGCATCATTAAAGTTAGCACCATGTGACAAAGTCTAATCTTGCTGTCATGCATATCATTAGATTTTCATTAAACTGGCTAATAAATAAGCAGCTTTGCTCAGTTCCTTGAATCCAACATTCATGTCATTTTGTATCTGCCAAATCTTTTATCTTCACTCTTGACAATGATTTTGATCACGTGTACAAGAAATCATCTTGTACACAGAATCATAAAAAATTAGTGTTGGAAGGGACCTTGGGATGTCCCTGCTCAAAGCAGAACCATCCCTGACTATTATTCCAGCCAAGACTTTGTCTAGCCAGGTCTTAAACTTTCAAGGATGGAGATTCCATAGTTTCTCTGTGTAACCTGTTCCAGTGCTTTACTACCTTCCTAGTGAGAGTTTTCCTAATATCTAACCTAAACTTCTCATGCCGTAACTTGAGACCATTGCTCCTTGTTTCATCATCTGCCATGACTAAGAACAGTTTAGCTCCATTGGTGCTGGAACCACCCTTTAGGCAGTTTGCTGTTTAAATCTCCACTCAGTGTTCTCTTCCCTGGGTTAAATAAATTCGGGTCCTCCAGCCTCTCCTTGCAAGTAGAGTGACTGTATAGGATAATGTGAAACCAGGGATGCTGCCCCCGCCTTACCCGCCTCAAGTCATTGATGCAGCTTGGTGCAGCTCTAGTTATACTATTCAGGCAGCTAAGGGAGCCAGTGACCTATTGTTGTTTACTTGTCATCTCCCCTTTTTAATGGTTATTCCACTAATCAAGCTAACTGATTTTAGGGCAGTTTTACTGTCTGCTTGGCCTTCCTGTTTCACAGCTTCTGCCACTGCATCCTGTACCCAGGATGCTTATTTTAATTTATCTGACTGGGGCCAGCCTCTGAAATCTGGGAATGTCCAGCCAAGCCTGGATATATGGTTACACTCCTCATAAGTCACATGTCCCAGCCCCCTATCCATTTTCATTGTCCTCTGCTGGACTCTCTCCAATTTGTCCACATCCTTTATGTAGTGGGAGGCCCAAAACCAAACAGTACTCCAGATGTGGCCTTACCAGTGTTGAATAGAGGGGAATAATAATCACTTTCCTTGATCTGCTGGTAATACTTCGGCTAATGCAGCCCAGAAGGCTGTTAGCCTTCTTCACGCAAAGGGCGCAGTGTTGGCTTGTATTCAGCTTCTTATTTGCTGTAACCCCAGGTCCTTTTTAGCAAAGCTACAGCTTAGCCAGTTGGTCTCTGACCTGTACCAGTGCATAGGCTTTTCCATCCTAAGTGCAGGACTTTGTACTTGTCCTTATTGAGCCTTGTGAGATTCTTTTTGATCCAATCCTCTAATTTGCTGAGGTCACTCTGAATCTTAGACTTGCCCCTTGCTACTTTGAATTACCAATTTATTAAATCAAGAGCAAGACCTTATAAAGGGGGATAAGGCAAAATGCTGCGTTTATTGATTACATGAATTGGACATAGAGGTTCAGACATACCACTCATATAGACACACACACAAATCATTATACACATCATTGCACACAGGTGCACACAAACTAAAAACCATTCCATTCTGTCATAGTTACGAGCATCAGTTGTTCAATAATAGCACTGGGTGGCCAGCCCAGGTTTTATTGAGAGAGAGAGAGAGAGAGAGAGAGAGAGAGAGAGAGAGAGAGAGAGAGAGAGAGAGAGAGAGATGG
>JAGPOW010003642.1:29827886-29950284 GCA_030014935.1 Caiman crocodilus
GCAGCGGTACCCCCAGGCTAGCGGGTGGGCTCCAGGGAAGGGGTCGGCCGGACGTGAGGCACCCCAAGGGAGGCACTCGGAGCCTGGAAGGTGGGCGGGGGCAGGGAGGTGGGCGGCTCAAAACGGGAGCGCCCCCTACTGGCCCGCCACAGCCCCCACAGTGAAGGAGTGATTTGGGGCTTGGGCTGGGGCAGGGGGGCGCAGGATGCAGGCACCGTAGCACTGGAAGTGGGGGTATGCCCTGCTGCCACTTGCCCAGCTAAGGGAGGGGGTGTGATACAGTTATGGCTTGCTCTGGGTAGAAGGGGGCAAGCAGCACCAGGGCATAGCCACCTGGTGGGGCATCCCCCCCCGCTCCCCCTTTCCCTCCTGCCCTGGCTGGGCAAGCAGGAGCAGGTCATAGCCCACTGCTTGCCCAGTCAGGGCAGGGGGGCATAGGATGTGGACACTGCCACCGCTTGACCCACCCTGCTGGTTAAGCGACATCAGGGCACAGCCCCCACTCCCAGTGCTGCCATGCGCGTATCCTGAACCCCACTGTCCTGGCTGGGCAGCTTGCCCCAGCCCCAATCCCTTCCCTCTGCCCTCCACCCAGCACAACAGACTTACCGGCTTGAGGCAGCTGTGTCCAGCGTGGTGAGGATTGCTGCCTCTTTCGTCTATGGCCAGATCTCTGATGCGGCATCAAATCTTCAGATTTGATTTGGCCAAATCAAATTGGGACAGTGATTCCAATCCCCGAATTGAATCACTGATTCTCTGAATTGGCTGAATCCAAATCCGAAGTGAAAACTTGCTGCTTTGCACAGGCTTAATGGCTATCTATTGCAGAAATTGTAAAAGTATGTTTTACATTTAATATGGTCCCTTATTATACCCACAACTGGTATAGCATCAGAATTGCACACTTTACAAACATGAGAAACAAACCATATGTTAAAAGGCTTGCATAAATAGTCAAAACAGATTAACGATAGGGGAAGTATTTAATGTGTGAATTGGTGAATCTTGTAAGTTCAAGAAATATTGGCTGTGTCCTGTACATTATAGTATTATAATAATGGCTTTTATTTTCTTTAGGCACGTGCTTTGACACCTCAGACAGCAGAGACGGATGCAATACGATTTTTGGTTGGGACGCAGTCTCTGAAATATGATAACCAGGTAATATTTTGTTTAAGTGGAGTGGATAATGTAGCAGAAATATATTTGTTTTAGTTTTTTTTTTTTTTAAGTTTATTGATCCATTTTCCTGCCGAGATTGAATATTAAATGATGCTTTAATTCATAAAAGAAATATATATATACACACACACTATGCTGTATAAAATGCAGTTTTGTAATAAATTGTTTTGTATTTCTTTCTTCACTCATTTTCCCAAGACTGAATGGAAGTTTGCAATGTTGTTAATGTTTTTGATAAAATTAGATCTGTGACTTGACAAGTATTCTTGACAGTTCTTTTACCATGTTGCTCCATTTACTTCAGAAGAAACCCAATTATTTTTTTTTTTTCCTTTAAGTTTTATATGCAACTATAGACCATGGTTGGCTTCAGTGGAACTCCTTGCATGGGTAAAGCTGTGCAAACGTGTAAGTGCTTGTAGGATTTGAGCCTCCAGGCTGCTTCCACTCCCCTATCTCCCCAAAACTGCTTTATTTTCAGCTCAGTGTGCCCCCATGCCGAGGGCAGTGCATGCCCAGAAGAGGCATTGTGCCGGTTTGACCTGGCAATGTTTGTATATATTGTGTGCTTTGGTGGGCTTTTCAGCACTTTCATCTAATAGCTGAATCAGCTAAAAGCAGCAAAAACCTCCAAAGCACGCAATCTATACAGACGCTGGGCGAGTCAGGCCAAACTGACACGTCTCGGCTTTCAATAAAGCTCTGTTGGTGGTGGTGGTGGTGGTAGTGGGTGGGTTTTTTTTGGTAGGGCAGAGGGAGCGTTGTTGTTCTGGGTTTACTTTTCCACATCTGTCAGTGGCCTTCAGTTTTAATTATTGGTAATGGTCTTTATCTCTATTCCTGTAAATGTGAACTCCTGATTTATCTGCAAAACTTCCCTGGTTCAGTTTCTTCCAGGCTTTTTATTGTGTAACTTTATATTGCTGCCTATGGTAAATCTTTTGTGTTTCTAGTGCAGTAAAATTCTTTTTTTTAATTTCACAATTTTTTTTTCTAACTGGAAATGTAGTGACTTAGTTGGTAGTCAGGAAGCATCTTTAATTATCAACTATTATCCAATGAGTCCTTTAAATCCCTAAAATTTACTAAAAGGAAAATATTGACATGACTTGGGGAATTTATTTCCAAGCAATTACCTTGCCCCATTCTAGAAAAAACAACCTGCACATGCATTTTACTGGTTTCCAACCCACTTTTTTTCTTTTCCCACAAATAGTATTAATTATAGAGGTACAGGGCGCTTCCTAGGGTATTAACAAATGTTTTGGGGTTAATGGCCTTTGGCTGTGCCTTGGGCCATCAAATCTCACCTAATCATTAAGCCACAAGAAATTCCATCATTCTAAATCATTATTACTTAATTCAGCTCCCTGATTTCTGGTTATGCGTAGGAATTCTTTTGAGTTACTTGACCTGTCTTTTAGATATGCTTTTCTGACCTCCATACAATTGTGAGATTTTTTTTTTTTTTTTTTTCCATACAGCACCAGTGTGTACAGAATCTCTTGTTTTCGTTTATAGCTATATAAAGGTGTGCTGGAGGAGGAAAAAAGGTAGTTTCGGTACTCTTAAAATATAGGCTATACAAAGAGTTTTTTCTGGTTTGCTAACAGCTGTTGCTGTAAAAAGTAACAAAATAGCATTATAGCAGTAGATGTTCAAGTATTCACAGAAGGTTCAGTGGAAAATAAATCAGTTACTGTTCATCCACTTTAATGCATTTTTATAATTGTAATATTTGTTTGGACAGCATTCAAAATGTCAACAGTTCTCAGGTTTTTAGGCTTAGGGTGCTGTATCTAGTACTATATCCAGTATATCTAGACATTTCAGTTTCATAATAAATTGAGAAATTTTAATGGAAGTTGCTTCTAATAAACTCATGTGCCTCACTAGGCTGGTTTTGAAACTTTTTAGTGAATTTTATATGAACAGTCTTCAATTCAAAAACAGGTTGAGAGTGAGTTAAAGGGATATACACAGAAATCAGTTTGTTATGGTGGTTGTTAAAACTTGCATAACAGGAAATATATTAACTTTTTAATCATGGTATCCTGCAGATGAATGGAAACATGAAGGAGGAAGAAGATCATTGTGAAGAATCATTTGTAGAGAAGGGATATAAGGAAGGATGGTGGGGGGGATAGATGGTATGCAGAATGAGGCAGGTAGAATAAAAACTGGGAAGTAGGAGAGAAGTTGGACCAAACAGTCAATTAGGATAGTGGAATATTTGAAAAATAATCTGATCTAGATGTGGTTAAGGAAATATGAAGGTCTTTTCTCCTGGCTTTTGATAGAGGAGAACCCAACTCTTGGCTTCTGGTTCCATTGTAGAAGTTACATGCTTTCCTTCAGGATAGCTGACAGCAGTGCTGTTGTGGTCTTTTGCATTTGGATAACTAGGGTGGTGATCCCTGCTAGTATCTAGGTTTAGGGAGCATTAAAAAAAACAAAACAAAACACCCTGCCAAATCAAGACAAATATTGTAGTAACCATGAGGGTTGGGAAAAGAATTTTCACTGTGTGCTTCAAGAATTGCACGTTGTTCCGTTCTCATTGTACTGGAATTGTGCTGCATAAGTTTGGTTTTTGTAGGCTCAGCTATCAGAAGCTGCTTACAGATGTTCAGTTTATACTGGGAGACTTGCCCTTCTCCTGGCAGAAAACAAAAGTATACAGGTGTTCACACTTTTCCTGGAGCAAAAATGGCTGCTGGGGGAAAAATGCCATGATGCTCAGGCTTAAATTGCTCCCAGAGTGTTTTTTTTTTTTTTTGTGTGTGAACATCTGCACATTTTTCCCCAAGCATAACTGTTCCTGGGGACCTCACCCTCCTGCTCGGCTGAGCTGTGGGGACTGCAGTTTAAAAGTTGGAGGAGTCTGGAGCTGGGCTTGAGGGGGGGGAAAGCCTCCCAAGCCTGGATCTCAGCCCCTCCAGTTTCCACTCGTCTTCCCTGCCACTCCTCCTCTGAGCAGCAGGGCATTGAGTTTAAAATCCAGAGGGGATGCGTGCCTGGCCTGTGGAAGCTTTCCCCAAACTTGGCTCCTGGCTCCACAGGCTTCCCCTTGCTGCAGAGCAGTGTGAAGCAGGCTGCAGTGCCTCAGCAGCTAGGTTTGGCAGTGAAATGCCCTTACCTCACCCTGAACTGCTCTGTCAGTCCAGAGTAGTGCAGGGTGAGGCAGGCTGCTGTGCTCCTCTGTGGCAGGGCCTTCAGAGCCTTGTGGTACCCCGGTTGTCTTTTCCGGGTCAGCTCATGCAAGAAGCCAGGCTATTGTGCTGGGGAAAACCAGCAGGCCCACCCTGGGAAGTGACCCCTTTCCTTTCCAGTCAGTTGGTTGGTGGGATGGGGGTGCATTCTCCTAGGGTAGGAGCCTCTCTTTTGTCTGTGGCAGCTGCTGCTTTTCAGGAAGATAAGATGTCAGGCCATCAAGTAGTGAGTTTCCCTAAATGCAGGGATGGCCCTTGCACGTCCCCTGGCTGGAAAGCTTGCCTGGGACACTCCAGCCACAGGATTGGAAGAACATCTATATAATCCAGCTCTTGGGCTGTTTTTCTACTAGAAAAAATTGTCTATACAAAAATGAAGTGGTTTAATTTTACCATGCAGTGTTAACGTGTGGCCACTTCTACATTTGTTTAGCTTGCACATCTTCTTTATGTATATGAGTTGAAGCCATGTTAATAATAATTGTTTCACAAACTTTTTTTTGAGTAATCAAGTCCTTACCTACCTACCTCTTCTTAATGTACTACCTTTTTTATAGCAGTATTAATCTTAATATCAAAATGTAATCATGTGCTGATATGAACTAACTGAATTCTAACTTTAGTATGCTTGTCCACTTGACACATTTATCAGGAACATTTTTTGGTTAGTTTATTTTAGAGTTGACATTTGTGCAAGACAATGAGACTTGTATCGTTTGTTTGTTTGTTTACTTTTCTTGTATTAGAGTGCATCTGGATATTAATGTATTTTATATTTTCACAAGTACAGAAGAATTGCAAGAAGTCCATTAATTTTAGAGGGATGTGCTTCTCAAAGTAGCCAGGCTAGGAGGGGTATTTGCTCTGACAAATCTCAACTATGGGATAAAACAATTTTTTTTTCCATTTTAAATCTTTTCTATTCCATGGTGATCAACTTATTCATGTTTTGCTTTGGGCTCATGCACCTATGATTTATGCGTCGTAGTTATAAAAGGAGAATGTGGTTTTTCCCAATTTCAAAAGGGTCCAAAATACTGAAACTTGCAAATGTGAAATTTTGTGTTAATAAAGGTCCTGTACGGGACCTTTCATGGGCTGACTCTTTGCTCCATCAGAGTTATCCAGTAACTGTGATGTCGGGTAGAGCAGAAACATCACAGTGGAGCAGAAACTGGTTATTGTGACTTTGAGGGGCTTTTAGATAAGGGCAAAGGGTACTTTTTTGGTTTATGTGCTGAACGACCCTCTTAACCTGGTTAGTGGGGGCGTATTATACTCACTGTTGAAGTAAATGGAATTTTGATTTGTAGTTCACCTTTAGGAACTCGGTTGTACTGCCAAGGAGACTGCTTAATAGCTTCAGTAGAAGGTTTTACTTTTTTTGAGGAGTCTGGGAGCAGGGAGAAAATGCAAAGAGGTAGGCCTGATGTATTGTATACTGTAATATTGGCATAAAATTATAGTTTGAATTTTTTTATATTAAAGACACTAGATCACATACTAAATATCCTTTTCTACATTATTCTAATACTTGAAGCAATAAACCTTGAAGACTTCTCTCTATTTAAGTGACACAAGGCAGAAGAGCAGTTTGCAGGGATTTTCTATAGAAGCAAGAAAAATTCTTCTGTCCTTACTTATTGGCTTGTTGGAAGTGTTTTAGGTCTATTTTATAAGAGGAAAGAATTGTTTATTGACTGGTTGCAATGCGCATTACTATTTTATCTTTATTTTCATATCCCAAATTTATAAAATGTCCATATTTACCCAAATTCATAATGACTTTGAATTTACAACAATTCCCCTCTAAAAGATTCTATACATGGGCGATTTTATAAATTTGTTATTTTCCATTTATAGGTTCTAATTTGTGGAAGGCTGTCTTAAATTTGCCCTCCCTCCACTGCTGGGGGAGGGGGAGTAGGGGGAGGGGTCAGGGGGCAAGAGGCCAAACACATGTCCCTTGCTTCCCTGCCTCTTGTCCCCCTGTGCCTGCCCCTCAACCCTCTTCCTTTTACCTATTGCTATAGCTTTGCTCCCCTGGAACAGGCACCCCTGCTCTGCCCCAGACCAGCCAGAAAGAAGTGGTAGCAGCTTCTAGCTTGGCTAGGTTGAGTCTGGAGTGACCAGAGCTGGAACAGGTGGTCAGGGAAGGTGCAGCTAGGAGGCTGAAACAGACTTTGTGGTGGGGGGGCGATTGAGGGGGCAAGACAGGCACAGGAGGGCAAGCTACATGTCTCTTCCCCCAACTCTCTCCTTGTCCATCCCACTGTCTCCCATGCTTTCTCTGGCCACATTCCCCTGTTCCTGTCAAATGAGGCATTCTGGCCCAGGGCAGATGATAACTTGCTTCTGGCTTCAGCCCTGAGCCTGAGGCCAAAGTCAGAACAGAGCAGCTATTTGCCTCAGGATGTACTTGAATCCAAAACAAAAGAAGGCTTTTTCCTCCTATGCTGACTGGGAAAAAAAAAACACCCTCATTTTGCGTTCAAATAAATACAGTATTTTGTTTGTGAAGTTAAAATGCTAGATTTATGTGGTACAACTAATAATTTGACCTTGTTGAAAGCTTCATAAAATGTTTTGCAGAAAGAGTCTTTCAAAGGCTAAAAAGAGAAGAGAAGTCTGAAGTTTAGATTTCAAGATGAATTGAGGGAGAGCAAGATGAGGCAGTTTGAGTCATAATGTGACTTGCTGTAGGACTAATGCAACAGGATATAGAGGAAACTCAGATAAGGTCTGGGTGTGCAGACAATTCTGAGGTCACAGTTAAGGTAGCATCAGACTGGAGAGTTTTGAAAGGCAGTAGGGTCACTTTTTAAATTGGACAGGAAGATGGATATGCAATTGGTTTAGGGGATGAATAATGTCTCTCTTCCTAGATGGATTGAGGGTTTGGGTCAACAAATTAAGACTGGAGAGAGGTGACTCACTGAGCTGCTGGGAGCCATAGATGCTTAAATAGTTGACTAGAAGAATAGCACTGATATAGGAAACCAAAATTTAAGTATGAGAATGTAATTGCTGATGGCAGTAGTGGTGAGAGTGTGAAGAAGGTGCATACTAATTTGAGACTAACTGAACTAGAGAGTATGACCTTTACTTGGGTTGAGAGTTGTCAGATGGTGAAGTCAAGGGAATCCACTAGGGAGGGAAGGAAGAAAGATTTGCAGCTTTAGTTGCAGTCAAGTTTTACAAAGATTTTTCAACCCAAACAGAACACCGAAGTGGCAGTTTTCTTGTACCTGACCCCCTGAACATTTAAAAAAAAAAAAAAAAAATTGTCTGCAGTCCAATGTGGACTTTTGTGTACCTAAGGTTTTGGGATGACCTAGTTTAAAAAGACAGTGTAATTCCCTACTATTACTTTTTGTTTTTTCCCCATGATGCAAGTCATCTGGTTTTAGATAATGACAGTCAATCTAAAATATAGAAACTACTTGCTGTTGAACGTATTGCAACTACTCCTATTAGTAAAGCTATTCATGTATGGCTTCCTGGAGCAGGTGTTTTTTAATTTTGCTCTGTGTGTGGTGGTCTTCCATATAGTAAGCAAGAAGATAAAGGTACATTTAGGAAATGAAATGTAATGAGATTGGGTACTTGGTAGTAGCGGACCACAACATCAGGAGAATACATCAAGGGCTTGGTGAACATCTAGCCATATAGCTCTGCCCCAGGCTGGTTTTTCCCCAATTTGTGGTGTCAATGCCATGCTTCTTAATGTTTGCCTTGAGGGTGTCCTTGAAGCATTTCCTGTGGCCCACATATGTTCTTTGTTTGTGGCTGAGTTGGGAGTATACCAGTTGTTATGGTAAACCTGAATCAGGTATGCGCGCACATACTGCCCTGTCCATTGTAGCTGATGTTGAATAATCAATGCTTCTATTCTGGTGCTCCCCCAAGCTTCAAAGCCATAGGGAAGAGTTGCAGTTACCACAGCCTTTATATAAAGGAGCTTTGGAAAGCACCTTTGTTTTTCTAATGTTAAGGGTCAGTCCCAGGCACTGATATATTCAAGAGAAGCAGTTAAAGGCTGTTTGTAGGTCCTCCTCCATATGTGAAATGACAGCGCAAACATCAGCATACTAGGTTGCAGAACTTCTGAGGGTGAAGTAACCCTGGTTTGGTACGGAGACAGTGAAAAGATTCCCAATCCCGTGTGGCAGACAGACATGGATAAGCATCTTGATGACTGCAACAAAGATGAAAACAGAATTGGTATCATCATGCATCCCTGCTTGACACCAGTTTGAATGGCAAAGGGCTCCATAGCAGAGCCACTGCATAGGATGGGGGCAGTCATCTAGTCATGAAAGTCTTAGAATGGTGATAAATTTTGCTTGGCAGCCATACTTCAATAAGATCTTCCATAAAGCCTCCCAGTTAACAGAGTTGAAGGCTTTGGTCAAGTCAGTAAAAACCGTATACAGTTCCTGGTGGTGTTCTTGGCACTTCCTGGATCTGCCAGACTGCAGAAATCATATCCACAGTACCTCTTGATAGTCTGAAGCCGCATTGAGACTCAGGAAGGGTTTCCTTGGCAAGAGCAGTTAGTTCAGCAGAATTTGAGCAAGACTATTCCCAGTGATGGAGAGGAGGGCAATAATTCAATAGTTTCCACAGTCAGCCTTATCCCCTTTTTAAAAAATGGCATTTCTTTTTAATATTGGCATTCCTTAGGTCAGTGGGAATTTCCTCAGTGTTCCAGACTTTGAGAAACAGTGTGTAGAGCTTGTTGGTCATAGTTTCCCATCTACTTTGAAGATCTTGACTGGCATGCTATTGGGGCCAGATGGTTTGTTGTTTTTCACTTGTCTTATTGTTGGTGGACTGGCAAGAGCTGCCCTTACTGGATGCTGTGGGATGGATTCAATGGTTTCATTAGTCATTGTTAATTCTCAGTTCAGGAGTTTTTGGTACTTCTGGAGGTTTTTGATGGACTCCTCTTTGAGGAGTGTACTGCTGTCTTGAGATCTAAGTAGGGTGAGTCTACAAGAGCTTGGTCTGTACAAACCTTTGACTACAGTGAAGAAGCTCTGCATGTTATGATTGTCAACACATTGCTAGGATTTCTTTCCTCTTCTTTTCTCACCATTTGTGTTTGATTTTTTTCAAATCTTCCTCTGGGCTTCAACTTTTAAGTTGCCAAGAATTCTCTGCTTCTGACTCGGTGTAGGATGGTTTAGTCAGTCAGAAAACTTTTCTCCTGCTTAAGAGAGCCTTTGATCTCAGCATTGTTTTTGTCAAACCTTCTTGATGGTGTTCGGTGATTTGAAAGCCAATTGATTCTGGATGGTCTCTTTTAGAGCTTGTGAATCTTTCCTGAACACAAGTGTTATCATTTTTAATTCTAAAATTGGCAAGTTTCTTATTGAGATGTGTTTGGAGAGCTTTGGTGGCTAGGGTTCTGAAGGCATTTCATGTTGTACTGTCTTCAGACTGATTTGGGTTGCTTTTGATCTTTTGGTGGAACCCTGATGGACATGATTGATTTCACTAAACAACGACTAGTTCAGCGGTCATCAGCTCCTCTCATGATTTATCTGATACAGATGACTTTTAGATCACATGCTCTTATGATGATATAGTTGAGGAGGTGTCATTGTTTTGAGCAGGGGTGTTGCCATGTTGTTTTGTAACTGTCACATTGCCTGAAAATAGTTTTAGTAATGATAAGGTCATGCTTTGCATACTTAGTAAGAGGGTGCTGTTGGATTTAGTCTTGTCCTGGCCCATTCTTTCTTTCTCAGTGGTGCCCCTCCACATGTTAAAGTCCTAGCCAACTCTCACATAGAAATCTCTAAGAAGTATGATCTTGTCCTCTTTTGGGATGGTAGTTAAGATTTCATCAAGGTCAACATGAAACTGTTCTTTTTGTTCTTCCTTGGCATGGAGTGTGGGTGCATATGCACTTGTGACAGAAGCTAACAAATTGTTGGTCAGCTGGATGCAGGGAGTCATGAGGTGCCAACAGGGAGTTTGGGCATTTAACTGACAATCTGGTTCTTAATGGCAAAACCAGGGCCATGTATTGGCTTATAATTTGTAGGTTTCCCTTTCAAGAAGAATGTATATTGCACCCCACCTCCTTTGGTTGGTCTTTGTCTGCACGTCTGGTCTTGGTGAGAGCAGTGATACTAATTTTATATCACAGAAGTTCTTGCATGACGAGAGCTGTTCTGTGTTCAGGTCTGTCACTTTTCAGGTCATCTAGTATGGTTCATACATTCTAGGATGCAAAAGACATTTTTGTGTTTCGACTGAAATTAGTGATCCCCCTGAAAGCGGCTATCCAGTTAGGTAAGATAAAAAGTATACTTGTCCACTTGACACACAGGGATGGCCTATGTTTGGGGCACCTTTTCTAGCCCCTTCTCCATGTGGGGTGAGGAAAGGGAGTCCTAGAAAGGACTTCAGTCACAATTGCAGTTGCCATATCACTATTCTGTCCCAGATTAAGGGTGAAGTAACCATTATGCAGTCGCTGCCTCCATGTGGATCTGTGGCTAGAGATTCCTGGTGATCACTTTGTTCCCATTGCCGCTCATCCGTCACTGCAGGACTTTGTAGAAGTTATGGGTATTAGTCTTGGTTATTGTAGTAGATATTGCGCCACTGGGAAAGGCTTGTGCATAACTTGTTTTACCATTGCGCATTGACAGTTGAATGGATCTTGGCAGTGGAGAAACCTATTTCTAGTGGCAAAGGGATCCAAGACAGCTGGGGTTACTACTCCACTGCAGCCTTCATCTGCCTTTACTATTGAGAAGTATGGCTTCTGCATCTGCCTGCTCCACCATTGAGATCTTTGTATTGTGTTGGTCTGGTCTTCATCTGATGCCTCACCTTTGACCTTACCACCCTGGATGACCCTACCAGGAATACAGAACTCCTGATGGTGTTGCTGTTAAGGTCGTCGGTGTATGCAAGCCTTTCTAGCCCATCAAGGTGGCAGTCCATGGAGAAGACTACCTATAGCTTGTTTTTAAATGGTGTAGATTTATATGCGGCAGTTGAACAAGGATCTACAACAGTTTCAATAGGGTATCCCTTTTCTAACAGCACTGGTGAAACTCCCCCTGCTTTATTGCTGTAAAGAAGGTTTAGTTCTGGTGATTTGGATACACAAACAGACACTTAGACTGAGGGTGTAAACATTTTTATTTCTAATCGTTTACACCCTCAGTCTATACATTTCTGTTTAGTGCTGGAAAATGATGAGTTGCAAAGCTAGGACTCCTCTAGGTCACTTTTTTGTCTTTTAACCACCACAGTAAATGTAGTGTGTTTTTGAAGTTGCAAGAATAGGAAGAGCAACTGGGATTTCTTCACAACAAGGACATTTGGTTTTGGAAAAAATATCTTTCATTAAATTAGTGTTATATTGTTACTATAACAATTAATTAAAGTAGATATCAGTCATAAAACTTATGTTAGATGGTTTGGTGCAATCATCTTGTATAATTAAGTCCCACAGGAAAACACTTGAGGCCCTAATGTTTCTTTTATTGTATTTGCAGATTCACATCATAGATTTTGATGATGAAAATAACATTATAAACAAAAATGTTCTCCTCCATCAAGTGGGTGAAATTTGGCAAATCAGTGCCAGTCCTGCAGATAAAGGTGTTCTGGCAACCTGCTACAACAGAAGTAAGTACACTTTTTAACAATTTAGAGCTTGAATTTTAATATTTCTGGGGTGTACCATGGTGTTGCACATCTAGCAGTCCATAACTAGTTTAAAATAAGATTTTTCTTGTATATGTGCTTTTCCAAAACACTTTTTATATTAACCCCCTTCTCCCCCAAAAACAAAATAAAACCCCAAAAACCAAAACAACCCTAAGTCAGTCACTCACGACGGGTCTGAAAATAAGTGCAAGTTATTTGTCTGATTAACCCAGCTACAGTTAAGTAAATTACACCCTTGTACTATTAGACTTTGCTCCCTTTGGCATTCATGTAAGTTTGTTCAAAGTGGAAGCAATGGTAAATAGATTTTAAAACTGTTTTTAGCAATATCAACCTCTTCTAGAAATTGCAGAAGCATTGCACATATGTAGTTATAACATGTAACATCCACGGACATCTTTACATGTACTCCTGGGTGGGATGGCACTTTAATTCGAGAGGCTCTCTAATTAAAGATGAGCTTTAGTTAAAGTGCCCCTACTGCCATTTTGAAGCATGGGCATGCTGAATGCACATGATGTGGAAGTTGCTGGAGCGTGATAATTGGCATACTCCAGCAGATTTGATTTAATTGAGTCTACTCCAATGCTAATTAGCATGCGTTGGAGCACATATCTGGCATGTATACAGGGGCCCCATATGCCTACCGAGGATCGTATAGTTTTTAACTAAATGTTTTGCTAGTAAAAGCACAGAGAATCTTTGTTCAGACTAAAAGAGGATGTACGGCTGTTGGTGTGAAGAAACTTGGCGCCCCTCCTACAATCATACCTGTGAAGATTAGCTAGTCTGAGGTTCAGTTTTACCAGTGGTGAGCTTGAAGTTAATCCTGGAAAACAAAGATTTGTCCTCTCAGGTTGAGTAAATATTTTGCTTTATTTAGCTGGAAAAAAAATCTCATGATATAATGAACATTGTAAATGGGAATTGTGTATAAGCTAGTGTACTTCTTTGTTTTCTTGCATCTGCAGATAGAAATAGCAAAGACTTTGGATCTGTTTTCTCAGTATTGTAGCTGTAGCAGATGGAAATTAACTAGACTGATCAGTTATACTGCTGGTATTCTGAATACTCTGAGGGAGAATGGTAAAATACAGGTTTTCTTTACTTTATGCAGGCTCAGTATGTGCACATTCACTCTTATGTGATGACCCTTTTTAGACCAAAAATTGTTATGCGTGGTAAATTCACTCTTTTCTGGTGAAAGCCTGAAGTCAGCTGCCTTGTGCAGTGCATTGTGGGAATGATGCACACCAAAATATAGTCTCTTGTGTGGATTTGTGCTCCTTGCTCATTGTCTGCAACACGTGTTTCTGTAGTTGCCATCCCCATCATGATAGTGTCCTGTGCTTGCGTGTAATGTCTGCTTTTGGTGAGTACCAAAATTATCGTGTAGAAATGGGTCTGGGGGTCAGTACAGTCGAGGTCCTGGAACATATCCCTACTTGCTGCATTGTAAAGTGGGTTCCCTTTATGTGAATTTGAGTTATGCTCTGTTTTCAAAGAACACATGTACAGCATAAAGCGACAGAAATCTGTGATGATTTTTTAAGTAGTTAACTGGTTTTGGAGATGGTGACAAAATGATAGTGGCCTGTGATTGATTTTCCTATTACTTTATGGCTTGATTTATTGGGTATGACTTCTTTACCTTGCTAGTAACACACAGAGGTTGAAAAACAAGAATTTGCCATGAAAATTAACATCAAAGTGGTTTCTTGGGAGCAATTTGAAGCCCATGGAAGATGTTAAAACAGTGGTGTGATCAGAATGTGAGGAATTTTTATGCCCATTCCAAAAATGCCATATGTGCACAGTAGGACACAAGTCTTTTTTTGGGATGGGGCATAACATTCTTCAGATCCTGATCATACCACTGTAGGGCTGCCCTCACTCAAACCCCAGGGATTGGGATTGGGATTGGGGGAGCCCAGGGACTTGGATCTGTCTGGGGCTAGTGTAATCACTTTATTGTCTGGGTCAGTTCCAGACCCAGGCTGTTTATGGCCAGTGCTGTCAAAATGGATAATTCTAATATAAAAGCCTAAGTCTGTCTGTCCGTAATGCTTTATTTGCACTCTGACTAGCTGATGGAAACAACCAATCGGAGTGCTCCAAGCGTGGAGGAGCACTGCCATGATTCCAAAGCAGCACTAAGAACTGGACCCCTCACTTCCTGCAAGAGGCAGAACAACAGCAGCATGGGACGTTAGGTGGTAGCACTCCATCCCATTTCCTGTGACAGTTAGCCATATCAGCCTCGGACGGCCCCAGGCCTGGAACTGGACATAGGCCTGTCTAGGCCCATGGGGACAATTGTTTGGTTCCAGATAGCCCGAGTCAGGTTCCAGACCCAGGGCTCTCCCTAGGCAATGCCAACAGTCAGCTGATTGTTGGCGTCAGTGGGGCAGCCCTGGGCCCACTGCAAACAACTGTTCAGCAGTCCTGTGGTCCAGGAAACATCTTCCTTCTGACTGATACCCAAGATCAGTCTGTGAGCAGCCCTGGGAACTGGTTTAGCTGTGGCAGTCAGGCAGTTGGGATCTAAAGCTATTTATGCCTCATCTTGGAAATCATAGTTTGTAGAGTTGGAAGGGACCTTAAACAGATCATCATGCATCCTTCAGTCAAGTCTAGCATAGCAGGATGCACAGCGTTTGGGATGGGGCATAAAATTCTTCAGATTCCAACTGCTCTGTTATATTAAGTCAAACTGACTTAACTCCTTATGTGGATGATACCTACTTTTTCTCTTAAACTTCCAAACTTTGGTCTGTTTTAAAGTTCATCTTGTAGCAATACAAATATTCTATTTCCCCAAACTATCTTTCTATTTTTATTTTAACTCTCTTTCTCTTTCTTTTCATTGCACATGATAGAACTATTTTTGCTATTTTAACTCAATGTCTTACTATCCAGTGTTCAGTACAATCCATCCATCTTTTGTGCTTACTAAATCATCTATATCTTATATTGCAGTGGTGTACATAAGGAACATTAGCAACTAATCACAAAGCAATCTATTCTATTGCGCAGAATAAAACTGCTAATCTGTAAAAGGACAGTATTGCAAAATGGTTTGTAACCCACAAGATGTCAGCTTAATTTCAGTTCAAAGTCAGTTAAAAATAGACTAAGAAGAACTGACACTCAGTTAAGTATGCTGCACCATTCAGGAACCAAGAACTGAAATGAAGTAAGTGGTGTCATGTACATCACTTCAAGGTGTAGAATTGGGGAAGAAAGGAGCAGAATATGTCAAGCTGCAAGTACTGAAGAGTATTGTAAAACTTTTGCCCTCACCTGCTGGGTGAGGGAGGCCTTAAACTAATGCAACAGTGGATTTTTGGAAGTTTAAGAAGAAGAATGCCTCCTGTAGGAAGTCTTCCTCAAGGGTAAGGCAGATTGTGGTGACCATCACTGGACAGGCTGTTCAAGTCGGAGCCTCTTTTTAGCATAGTTTCTGCGTTTTTCTTTTCTAGTAAATATAGCAGTTGTACTCAAAACTTAGGATCATGGTGGGAAGATTTTTCTCTTCTAAATGATGTGGCCTGCTATCTTGCTCCAGGATTGACATGAACATGTAAACAGGTGAATACCTAATTGCCTAGCATTGTCATCTAGTCTAAGTTGGATGTGTATCATCAACCTTTTGATTAAAAAAATAAATACAACTAGTGTTATAAGTGTTCCCTACTCAGGAAATAATGGTAGGGCTGTGTGTGGTATAAGAATATTTTATTTTTTCCCTTTTTGTTGTTTTATTTTTCCTTCAGGCAACTTGCAGAAAATATTAAGTAAAAGAGCACAAAATGTCACTAGTAGGCCAGCAACTGGTATAAATCATGACTGTCCTGTGCTAATTAGTGGTTTTTTGTTTGGGTTCGTATATACACACAATATCAAGAATTAAAAATCTATTAGGTATTTAATAATAGTTGTAAATTTGTCTTGAGATTAAATTGCCCACCCCCTTTCCAGTCAAAATTTGCCCCTCAAAAAAAAATACCACTTTCTGTTTGTGATTTCCCTTGTATGGGTGGGGAAGTCACTTGGAAGAGATGGCTTAGGAGGCTATTAAACCACTCTTTACAACTGGTCATTCTAAACGTCTTGGGGAATTCCCAATTCCCAAGAGAGAATTCTGCTATTCCTTCTGTATGAGTTTTCTTTCCAACTGAAGGCTTTGTATTTTTCCACATCAGGTATAAAGATATAAAGCTGAATTTTGGAAAAGAGAGAGAGCACTTTATGCCCTTGAAAGCATCTATATATTATCTAACAAAGTCTCTGCAGAAAGGCACTAAAAAACCTTCTGTATTATGTCCTGAAGATTCACTTATTGACATTTTGAGGAGAAGAAAATCCTGAATCCTTGGTGGCTTGAAGTCGTCTGCTAGATGGAGCAATAATTCAATATTGTGTTCTACTCTAATGAGCGTTTTTTCTTTACAATCTTAATTCAGTATTTTTGTTATTGGCAGGATTATGCCAAATCTGGCTTCTGACATAAATTGATATCACATTAGTATTGGGGCAGAAAGTCTTCTGTTTAAAACTATTAAGATATATTTTATTGTCAATGAAAATTTACTATTTAATCGATCAGGATTTCTCTCAGTGTGCTGCCATCTAGTAAGATATGCTTTGTTCTTTAAATGGAGTACACAACTTATGGACTACTTGCGTATTTCAACCATAAATTCAAAATGAACTCTTATTTCTGGAAAATATTAGATGAGACTTTATTTAAGAGACTTGAGAAATACAACGTTCCAATAGAGTGGAGGGAGACTATTCCTCTTAAGTTTCTCCCCGTCAGAAATACTCGCCCATCAGGTATTTATAACCATCAGAAAACTCAGTGCTTTATTTGCATGCTGTTCTTGTAACAGCCTGATAACCTGCTTCTTTTTCAAGAAAGTAACTTTCCTTGAATGTGAAATTGTTCTAGGTACCTTCTCCAAAACCTGAGAAGAACTATGCTATCCTTGAAAATTTCTTGACTGGCAAGGAAGAATATGCATGAGTGAGTAGGTAATTTGAGAGCCATGTCTATACCATGAAAATGGATCCTATTGTAAACAGTATTAACTAATCATGGTGACCACAACTTGTTGATTGTATTTTTAAGCACAACTTGCTTAATCTTTGCTAGGGGCAAGGTCTTATTTACCCATTTTATAACAGCACATACTCTCATAATCAGGATATGGCCAAACTCTGGAAATCCTGCTCCTGTTTCATCTATAGAACAGGAACATAACTCGCTACTTCTCTGAATATTCCCTCTCATAGGATTACTCTTACTCTCTATGTCTTGTAAATGTTACTAGGGGGAAAACCTCAGAGTACTGATTTTATATGTTCCTTTTTGAAATTCTCTTCTGCTGGGGAATTTGCTTCTTGCTTCATCAAAGCTGAGCTGATGTTCTAAAGTGATGTTGCAGAATGGCACATCATTGCCACTACCAGAAAGAGTTTGCCTTCTCATCATGCTTTTAGCTGCTTCTGTTACTTTTGGAAATGGCAAAATATTTAGAACTAGCTGAAACCCACAAAACATTTGCGATTTACATTTTTATTGGAAAAGTATTTCTTTAATTACGGGATTTTTTAGTTATCCTTTCACCAAATAGTTTAATGGAATAAAAACTTCTCACCCTCAAAGGCTACATAAAGCTGTCCAACATGGGTTTAGGAATATAAATGCATATTTTGTGACTTCTTTATAGTCATAGACTGGGGCAGGGGGCTTGTACACATGAGGAAATTACCTCTTCTAGTGGTTTAATCGCCCTCTTTAATTGCATAACAGAGTACATGTTTGGCGGTATGTTACAATTACATTTTATAACAGTGTACATTTTCGGTGGTATATTTTGATTTAAACAACTTTTTTTTAAGTAGCAAACTGAAATGCATTCCATGTATTTGTTTGCTATGTAACAAATTACAGCACTATTCCTCATGTGTACAGAGGCCCTATCTGGAGAAAGCGGGGACAGTGCGTGGGGCGCTGGAAGCCCAAGCATGCTCCAGGAAGCTTGAGCATAGCAGGCTTCTAGTGCCTTGTGCACTATCCTGGCCTCCTCCTCCAGCTGCACACCCAGCAGTCAGTCAGCAAGAGCATGCATGGCAGGCTCTGCTGAGGGGCAGGGGTGAGGTGAAGAAAAGTGATGAGGGGCCTGATCTTTTTTTTTTTCCTTTTTCTCTGAGAGCCTGCCTGCATCTCCTGTGGGTGGGGAGTGAGTTGCTGGTAAGTCATGCAACCCCTGAGTTGTGGGGAACCTCAGTGCCTGTCTTCTGCAGTGATGGTAACCCCTGGGCAGCATCCACCAGCTGGTACCTTGCCTGGGTAGTGCTGCTGTTGCAGAGGGAAGCACCGGGGCCCCAGCTGTGGGAGAGGCAGGCAGTCTCTGAGGGGGGAAAAAAAAACACGCTCCTCCCCTTCAGGTGGAGCCTGCCTGCTCTGCAGCTGGGACCCCAGCACTTCATTCTAGCTCCGACTTGACTGCATACCTGCTTGAAATGCCTTGGGATCTATAATAATAACACGCTTGTTCTGTCTGTCTGGAGCACTCTGGTTGTTTCAGTAAGCGTTGTGATTTAAGCCCATTATTATTATTATTATTATAGATTTTTTTCAGTTTTTTCCATGTAGGAAAGAGAATTGCAGGCAGTCCTTGACTAACAGTCTTTCGAATTGCAATGTTTCGCACTTGCAACATTTATACTGACACCCTGTTTCAACTTCACAACGCCATTTTTGACTTGCAGTGCTCGATCTGATGTAGTGCCATGCCAGTGAACAAGTTCTCTGAATTGCTCATCTCCCTGGAGAACATCTGTCCAAACTGCCTTGGACACTTTCTTTAAGAAAGCAGACAAGACTCCAGAAAAACCTGCAGCCAAGACTCCTAAGAAGACTCTAGCCAAGAACCCTTCAAAAAGTCCAGCATAGTCACCTCAGAGGAGTCCTTCCAAATCAATATGATTGCTATTTACAATATAAATACATTAATGTAGCTATATTACTCATCTATAATTGATTGATTAAAACATTCTGGGGTATTTTTGGTGAAAATAGGGTATCGGGTCTTGGTTCAGGAACAAATCCCCCCTTTATAACCTTGTTTCTTATGAGAAAATTGGTTCAGAGTTGCAACGTTTCTACTTAAGACACGGTTTTCAGGAACCAATTGTGTTGTAAGTCTGAGGACTTCCTGTATGCGAGTTTTCAGAGAAGGTCAAGTATAAGGTAAGTAATTGTGCCTTTTGTATACTGCTTGGGTAGCATTATCTTAGAGCATTTGTTTTTTTGTTTTTTTTTTAACCAAGGTGCTGCGGTTCCATGGAGTGCCACCCAATCAACACATTTAGGTGTACCAACAACTACAGCTGATTCACAAGACAGATAAGCCCAGAGATTTCAAATAGAAATCCATGTCGAACATTTTGACCTGTTGTGGTCTTTGTAACGGACGAATTGTTCTATTATTTTTTTTTAATGTAAAAAAGTGACAAATGAGAGCTGGCATTTTCTGAGTAGTGATTTGAGTCTAACATGGTAAGAACTACTGCTTTAGAGCACAGAGAGAATTTCATGCAACCTGTAGTCCCATAAAACTATTTAACCTTTTAGATTCTTCAAAATGGCCTATTTCCATAAAACCTCACAATTCGGGGCAGATGGTGAGTTTAGTCATGCTCTGTAAACAGAATATTGAAAGCAACTCCAACTTTTTCTCCTGAGATTCTCATTTCTAAGAGAGCCCACCACATTCATTTTTGCAAAACAACAAACTTTTGCTGCTGCTTGTCTGTACCTACCTGTTTGAATTTTGCATTCGGTCATATACATTCAGGTGGTGGTCTCCTCATCTGCAAGCACTGAGAATGATAGACGCACAATTTCACTGCTTTTATTCTATGTTTATATGATAGATGTACTGTATTTTGAAGTGACATTCTTAAGCACTGCTCTGGACAGGCTGCTTTCTAAACCAGAATTACTGTAGCTAAACCTGCGTGCTATTTCAGGTTGTCTAAGTGAGTGCCAGTTACCTTTTCCCACCCTTACGTGTTTGTATATGGGTAGAGTAGTTGATGAGAACTAGTTTTGTCAGGGTTTGAGGATTCAGAAGACAGAGAACCTAGGAACAATGGACGAGGAGTCATGCGCTGGAAAAGTCCACGTAAGTACTGCGGGGTCTGATAGGCATCAGGGCGAAGGGGTACTGAGGGCACCCCTCGGAGGGGCTTATGTGTCTCTGTACTAATACTAGGAGTATGGGGAACAAGCAGGTGGAACTCACACTCCTGCTTGCTAACAAAGACTTTGACCTGGTTAGACTAACTGAAACTTGGTGGGACCCTACCCACGAATGGGCAGTAGGCATTGAGAGCTATAGGCTGCATAGTTATGACAGAGTGGGGAAAAGGGGGTTGGGGGGGCATTGCTCTCTGTTAAAGTGCAATACATGTCCTCAGTAGTCAAGATGGGATTTGAAGAGGGGCAGATTGAGGTACTGTGGGTCAGAATGCAAGGGGGTCAAAGTGAAAGGGGCTTGGTAGTGGGAGTATTACAGACTTCCACACCAGGAGGATGAGCTAGACCTAGAATTCTCAAGGCAGCTCTCAGAGGTGGTTCACTCAAGGGATATGGTTGCCATGGATGACTTTAACTACCCTGATATCTGCTGGGAGGTGCAGTCAGCTAGATCTGACTGATCACGTTGATTCCTAACCTGCATACAGGACCTTCACCTAATGCAGGAAGTATATGGTTCCACCAGGGGAAATGCCTTACTGGATTTGGTGTTTGCTATAGGGGATGACCTGGTGGGAGATCTGCAGATACAGGGTAATCTAGGAGATAGTGACCACCAGTTGCTGGAATTCACTATCCGTCGAAAGGTAGGAAAGATAACGAGTAGGGCAGAAATGCTAGACTTCTAAAAGGTTATTTTCAGTGAGCTTAGGAGGTTAATAAGTGAGGCGCTAAAGGACAAGAGCCTAGGTGAGAGGAGTCCAGGAAGGGTGGTTGTTCCTCAAGGGAACGATCGTTCAGGCACAAAAGGAGACAATCCAATTGCACATAAAGGGTGGCAAGGGGGCCAGGAAACTTCCTCGGTGAACAGGAAAATTCAGGATGGCCTAGGGATGAAAAAAGAGGCATGCAGACTGTGGAAGCAGGAGGTAGCCACCAAGGAGGAATGTATATATTTGGCTTTCAGGGAGCTAGCAAGAAAAGCTATGACAGCAATGGAACTCAGGTTGGCAACAAAAATGAAGGACAACAAAGTCCTTCAGGTGTATAGAGAGCAAAAAGAGGGCCCAGAATAGCTTAGGACCCTTACAGTACAGGCTAGAGCAATTGGTGACAGATAGGAGGGACAGAGCTGAGCTCTTCAAAGAGTTTAATCAGTATTCCTGAACAAGGATAAAGACATATCACCAAACTGGACTATAGACAGGCACAGGGGAGACACTGTCCCGCCAACGGTTAATGTTGATCATGACAGTGAAGGGGCATTTGGAAGAGCTTGATGTGTTCAAGTCAGCAGGCCCAAATGATCATCATCCAAGGTGCTGAAGGAATTGGCTGGTGTCATAGCATAACCACTGACAGAACTGTTTGAGCACTCATGGCACTTGGGGCAGGTCCCAGGGGACTGGAAAAGGGCCAGTGTGGTCCCTATTTTCAAAAAGGGAAAGGAGGAAGATTCAGGTAAATATAGACTGGTTAGTCCCATCTCTATCCTTGGGAAAACCCTTGCAAAAATTAAGGAATACATTGTGTGAGTCTAGCAGGAAAGGTAATGCTGAAGGGCAACCAGCATGGATTCATAGCAGGTAGATCCTGCCTGATGTTGTTTCTTTTTACAAGTAGATCACAAACTGCTTAGATGCAGGAGTTGAGGTGGATGTCACATATTTGGATTTTAAAAAAGACTTTGATACGGTTTCACATCTCATTTTAGTAAAAAAACAAAACAAAACAAAAACCTGAGTGGCTGTGACTTAAATGATTACACAGTCAGATGAATGGCAAATTGGCTAATGGGACACACCCAGAGAGTGGTGGTAGATGGGTTGGTATCGACTTGGAAGGATGTGGGCAGTGGAGCTCCCCAGGGCTTGGTCCTCAGGCCAGTGCTGTTCAACATCTTCAGTGAGTTGGACAAGGGCATAATGAACACACTCTCCAGACTTGTGGCTGACATTAAATTATGGGACAAAGCAGACACTGGAGGGCAGGGAGCAGATTCAGGTGGATTTGGACAAGCTGAAAAGGTGGGCAGAACAAAATAGGATGCAGTTTAACAAGGATAAGTGCAGAATACTGCACCTAGGGAGAAGCAATCGCCAACACACATGCAGATTGGGGGAGGACTTTCTAAGCAGCACAGCAGCATAAAGGGATCTTGGAGTCAGTTGATTCAAAGATGAACGTGAGTTGGCAATGCGATAATGATCAATAGCGCTAACCACACCCTATCATGCATTAATAGGTGCATCATGAACAAGTCTAGGGAGGTGATACTGTGGCACTGGTAAGGCTGCAGCTGTAGTACTGTGTTCAGTTTTAGTTGCTGTACTTCAAGAGGGATGTGGATAACCTTGGGAGGGTCCAGAGGAAGACCACTTGTATGATTAGGGGCCTGCAGGATAGGTCCTATAAGGACAGGTTGAGGGACCCTAAATCTCTTCAGGAGGCTGAAGAGAAGGCCGAGAGGGGATTTAGTGGCAGTCTACAAATTTGTTGGGGGCCAGAGGGGGTGAGGAGCAAGGAATAGAAGATACTTTGTTTACCAGGGTGCCCCTTGGAGTAACTAGAAACAGAGGCCACAAACTGACAGAGCAGATTTAGACTAGACATTAGGAAGAATGTCTTTACAATTAGGGTTACCAGAATTGGGAATGAACTTCCAAGGGAGACTGGTCTCCCTTACCCTGGGGGTCTTTAAAAAGAGACTGGACAAACACCTGGCTGGAGTCATCTGACCCCAGCACTCTTTCCTGCCCAGGGCAGGGGGTTGGACTCGACCTTATGTGGTCCCTTCTGACCCTGAAAATTTATGTAATTGCTAGGAAAGCACTGCTTAGTCTCTAGGGTCTTGGCTGTAACGTGTTCAGGTCAAGCAGACTCTTGAGAAAACAAATTGCCCAACTCTAACAGGTTTCTAAGTATATGTATGCTGAGATTTTAAATACACGCTAGCTTGGCCAGATTTAGTTGGCTATTCACAGGAAACACAGACAGAGACCATAGTGGACTTTTTAAAAAGCAGTAGAGTGTTTATGATTGCAAACTTTTGAAGTACCAAAGAGTTTGATAAATAAGTCATCAATTTTATTAGGGTCAAGATTAAAAGGGAAGAAAAAGCTACACTAAACCTGAAGAAGGAAATCTCATTATATTGTAGAATACATTTCCAGAAATTCAAATAGGTCTTGGAATGGTGCTAAAAATGGTATTAAGGAATAATTGTCGTCCATTCATTTAATTAGCTAATAGTCCATCTTTGAAAATGTAGGTCCAACTTGATTAGATCAAAAATGAACTGAATTATGTCATCTGTTTTACTCCCCAGTGGATAGTAGTTCATATCACAAAACTATCATGCCCTGCATGATGCAGATTATAATATTTTCTTTGAAGTGGCCTAGTAGTGAATAGCTGGAATGTTGTAACTGATAATTAAGGTACAAGAATAGAGCATTACTTTTGCACCACCCTTTCCTGTACTTTTTTGACTAGCTTCAGTCAATTGCCTGTTCAGTTTTACTTTTTTATTAAATTAAAAATGTCATTCCTGTCCAGTTTAAAAGTATGAATAAGAAAAGTGACGAAGTAATTGAGCAAAGAAGAACAGCTTAGTGTAAATATACTTTAAATATTGGGGAAGAACAAGTCAGAGAGAGATCAAGAGTACTATCTCAAACTAAAGATATAAATGAATGAGAGAGATGTAGCAATAAGTCAAAGACTGAAAAACAATTAGTCTCCAAATATCTAAGTCAGTAGTCATCCAAAAGTAGGTGCACCTGTTAAAGGAAAAGCATTTGAAGTGGGTTAGCAGATATTACTAAGAGCCTGAAAGAGATTTTGTTTCACTATTCATGAGAGCATTGTATTATAGACTAAAATAAATTTTTCATTGTGGAAAGGTAAAATGACAAAGGCTGTAGATCCTGGTAGGGAACAGTAGTTGGGGAAATTAAAACAATGAAAAGATGGCAAAGCACCAGACCAACATAAGATAGTCTAGCCTTTGTACTGCTTAATATTCACAGATAAATTAGGGAAACTTAACAGCCTAGAGCTGTTTAAATAGGCTTTTAATGGTATGCTGAAGTTAAGAGAAGTACCTGCAAATTTAAAGGGAGAGTGGCTAATACAATTTTTATATTTAAGGAATGATAGAATTTTTAATTCCAGGAGTGCATTATATAATGGAAACCTTGAAGAGAGATCGTAACCCTCAGATAAATTATTGCATAATGCCCCTTTTACCAGTCCAGTATATTAGATCTATAGAAACATAGGTTTAGAAGGGATCTCAAGAACCATGTAGTCCAAGGGATGGTATCGCAGGCCATTGCTTGCAACTCAGCCTCTGCCATGGACCCTTTCTCCTCCACCCCCCAGGTATCAGCATATGCCTTAAGAGGCAGGTGCTAGGCCCCTTGGGGTGCCTCCCCTGCTGCAGCAGAGACTAAACTGAACATGATAGGCAATAGGGCTCTGGAGGTGTCTCCTGTCTCTGAGGCTGGAACATGCTACTGATTCCTTGAGTTGCCAAAAATTAGATCTGATCTGTTCATGGGCCCAAATCTGACCTGCAGGTCATAGGTAGCCATCCCTTGATTCAGTCCAACCCTCTACCCAGTCATTGGGCTCACTGTTGGTAAAAATATGCGGACGGATAACATACCAGTTTATTGAAATCCTTGAGTGAAGGTGATCTTGCAAATCCTTTATCGGATTGTTCCGGTTGCCTACATTTTTTTTAACTTGGGAAGAAAAGTCTTGGTTGTTCATTGTTTTTAGTATTTGCCTATGCTGCAGACTTTGCACATGAACTAGCTTTGGTACTAGAAACAGTCAAACTATAACAGCACTGAAATTTACCTCTGCAAAAAGGTAAATTAGCTCCCTTGGAGTTCCATGGAGTAATTGTCGTTTACTCACCTAATTAGCTAATAGTCAATCTTTGAAAATTTAGGTTCAACTTGATTAGGTCAAAAATTAACTGAATTGGGTCTTCTGTTTTATTTCTCAATGGATAGTAGTTCCTGTCACAAGTTTCATAGTTCCTAGGGTCAGAAGGGACCTAGACAGATCATCAAGTCTGACCCCCTGCCCTGGGCAGGAAAGAGTGCTGGGATCATAATACCCCAACCAGATACCTTTCCAACCTCCTCTTGAAGAACCCCAAGGTAGACGAGAGCACCACCTCCCTTGGGGAGCCCATTCCAGATCCTGGCAGCCCTAACTGTAAAGTAACGCCTCCTGATATCAAGCATGAACCTGCTCTCAGTCAATTTGCAGCTGTTATTCCTTGTTATCCCAGGTGGTGCCCAGGAGAACAGAACCTCACCTGTTTTCCGCTGGTTCCTTCCCCCCTTCCCCCCCCCCCAGTAAATTTTATAGATGGCTACCAAATCTCTTCTCAGTCCCCTCTTGTGGAGGCTGAATAGATTCAGGCCCTTTAGTCTAGTCTATCTTTGTAGGGCCTGCCTGCTGCCCCCTGCCCATGCGAGTGGCCCTCCTCGGGACCCTCTCAAGGTTAGCCACATCCCTCCTTGAAGTGTGGCTTCCAGAACTGGACGCAGGACTCCAAATGTGACCTGACCAGGGCCACATAGGGGTGAAGGATCACCTCTCTGAGCCTGCTTGTGATGCATCTGTAGATGCACAACAAGGTGTGGTTAGCCTTACTGACTGCTTTCTTGCATTGGTGGCTCATGTCCGTCTTGGAGTCAACAATGACTCCAAGATCCCTTTCAGCCACCGTGTTGTTGAGAACGATGTTCCCCAGCCTATAGGTATGTTGCAGGTTCCTTCTCTAGATTCAGTACCTTGTGCTTGTCTGCTGAATTCCATCCTATTCTCATCCTCCTGCCTCTGTAAACTGTCTAGATCTAGCTGGATTCTGTCCCTCCCCTCTAGTGTGCCCACTTCTCCCCATATCTTTGCATCATCAGTACATTTGGACGGTGTGCTTTCCACGCACACCTCCAAGTCACTGATTTTAAAGATGTTGACTAGTACAGGCCTGAGGACTGAGCCTTGGGGAACTCCACTGCCCACATCCCTCCAGGTCAAAAACAACCCGTCCACCACCACTCTCTGGGTGCAACCATTGAGCTAATTTGCCACCCATCTGACTGTAGGCATCAAATCTGCAGTTGCCTAGTTTTGTTTTGTTTTTTTATGAGAATGGGGTGAGAAACGGTATCAAAGGCCTTTATTGAAGTCCAGGTAAACGACATCCACCTCAACGTCTGCATCCAAGGACTTTGTGACCTGGTCATAAAAGGAAACCAGGTTAGTTGGGCAGGATCTGCCTGCAGTGAACCCGTGTTGGTTGTCCCTGAGCATTACCTCCCCTTCTGGGCCCCTGAAGATCTGTTCCTTGATAACTTTCTCAAAGGTCTTCCCAAGGCCCAAGGTGAGATTAACTGGCCTGTAATTACCCAGGTCCTCCTTTCTCCCCTTCTTGTAAATGGGGATCACACTGGCCCTTTCCCTGTCCTCTGGGACCTGGCCAGAGTACCACAAGCACTCATACAGCCGTACCAGGGGCCCTGCTGTAACCTCCACCAATTCCTTCAGTACTTTTGGATGAAGAGCATCTGGATCTGCTGATTTATACATGTCCTGCCCCTCCAAGAGTTCCCTACCTAGATCATCCCTGACCCTAGACATGGCATTGTTCCCTGTGCCTGTCCATAATCCTAGTGGGGGCATTGTTCCAGTCCCTGCTCAGAAATATGGAGGCAAAGAACTCGTTGAAGAGATCAGCTTTTTCCTTTGCTGCAAACACCAGATTGCCAAGCCTGTCCTGTAGGGGCATCATGTTACCTGGTGCCTTCTTCATATTCCCTTCTTATGTATTTGAAAAAGGACTTTTTGTTATCCTTAATTCTGGTTGCCAGCCCTAGCCAGTCTCTGCCTTGGCCTTCCTAACTGCCTCCCTGCAATCACGAGCAACGGAGGTGCAGTCCTCCTTGGTGATTTGCCCCTTGCTTCTACTGATTATATGCCACCTTTTTTGCCCTCAGGCCCTCCTGGATGCCTTTAATGAGTCAAGTGGGTTCTTGCCTACTTTGGTTTGCAGTGGGAATGACTCCCTCTGAGCTCAGAGAACCGTCTCCTTAAGGAAAAACCGCCCACCCTGGACTCCCAACTCATTGAAGCTCCAGTCCTCAATGACTCTCTTACTAATCTCCTTTGCTCATTGAAGTCAGGTCTCCTGAAATCAAGGATTTTTGCCTTACCTGCTTGCTTTCATCACCTTGTGCCAGATAGTAAAGTCCAGCAGACGATAGTCACCAATGCCTAGGTAGTAGAGCATTTGCAGATCCCTCACCAGGTCATTGCCTGTGGCAAGGACCAAATCCAGCAAGGCATTTCCTCTGGTAGGATTGTGTACTTCCTAGGTTAGGTGGAGGACTTAAGTTTTTAGTCTGCATACCTGTATGTGAGCGTTCAGACCTGGCTGACTGATCCACCCAGAAGATGTCTGGGTAGTTTAGGTCACCCATAACAACCACATCCCTTGTACTTACAGCATCTGTGAACTGACCTGAAAATTCCAGGTCCAGCTTATGCCTCTGATTAGGCGACCTGTTGTAGATGCCCACTATCAACTCCCTTTCCCTACGACCTCCTTGCATTATAACCCAGTGCGCCTCAGTTTGCCCCTCTTCTGAACCCATCCCGATCATTGAGGATGTGTACTGCTCATTAACACAGAGTGCTACACCCTGCCCCTTTTTTTTCTCTCTACTCTATCTTGTCTATATAACCTATAACACTTGATGTCTACTGCCTAGTTGTGGGTAGAGTCCCACCAGGTTTCTGTAAGTCTAACCAGGTCTGGGGTTTTGCTAGCTAGTGGGAGGGCAAATTCCTGCTGCTTGTTTCCCATACTTCTAGCATTTGTGTAGAGGCAATTGAGACCTCCTGTGGGTTTTTGTGTTGCTCTCTTGTTCCCAAGCTTATCACTCTACCTGGGTTTTTCCTGCTCGCATCACCTGGCTTATCAAAGTGTCGTCCTATACTTGTGCATTCCTCTCCTCCGATGAGCCTAGTTTAAAGCTCGCTGTACCTGGAAGAAAAAACATGCTTACCTTTCAGGGAGAGATGTAGCCTGTCCTGCCCTACCATGTCTCCTGCATGGAAGTGCGGGTCATGGTTGAAGAACTCAAAGCCCACCCGCTAACACCAGCTCCGAAGCCACCGGTTGATGCAGGACCCGTGATGCCATCTGCGTCTGCTCACCAGAAGAACAGATGAGAAGACTACCTGTGCTCCCATCTCCCTAAGCTTGCCCTGCAGAGCCTTATAGTCTCTCATGATGTGGTCCAGACTACTCCCAGCTGCGTCATTAGTGCCCACATTGAAGATCATGTCCTGCATGATACAGATTATAACATTTTCTTCCAATTGGCACAGTAATGAATAGCTAGAATGTTGTAGTTGATAATTAAGGTACAAGAGTAAAGCAGTTTCACCATCCTTTCCTGTACTTTCTTGAGTAGGTCCAATCAATTGCCTATTCAGTCTATTGCTAGATTTACCTTGGTACCTAGATATCTCTCCACTATGCAACAGTTTGCAATACAGGCATGCTCTCAGACATTGGGACACAAGCAATAGAGAGCGCTCTGTGACCTAATAGCAATAAGAAAAAATGAGTGTAATTTGAATGACCTCTATTGCACTGTACAAAAAGAATGATGTATACGTTCAGCAAATGGTATGTTGGATACAAATAGTCTAGGCTCAAAAGAAATGCATGGGTGTTGGCAAAAAGTAATAGTTCATACTTTACTAGCAAAAAGAGTTGCCCCTAGAGATTATAGTTTAGCTAGCTGAATTTGCTTGCATAATTATTGAAGATGATAAAGAAGAGTTTAGGGCAGTGGTTGGCAATATCTTACTAATTGTGGGCCTCCCCTTATGAACAGATGGGTGCTATGGGTTGCCCATCTGCTGCTGCATCACAGTCCCTGCTCTGTGCATAGGGACTGATCTCCTCTTTCCCACTATGCTCAAATGCAGCCTCCTCTAAAAGACATAGGGCAGGATAGTTAGAGTTGTTGTTTTGGTAAGCAGAGGCTCCAGTGTTTGGTGTGGGTGGGGTAGCCCTCTGCACTGAGCTGGGATTACGTAGTTTTAGAGCTCTCCATAGCAGCTGGCAGCAAGGGGATTAGCTGGCCCTTAGTCAAACTATCCAGAGCAAATCTGATGGCAAAGCTGTAACGGCATTAGTGGGCACTTTTAGTGAAATGCAGGTCAGATCCCATTTCTTTTGGGGCTGGATCCAGCTCACAGGTCATAGGTTGTGGACCTCCCTGGTTTAGGAGATGTGGTATATTTTTCCAGGTCCTCCACTCATTCATTGTGTTGCCTTGGGAAAGTAATTTACTCTCAGTGTCTTAAAGTGCTTTTGAGATCATCAAGTGGAAATTCTATAGAAGTGAAAAGATTTATGTATATGTTTAATTTGGCTTTAGTGGAGGTTAACTAGCATAGATTTTGCTGTCAGAGTCTGAATTTGGTTGTCATGTGTGAATGAGGCAGCTGACAAACACAGCAGAACAGATATTGCCTTATGAAAACTATAAAGTTAATAGATTTTTTTTTCCCCATAAGTGGATGCAAGATAACATTTAGGGCTAAAAATAAGTATAACAAGTGTTACCTGGATAAATTCTGGTTTATCACCTCTACATAAATAATTGTGGTAGGTTTGTGCATGATTTTTTTTTAAATGTAATCTACATGATATAGTATAGAGATGTTGCATGTGAAATTTGTCCCAAGTGTAAATTTTATCCTTAAGTTAGTTGAGTTTGAACACAGTTATTACAGTTACTGCCAGTCCATTGGGAAAAAATGGATATACCTGGGGGCAGATCTAAGGGGGTCCAGTTGCATCTTGACATTTCACTGACTCCTGTGAGTCTTGGTCCACCCAAAATTTAAAACTGATTGTCTGTCACCAGAAGCAGCACTTCTGTTTATGCAGCAGTGAAGGAGTCAATTGACTTAGTGGCTCATTGTAATCTGCCTGATTCCTTCTAATCTCTTCATTCCACAGATATTGAAGACCATGCCTCATTTTTAATAGTCTTAGTATTCTACTAGTTAAACTATCTTTCTTCTGAAATCCTGCTGTCTGTTAGCTGCTCTTCTTATTGTCCGTAATCCCTTGATTGAAGATAATCTCTACCATGGTTTGTTGATTTTAAGATTCCAATCCTTAAACCACAGATCTGTCTGTAGAAGTTGCGGACCTTTCTGCCAGGGAAAATAGTCATAAACCAGGATTTTTTTGCCGTTTCTTTTCTCCAGTCTCTATTCTCTGCTTTAAGACCCAAGGCACTTTACCTTGATATGGGCTGCTGCTTGGTTGAGGTTACCGTGCTACTGGAGTTAGCAGCCAGCTCTGTCCAGTCCTTAATGTTGGTATCCATTTTCTTGAGAGGCCTTCAGTGTGTCCTTGCAGCATTTTCTTTAGCCACTGTGAGATTTCAGGGGCTACTAAACTAAAGCAGATATTTTGGGAGTCAAGAGTTGGGCATGTGCATGCAGTGTCTGTTTGAAACAAAGTTGGAGCTTGAGGATCACTGACTTGAATGGAAAGATCACTGTACAAATGCCAGCATCTTTGCTGAAGCCAGTGCTACCCCAGTGATACCAACACTGAGTCGGTGATCCTTTTAATGTCGCTCTTATTTTACAGCCCTACAAACTTTTTTAACTAGCTAAAAACATTAACTCGGATGTAAAAATAACTTTCAGTAAAGCACTGAATGCAAGATCAAAATGCTCAAGAAGACTTAATTGAAACAGGACTAAAGAAACAGCATCTTTTTATTGTTTGCCTAGTTTGTATTTTTTTTATCATAATATGTGATATAGCAAATTAATTCACATTCCAATAAAGTGTTTGTTTTACTCTTGAGCTGAATAATAGAGTGCTAGACCCTTAGCATATTAGTAAAGGTTTTAGGTCTTTTACCTGGAGAAAAATGTGTGTTCTGTTATATGGGATGATGCACCATATTATCTGCACCACCTTCTTCAAAATCCTAGATTCACCCATAGATGTAATGCTTTAATATACATTCAAATAAACTTCTTTTTTAACCATTCTGTTTTAATAAAACAATGGTGGGTTTTCCAGAACCTGTGTTAACAGTTGCCACTTAGGGCCCTATTCCCAAATGGGACTGGTGGAGGGAATATATAGTGTATATATTTTAAGTTCTGGCAAGCCAAGGAGGGTAGTAAATAGGGAATAGCTCACTCTAGAGCCATCTAGTTCAATGTTCTTCTTCTGGTATCGACTTTAGCCACTGTCAGATATGGGGAACTGGGCTAGATGGGCCATTGGTCTGGCCCAGTATGGCACTGTCTGTATTTTTGTATTCTTGGAGGTAAATGCTGTGGACAGGAAGGATCCATTTCCCAAGAGCCTCATTAAAACTACCACCTGAATTGATTATAAATCTAAAACATTGTTCTCCTGGCTCTGACAGGTCCACAGCTTCTGATCTCAGCTGTTCTGCAGAGCCTGTCAGCTTCCGGTTCTCTTCTTCCCAGTGGGCAGCTGCAGGCTGCTTTAAGAGGGCCAGTACTAGACTCCCTCTCAATTTGAAGGAAACGTTGACTTGAAAAATGCTGACCCATGACCTCTGGATTTGTGGAGCTGGCATTAACACACAAGTGCTTCCTTTGGGCTGCTGCCTCTTCGGCCAGCAGCTCTCTCCCTCACAGTGTGTGCCCTCAGCAAGTTTGCAGATGACATCAATCTCGGGGGAATAGTAGATACGCTGGAGGGTAGGGCTACAATTCAGAGAGACCTTGACAAATTGGAGAATTCAACCAAAAGAGATCTCATGAGCTTCAATAAGGACAAGTACAAAGCGCTTCTCTTAGGGCAGAACAATCTCATGCACCAGTATAAGTTGGGGACTGACTGGCTAAGCAGCAGCTCTGCAGAAAAGGATCTGGGGGGTTACAGTGTGTAACAGGGTCTCTGTTGGGAGCCCTGTTACTTGGAAAGACACCTGGAGGCTGTTAATGACAACACCCAGCCAGGTGGGGGAGAATTCCTCACATTGCTCAAGACTGGCCAATTGGATGTAGCTTCTGGGGATAAAAGTAGAGGGAGGACCTGGAGAGAATGCCTTCAGGCGGCAGCAGCAGATGGACGGGGGGGGGGGTGATCGAGACTCCAGTGGAGAAGGACCCCAGTAGTTGGACCTGTGATCCAAAGGGACACCGAGACTGAGAGACTTGGAAGACAGCAGGTCAGCAACAAGACTAGTTACTTACCGGGGGATTTCAGCTGTTGCAGTGAGTTTGGACAAGAGCCAAGGTCCCATGACGTGGCTAGGCAGGGGATCCCTGATTGAAGAGGGTGTCTCGGGGTGAGACGTGGGCATGGGAAACTTGTAGCAACCCCAGAGCTTGGTGGGACTGTTTCAGGGTTTTAGGTGCCAGCACTGATGGCATGGGAACAGCCGGAGTCGCTCCCAGCACAAAACACTGGAATAGACTGAGAGATGCAACAAACATGAACCACTAACAAGGCAATTAGCAGCAATGAGCAGAGACATGGGCAGGGGAAGCTTATATTAACCCCTGAGCTCTGTGGGACTGATCCAGGGCTTTAAGTGCCAGTACTAATGGAGAGGGAGTAGCCAGGGCCACTGCCAGCACAAGACTCCTGAAAAGAATAAAAGGCTTAGTGAGCACGAACCACTAATGAGGTAATTAGTGCTATGGAGCACCGGTGGGAACTTATCTGGAGGCTTCCAAAGGCAGGGGTCCCCTCCAGATTCCAAGAGTGATTCAGGGAGCAAGTTGAGTGGGCTGCTGCCTGCAACCCAGTCTGCTGTAAACAAAAAGAAAATAAAAATACCTGGAATGATTTAATGCGTCTGGGGTAGTTATTCTGCGAGTACCAATTAACATCATATCAATCTCTCTAAGATCAAAGTCGTGGCAGGTGAGAACCAGAGGAAACAGGTGGTATTATGCAATCCTAATAACACAGTGAATAAGAAGCTGAAAATGAGCCAACAGTATGTCCTTGTTGCAAAGAAGGGCTAACGGTATACTGGGCTGTATGAGCAGGAGCATTGCTAGCAAATCAAGAGGCGATTCTCTCCCTCCATTCTGCACTGCTGTGGCCACACCTGGAGTACTGTGTCCAGTATTGCCCCTCCCCCCCACTACAGAGAGTTGGAGATTACGCTGAACAAGTTGGAGAGAGTCCAGTAGAGGGCAGTGAAAATGGTTAGGGAGCTGGGGCATATGACTTCTGAGGAGAGGCTGAGGATATTGAGCATATTTAGTCTGAAGAAGAGAAGACTGAGGGGGGATTTGATAGCAGCCTTTAACTACGTGAAGCTGGTTGGATGGAACTAGAGTGTTCTCAGTGGTGTCAGGTGACAGAGCAAGGAGGAATGGTCTTTGTGGAGCCTGCACCCCTCTTGCTGCTCAATCTATCGGGGTGTTGCCCCTCCCCTCAACTTTCCTGCCACGACTTGGATGTTAAAAGCACTTTAAGAGCGGTCTACAGTGGAGATCTTTTCCCGGATGGGCCTCCTGATAGACAGTGGTACTCACGGTTGTCTGATGTGATGTTCTATGAGGCTCCGCCTCCCCTTTACCCCATCCACATGCCAGCTGATGAGTGATGCGCTACAGATGTTTCCTGGCCCCATATGACAGCCTCAGACCCGTTCCCAGGGTTCCGGTGGCTCTCCCTCCCTTCTTGGGGACGATTTCTTTTCTTATAGAAAATACTCCTCTGAGTCGGGAGGAGCTTCAGGGTCATCCCCCTTATTCCAGCCCCCTCTCGGATCCTCAGCTGCCTCCTCTCTCCTACCGCAATCAGGGAGCTCCCTTGCCTCCTTACTTACCTGTAAGTAGGGTACCCTGGTAAGCCTCCTTACCCTGTAAGTCTTTTCAGGTGACTGAATGGGTGCTCCTGATTGACCTAGTCTGCCTCCTGCTTTGCCTCCCACAGAAGGCTTGAAGCCCTTCCCTAGGCTGCCTGCTGGAGCCTTGCAGGCTGGGTCGTTTCCTTCCCATGCCAGAGCTCGCCTCATGAGCTGCTAGTCCATGCTCTCTCTCTCTCTGGCTCTCTCCCCTTCCTTGCTTTGACGGGGTTTTTCAATTTTCCCGCAGCGGCTGATACGGCTTCTGGGATTGTCTCAGCTGTTCCCCACGCTGGAAACGGCTGATGCCACAGCCGGTGTAATGCCGGTTTGCGCGGCTCCTGCTGCTCTCTGGGAGGTACGGATGCCCCTCTGTGGGCTTGTTCTTGGGGTCTGGGATCCGCGGGCTCTACTCTCTCCCCCTCGAGCTGTGGGGGCACCTTGCTGCCACAGTCTTAAGTTGCAGCAAGGGAAATTTAAGTTTTAGATCAGGAAAATAACTTTTTCACAAGGAGGATAGTGAAGTACTAGAATAAGTTACCCAGAGAAGTTGTGGAATCTCCATCCCTGGAGGTTTTTAAGACCCAGCTAGACAAAGCTTTGGCTGGGATGATCTATTTGGGGATGGTCCTGCTTTTAAGCAGGGCTTTGAACTAGATGAGCTCTTGAAGTCCCTTTCAACCCTAATTTTCTATGGTTCTGTGATTTTTATCTGGGTAGTAGTGTTTATAGTCTTACTAATCCTAATTGTCTAGTTATTTGGTAGAGTTAAATTACAGCAAAATTAAAGCTGTTCATATCCCTTAACTGCATTTGCAACCTGAGTGTGTGTGTGTGTTTTGTTTTGTTTTATTTTTAAGAGTAACTTATATTCTAAATTTTTCTGAGTGTGTAACATTTTACCATAAATCACTGACATTCTCACCTTTAATCTCACTTTTTAACATTTTTATTTCGGAGTTGTATAGATTCCAAAATAATCCATTAATTCCCATGCAATTCCTGGATATGTGGCAAAACCACTAAGCAATTTTCCAGCTGCTCAAAACCTGTTAGATGTTTGAAACTACACTATTTTTTAACTTTTGTAAGGCAAACCTCCTGCATCCAAGAAGATGGCTCTCCAATAAGGCCTGGGCCCAGATGCCCAGTAGCCCATACTTTTTATAAAACTGAGGGAAAAAGATCCTGCAAACTTTGTGTAATTTTCTAAATCTAGAAATTGGACTTATTTAAAGAAAATCAGGCCAACAATTCTGAAATTATGAATATATAAAACAAATGATCCATATGATCATTATTAACTCAAGTGCACTTGGGGATATATGCACATGCAAGTATGGAAATATGTACTTATTGTATACTGCGAGGCTTTACGGGCTTTGTCTTGTTGAGTTGATAAGCATTCATAGATTGTAAGAGACTACAAGGAACTTCAAGATCATCAGGTCCAGGTCCATCCCCCCTTCCCCCCCCCCAATAGGCAGGAAAGACAGATGGGTCCAGGTGACCTCCATAAAGTGACTGTCCAGTCTCCTCTTGGAAGATTTCCAGGGTAGGTAATTGCACCACCTCTGGAGGGAATTGATTCCACAGTCTGGACACCCTGTGAAGAAGTTTTTCCTTAATGTTAAGCCCAAAATGGTCTTCCAGGAGTTCGTGGCCATTACTCCTGGTTTTCCCCAAGGATGCCCTAGTGAACAGTTGTTCACTGAGCTCTTGATGTACTCCCCTGTTGTAATGTTAAGCTGCTACAAGTCCCCCTCAGCCTTTTCTTCTTTGGGCTGAAGAGTCTCAAGTCTCTCAGCCTTTCTCATATGTTTTTCCTTACAAGCCTCTGATCATACGGGTCTCTCGTCTCTGGACTCTTTCAAGCTTTTTCACATTCTTGTTGAAGTGTGGCACCCAGAACTGGACATAGTACTTCAGCTGCGGTCTCACTAATACACAGTAAAGCGGAAGAATCACTTCCTTGGTTTTGTTTGAGATGCATTGGTTGATGCACACCAGAGTATTGTTTGCCCTGCTGGCTACGGCATTGCACTGACAGCTCGTATTTGTACTATGGTCTGTTATTCCCCCTAGGTCCCTTTCAGTCATGGTGAGTTTGCTGCCACCAAGCCTGTAAGAATGTTGGGAATTGTTTGTCCCCAGATGGACCTCTTCACACTTTACAATGTTGAACTTCATCGGGTTCTGGTCTGATGAATTTGCCAATCTGTCTAGATCTGCCTGTCTGCTACCTGTCTTCAAGCATGACCACGCTTCGCCATAACTTGGTATTGTCTATGAACTTGGCCAGTGAGCTTTTCACCCCCACATCCAAATCATTGATAAAGGTGTTGAAAAGCACTGGATCAAGCGCTGACCCCTGAGGGACACCACTGGCTGCTTCTCACCAGGACGACACCGATCCGTTCATTAGAACTCTCTGGGTCCTACCCCACAGCCAGCTTCCTACCCCCATGACTGTCTCGCAGTCCTCCAATTTTTTTGTGAGAACATCATGGAATACTAATCAAAGGCCTTTGGGAGTCTAGGTATACAATGTCAACCTTCTTATTCTTACCCAGGTGGTGAGTTACCTGGTCATAGAAGAAGATAAGATTAGTAAAACAAGACCCGTCCATGATGAAAACATGCTGACTGCCATTCAGAATCCTACCTTCCATACCTACCTTCACTTTGCTAATGAAATTGATACATGCCAGTTTACCTGTGTTTATTTGCTACTGGTTACTAAGGAAACTGTAGACTTCTCTTTTGTATCTGTGTTTTGTTTGTTTTTTTTAAACAGCTGTATTAGTTATTGGAATGTTGCATATCTGGTTGAAACATGGTAATCATTAATCTTTGTCCAGATGTAGTAATCTATATTGCAGAAACATTGAAGATAAATCTGTAGAGGAAAAACATTTAAGTATATGTCCTCTTATGTAACCCCCCACTTTTATATCCTTTATAGTCCCTCTTTTCTTCTGTCAAGATGGAGAGTGTTTGGGGGCTGGGGGAAGAGGGGGGCTTGGTTTAGGTCCTAGCTGCTGTCATTTTCAAGGCTTTTAGTAGTTCTTCTTAATAGCAGATTCTCTCCCCATTACTGTTTGTGGCAGGTAGAGTGCAATTAGTTACAAAGTAGATTGTTATAGTTACTATACTGCAGTGAAGCTACAAACTAAGCTCTGAAAAATGCTGCACACAAGTGGTTTATGCAAATATTTAAGTGGATTATGCATTTGCCTATTATGTGTATAAGTGGAATGTAGTGCATTTATTTTCTGTCCTTCCTTTGACTGTTTTAATATATACTGTTTATGTAAAAATATGAACAGCAAAAGACACAGCAAGCACAAGTTGCAGTTTTCCTTTTTTATTGGGAGAAAAGCAAGACCAGATGCAGAGTTACTTAAAACAAAAGCAAAAACCTTACAGAAACAAACCCTACCAAGTGAGGAGAAATAGGATGCCAGAACAACTTTTAAGAAAAATGAATATGGCCAGGAATGCGGTTGTGAAGTCCAATTCAGCACTTCCGCCCCAGCAGCCCTTGTCAGTATAAAATGAAAGGTGCTTTCTTTCTCCACTCTTCTCTTGGGATGAAATGCTGAGAAGTCAGCTGGAGTGGTGCAACCATATCTTGACCTTCAGGGTGATCACTGTTTGGGGTAAATGTGGATCATCTGGGTCAACTGGATTTGCATTTTTCACTGCCCTGCTCCAGCTTTATAGATTCATAGAGTGTAGAGTCAGAAAGGAGCATGAAGGATCATTGTGTCTGACCCCCTGGCTCAGGACCGAGGTCAGATGACCCCAGCCAGGTGCCTATTTAGCCTCCTCTTTGAAGACCTCCAAGTTAGATGATAGTACCACCGGTCTTGGCAGGCAGTTCCAGATTCTGGCCACCCTTACTGTGGAAAAATTTCTTCCTAATGTCTAACCTGAATCTACTTTCCACTAGTTTGTACCCATTATTCCTAGTTATTTCTAAGGGTACCCTGGTAAATAGACTATCTCCAATTCTCTGTTGTCCTCCCTTGATAGACTTTTATAGGTGGCTACAAGGTCTCCCTTCAGACATCTCTTGTGGAGGCTGAACAGATCCAGATCTCTCAACCTCCCCTTGTAGGGTCTTGCACAGAGGCCACTAATCGTATGAGTGGCCCTCCTCTGAACCTTCTTCAGATTCTCCATATCACTCTTGAAGTGTAGCATGCAAAACTGGACACAGTACTTTAACTGCGGCCTGACCAATGCTGTATAGAGGGGGAGCATCACCTCCCTTGTTCTGTTGGTCATGCATCTGCTAATGCACGATAAGGTGTGATTGGCTTTGTTGATGGCTTCATTACACTGCCGGCTCATGTTCATCTTGGAGTTAGCTATGACTCCAAGATCCCTTTTAGCCACTGAGCTGCTGAGGAAGTCATCCTCCAACCTATAGGTGTGCAGGGGGATTCCTCTTCCCTAGGTGGAGTACCTTGCATTTGTCTTTGTTGAATTGCATCCTGTTTCATTCTGCCCATTGATCCAACCTGTCCAGATTGGCCTGTATCTGCTTCCTGCCCTCTGGTGTGTTAACTTTGCCCCATAACTTGGTGTCATCTGCAGACTTGGACGGGGTGCTCTTCACACCCTTGTCCAAATTGCTGATGAAGATATTAAATAACACCAGGCCAAGGACCAAACCCTGCGGAACACCAATGCCTACCTCCTTCCAGGCCCATAGCGACCCATCCACTACCACTGTCTGGGTGCGGTCCCTAAGCCAGTTGGCCACCCACCTGACTGTGTAAGGGTCCACTCCACAGCCTGCTAGCTTCCTTATGAGAACAGGATGTGAAACTGTATTGAAGGCCTTCCTAAAGTCCAGGTAGATGACATCTGCCTCAGCTCCTGTGTCAAGGCAGTGTGTGACCTGGTCATAAAAGGCTATAAGGTTTGTCAGGCAGAATCTACCTGTGATGAACCCGTGTTGGTTTCCTTTTAGAATCGTTTTGCCTGTCTTCACAAATGGGCTCTTTAATATTATTTTCCAGTGTTTTCCCAAGGATAGAGGTAAGACTGACTCACTTAAAGTTACCTGGCTCATCCCTTCACCCCTTCTTAAAAATGGGCCCCACGTTGGCCCTTTTCCAGTCCTCAGGGACCTGGCCGGAGCACCATGAGTGCTCAAACAGCCGTGCCAGTGGCTCAGCTATGATACTGGCCAATTCCTTCAGCACCTGTGGATGGAGGACATTTGGGTCTGCTGACTTGTACCCATCCAGCCCCTCTAATGCTCCTTAACAAGTCAGCACTAACCATTGGTGGTATAGTGCTTTCTGCACATCTATCTATGTTCAAGTTGGGGAAATTGTCTTGGCCAGTACTTAGGAATACTAAAGCAAAGAACTCATTGAAGAGCTCTGCCTTTTTCCCTGTGTCAGCCATCAAATGTCCTAATTTGTTCTGCAAGGGCCTTTTGTTACTCTGTGCCTGCCTTTTGCTTGCTATGCATCTATAGAAGGACTTTTTATTGTCCTTGATTGTTGTAGCCAGTCTAAGTTCCAGTCCTGCCTTGGCCTGCCTAACTGATTCCCTGCAATAGCACACCAGGGAGGTGTATTCCTCTTTGGTGGTTGCCCCCTGCTTCCACTGCCTATAAATCTTTCTTTGCTCCCAGTCTTTTCTGGAGTTCCCTGTTCAGCCAAGGGGGCTTTTTTTGTCCCCTTGCCCCCTTTCCTATGTAATGGAATAGTCTCCTTTTATGCCCCAAGGATCAGTCCCTTTAAAAATTGCCAACCCTCCTGGACCCCCATTTGCTCAATGCTCTTGAGTTCAGCCACCTCACTAACTAGCCTTCTAAGTTTACTAAAATTGACCCTCTGAAGTCTAACACTAGCCTGGTTAGATTGTGAATTCAACCAAATTATAGTCTCCATCTCCCAGGTTACTGTGTACTCACAGGTTATCCACAAGATCATTTCCTCTTGCTAAGACCAAGTCTAGCAAGGTGTCCAGTCCTAGCAGGGATAACACCTCCTGGTTTAGGTGGAGGTCCTGCATGCAGTTTAAGAACCTACATGAATGGTTTGTTTTGGTCATCTGCTCCTCCCAGCAGGTAATTTAAGTCCCCCATGACCACCGCTTTTCTTGCCTGAACGGCCTCTGAGAGCTGCCTGGAGAATACCAGGTCTGGCTCATCCTGATGAGGAGGTCTGTAGTAGACCCCCCACTACCAAGTCCTTTTCCCCTAGACCCTCCTGTATCCTGACCCACACTACCTCAATATTCCATTCCTCTACCCCTGCCTTGATGATGGAAGATGAGTCCTGCTCCCTAACAAAGAGAGTTACACCGCTGCCTTTTTTCTCCACTCTGTCTCACCTATACAACGTGTACCCCTCAATGCCAACAATCTAGTAAATCTGAGCCCTGATGCACAATGTGGCAGAATTAGTATTGTTTTAAGAACTTTATAATGGAACTAGCCAATTGCCTATCAAGAACAATGAGGGGGGAGTGGGTGGGGACAGAGCCCCGTGCCTCCCTCCATCTGGGCCTGTCCAGTCCCCCCCCTTCCCTCTTGCTGCTTCGGGTTTGGCCTCACTCCCCCTGCTCCTTGCTGCAGTGGCAGGAGGAGGAGCAGGCCCAGGCCCGATGTGGGGGAAGACTGGGTCTGAGGGTGGGGAGAAGTTGCAGGAGGGAAGGGGAAGGAGCTGCAGGGCAGAGGGATGGCAGGAGTGGGCTTGGGGCTGATGTGGGGAGGAGGAGTGAGCCTGGGCCCAACGGGGGAGGAGGCCTGCTTTTCCCCTCCCCCCACCGCTCCTGTGTTGGACCCGTCCTGCTGCTCCCCCCCCCCGCACTGTTGTGGCAGGCCAGCTTCTCCCCCTGCTTGGGCTTGCTCCTTCTCCATCTCCCCCCACACCATGTCAGGCCCAGGCCCACTCCTCCCCAAAGCTGCAGCCAGGGTGGCGCGCCCTCTCCTCCCCCCCACCCATGTCGGGGCTGCTCCTCACCCCACCCCAGTGCATCAGCCCTGCAGGCAGTGATGACAGAAGGGAGGAGGGGTGGGCTGAGGCCAGCGCCAGTGGCCTCCCCTGCCATGGTGTCCTGACCCTGTACCTCCCCTGTGCCAATGCCATCACCTCTAAGGAGCAAGAATGGCCAGCTCTGGTGGCCTTGTCCCCCTGGTGCTCCATTATACATTATAGCTTACACATACAACCTACATTTATAGTGTATAAATACTAAGTGCTGGGGTTTGAATGGTGAAATTTGTAAATTTTTTTTATTTTACCACAAATATTTAAAAACAACTTATTTTTTTATTTAAATGCTGAAGTCAGTGTTTGAGGATTCTTAGTGTCTTCAGTTTTAACCTTGTAAAATAGGTGTAATATTTTGATGAGATGTAGTGACATGCAAAGCCACCAGAGGGCAAAAAAAAGGTCTAATTACAGAAGGCTGTTATCTTACATATAGATATATCTTCTTGGTTGTTTTTTGTTTATTTGCTTTAGCAAACAAGACACCTGCCACTGAGCAGCACATCATGAAGATTTTAATGATAAATAGCTTGTTTTTGTAGGCCCATGACACGCCACATTTCCCTTCAGTTCAATCAAAATTAATTAGTCTTTTTTTGGGTGGGAGGCGGGGATCTATTCGTTCATTTCAGACATTTGAATTTGATGTGAGATCATGTTATCTAGTGAATTCTATCCCTTTTCTCCCCTAGCACATCTGCATATTAAAGATTCTTCTGCAGGGAGAATTCTGTATGTAGTGGATAGAGTAACACTGAAATGAGGTGCGCATAGCACTTCCTCAGCAGTGCAGACAAGAGAGTGAAATTCATCTTATCAGTTTTGCTCTCTCTTGCTGTAGTGTAAGCACTTCACACAGTGGAAACCCAGGTGCAAACATGTTCTTTAAGCTAAGAACATCCAAGGAGGGAAGAGAATTAAGATTAGTATTTCTTTCTCAGCCTCTATCTCAGGAAGATGGACAATTGATGCAGGAGAGAGCCTCTTCCTATTTCTCAGGAGGAGAGCAGTACAGTCAAATTGTCCAGGATTGTTTTCATTCTCTATAGTTCTTACCCCTGATGCCAGAACCACTACAGCTATTCTGTATAACTTCCTATTACACTTTCAAAAACATAGCATCTGAGCACATTTCAGTAGTGTATTAAGTGACCTGTGGTTCACTCTTCCTCATATTCACCGTAACAAAAGCATTGTGTATACAGGGCATCATTTTTTATTTTTTTTGTTAATATGTATCATGTTTTGTTTTAATACTGGAGAAAGTAGACATGAATAGTTGTGCCTTGGTTGGGGAGAAGAAGGTGGAAAGGTTTAGTTTACTTTAGGATTTCTCTTGGAATTTGATCCACAAACTTAAACTGGCCCTGAAGAGCTTTTTCCTTTTGCACAGATGACTTCCCCTCCTGTTAGACAGCTTTGTTCTGCCCAGAGGAGCTTAGTTGTTGACTAAGATCTTCACAGAGCTTTAGGTTATCTTTCAAATAAGTTGAATCTAGGCCAGTGAGTGCTTTGAAGATAAGAGCTGAGACCTTGAATGTGATATGATCCTCTCTGGAAGCTGCTGTGGAGGGTGGATGGCAGGTTTTGTGTGTGCATGGTAGCTTGTGTTTCTGAGGTAAATGTGGAGGGGTTTTTTTGCAGTTTTTTTGCAGGTGAGCAAAATACAGCCCACAGGCCAGATTTGGCCTTCCACAATATTTCATGCAGCCCACTGGCACACACCAATTAATCGTACCCCGCCCAACCTATGCATCTCACTCCCACTCTTGTGCATGCAAGGGCCCAGCCCAGCCAACACACAGCTTCTGGGCAGGGCTACTGCTGCCACTGCTGCAGCCGCTGAGGGACCTGTTTGGCTTCCCCAGCATCCAGTGGCTCCTTCTTATCTCCCTGCTGCAGCACTCGCTCTGGGCAGCAGGTGGGGACGTGACAGGGGTTGGGGAGGGAGCAGCTATAGCTGGGCAGGGGCAGGGAGCATGGGGCTAGGGCTGGTGGGAGTGTAGAGCCTGTGCCCAGGGGGGAGGTGGGAGTGTGGAGCTCAGGTGGGCTGAGTGTAGAGCTCAGGCAGCAGGACCTTGGGGCACTTGTGGCCCACCCAGGTCCTGCTGCTTGGTGGCTCTGGCCAGAGCTGAATATGGTGGCAAGGAGAACAGACGGGCTGGCCTATCTCTATCATGCAGGGCTCCCTACAGTGCAAATGCAACTCCTGGCACTTGCGCTCCACCAAGGGTAACCCCACATGATAGAGCTGGCTACCTTCCTTGCTCCCTGCCACCATGGAAGCAGGGGGTGAAGCTACCTGTGGCAGCAGGGAGTGGAGAAGGCAACTGGCTCCACCATGTGGGGATTCCTCCTAATGGTGTGCGAGTGCTGCAAGCTGCACGTGCACTGCAGGGAGCCCTGCCTGATAGAGATGGGTCGGCTTGTTCGTGCTCCTTGCCACCATATTCAGCTCTGGCCTGAGCTGCATGCCCCCAGGTAGCAGGGGCCACAAGCATCCTGAGGGCCCACTGCATGTTGCTGCTGCTGTTGCTGGTAGCAGGGGCTGTGCATCATGGGCAGGGGGGGTGTGTGTGTGTGTGTGTGTGTGTGTGTGTGTGTGTGTGTGTCCCTACCCTTCCCCCACACACCCTCTTTGCACCCCCCCACATATACACCACCCTGCAATTTACCCTAATGTCATACACACAGCCACACCTTCTCCCACCCTACCATACACCCCCCCCACCCCAACCACACACCACACACTCCCATACACACTGTATACAAGAGTAAGAGTTCATTTTTTGCCTATTTTGCAATCATCTCTATATTCACTACACAAGCACATACCATAACAAAAGTATTTTTTTGGAATAAAATTCAAATATGTTACAGTAGGTGTTTGACTTTTAGTATATGATTTGTCATCTTGGAACCAGAAAAAAAACAATCTCCCACCTCCCAAAAAGAGTATTTCTGGAGACAAGGGGGAGGGACTTCCAGTGGGAAAGGTCAGGGATTAGGGGCAGGACTTCTGATTCCAAGACAGCAACCGGGGCGGGGCTGCCCATGAGGCCCTCGACAGCTCATCAAAACTCATTAAGTGGCCCTCTGCCCTAAATAATTGCCCACTCCTACCTGGGCATATTGAACTGCCTTTGTCTACATAGGAGGCTTCTCTTTGGCAGGGATGATCTGTTTGGGGATGGTCCTGCTTTGAGCAGGGGGTTGGACTAGATGACCTCCTGAAGTCCCTTCCAGCCCTAATTTTTTGTGATTTTTATGATGAATATTTGTCAACTGCCAGAATTATTGGAATCTTCTGACCAACCCGTGTGGTAGGTCACACAACGAATGAACAGTCTTTTCTCACTTCTTTCCCTGCTTGAAAACAAAATTAACTATCCATCTTGATCTTTTCTGTGGTCTTTTTTTTTAATTCATGATTTGAGTCTCCCTTCCTATTCTTGGTTTCAACAGAAACTTTTAGAATATTTTCAAAAGAATGGTATACTTCATTCTCCATATTACTTTGTTTTAAAAATAATTTGAAAAAATGTAGGTTCTTTTGATTGTCAAAAATGTCTTAAATACTGGCACTTCAGACACCAATAAATTTGTAGAGTTGTTGCCATGTATACTAGCACTTTCATCTGGGAGGATTAAATCCTCCCTTGGACTGAGGAGTCCCATTAGAAGACTTAGCAGAGTGGTTCTTAGCTTTTTTAGACTGCGGGCACTCCTGTTAGACATCAAGTAACCCAGGGACCTCTTAGCTTTGGCTTGCTTTTTAATTATGGAAAAATAATTCTGCTGTTGCAAAGAACTCAGACCACAGCAAGAATGCTTTTGTCCCTATGGATTTCTCTTTAAAAATATCTGGGTTTATCTTGTGAATCTGATATTTGTGCACCTAACAGCACTAATACTGCATGGCACTTCCCAACACCCTTAAAGGATTTAATGGCACCCTGGTTCCAAATCACTGCCTTAGACTTTGCAATGGAACCCTATCTGGCAGTCTTGCAGTTGGTACAAACTGTAGTATTGATCCTAACTACAGTATTTCTTCTTTCGGTGTGTGGAACAATTTTCCTCACACCAGAACTACAAAGCATGCTTTGTGCTGGTCCTTCATCCACCTTTTTTTGCCATTGTGAATATGTGATATCCTCAACAGCATAGGAAAAACTGGAATAGTAGAACTAAGGCATTCACAAGCTAGAAAGAGTTTTTTAATATCCCTCCTCTCTATTATTCTTGCCAGGGATCACAGAGCTAAACATGTAGGGTCCAGATAGAGTTAGTTTTTCTGTTTAAAAATGATTTTGAAGAGTCCCATCAATGCAAGGGATTGGAAAAAAGATGTTATGGAGCATTAAGGCTTATAGTAGTTGTAGTGAACTGGAGAAGCTGTTCTGAACCCAAGCACTGAAGGTGATGCTTAGGATTTGGTTTGACAATATAAATGCATCTAGGCCCAAAGAGATTTTTTCTTCCTTATGGAAAGGTTCATACAGTATTATTTTACTGAAATTCTTACTTTATGGCAGGCTTTTCCTTACAGCTTTAAAATAAATTTGCACCTGGACCGGCTGATTTCTCTTTGGCAATCTCCTGATAAATATATCAGATATTCTACTACATGTATGCCTTTAACCTTTATTTATATTATCTATTAATACACTACAAACTTCAGCTGCTGAGATGAGAGATATTAAATATCAGTCACATTCTTGGAAGTTTTATATCACTTTGACTCTTCAGATAAGTAGTGTACATCATTAAAGTGAATAGTGAATCTGACATTTCAGCTGGGTTGCAGTTATCAAAGCCAAAGGACTGCTGCATGCCACTTACCTTTGTTTGGGTTATATGCATTAGCCATATAACACATTTCAAAGTGGGTGCTCTTGGGAGCACGTGTCCCCAGGAAAAGGTAAAAACCTCTTTGTTATTCTGTGTGCTTGAATCCTCTGTGTTTTCATACAAGTTGCTAAACTGATCCTGGTCATTGGCAGGGATTTGTCAGATTGGACGAATTATGTGGTGGTAGAGGGGTGATCTATATAGAAAGGTACGATGCCCCTCCAGCGGGATTCAGGTCCCATTGTGCAAAGAGTTTTGCCAATATTAATTAAAAGGCAGCCCCTGCTAAAAATGTTTGTGACCTGAGGCAATCTGCAACAAGAGAGTACCAAACAGATGCATCACTTTTTAAAAATTCTTAATTGCTATTGAAACTTGCATGAGGGTAAATATCTGTAGTGAACTGTGGCATTGACGGTGTGCTGATGATTAAGAGCTTCGTCCCATTAACAACTTCATCTAGATGAAGAGATTTAGATATTTCTTCATCAAGGTATCAGAGGTAAAGGAAAAAAATTCATAAAACTACCATATTTTACTTGCATCAGAGAACAAGGGCTTTTCTCCCCCAGTTGACATGGGGGAGGCGGGAAGAAAACCCCCATATTATACTCGAGTACCAGTCTGGGGCAGGCAGTGGGTTAGCCCTGGCTTCAGCCTTGGGCACAGGGCTGAAGTTGGAGCTGAGTTGCTGCCTGCTGATAACTCATTTGACTGGGGATGGGGCTTGAAACTGGAGGGACATAGGGGAGACTGTTAGAGGGGGTGAGACGGGAGAGACCAGTCTATGCGTCCTGGGGAGTAGGGCAGCAAGCTCCCCTCAGATGCCTCTTCACCACCCCTTACCTTTTGCTCCAGTGCTGCTCCATCCAGTCTGGACCTGGCCAGCTAGGAACTGCTGCCACTTCTCCCTGGCCAGGCTGGGTCCAGGCAGGTATGAGGCTGGGGCTGTTGCTGCTGCGCTGGAGCCAGAGCAGAGCTACAGCAGAAGATAAGCAGTGGAGGATGGGGTGGGAGGCAGGCAAAGGCGTAGGGGGTAAGCACAGGCATGGAGGGATAAGTGGTGGGGAGCAGCATCAGGACAAGCAAGTGGCAAAAAGGATAGAGAGCAAGGGGAGCAGGCAGGGACTCGAGGGAGGTGTTCTAGCCCGCCCCCCCCCCCCCCGGCCAAATGCTGCTTTCGCTGCCACAGCAGTGGGGGACAGATTTAAGCCATCCCTCCACTAATTAGATTTTATACGTGGGAAATTATGTGGAGTTGTCATAAATTCAGTCATCTTGGATTTGAGTAAATACTGTATTGTTTGTAAACAAGCAAAATCCTTTAAAAAAAAAATTATTGCATAGTAGTCATAGCAGAAGTGCTCACAGTGCATACTTGTCGGATTCTAATGAATCTGAATTCTGCTAATTATGTATCGTCAACAATCTCAGACGGGACATGAGGTGAAGAAGAAGATGACAGCATTTACCATCTGCTAGGTCTTTGGTACAGTGGTTCTCAACCTTTTTTAGACACAAGACACTCCTCAGAAAATGCCCATTCTTATTTTTTTCACTCTTTTTTTGACTACAGAAAGATAGAGCACTTTTATTGCAAAGAACTCTGAAAGACCAGCTGGTCACAGTGTTTTAAACATTACTGTTGAAATCTCTGGGTTCATCTTATGAATCCTGTTTGAATGCCTAGCATTGTGGTATCACAAAGGATCTCCAGGCAGCAGCCTCGTAGAGAATCACTTCTTTGGTAACATACTGACACCAACACAGTATTCAGAGAATAAACATGGATTAGGGGAGGAACTACCTAGTTTGATTAGACAACATTTTTAAAGTATTGCTTATTAAGTTTGAAGAAAACTCCCAACAGAAATGGTGATAAAACCCAGATTTAATTATTATCTACACCGTGTACGATATGATAGCTTGAAAGCAAATTGTTGATACCTTAATCATTTAAAAAAATCATGAATCAAACCCAAAAATCTTGAGAGAGATTTTTATCAGTCTGTTTTGTATGAGGATTTTTAAAACTTGCATTTTGGTTACTGAGGTTTCAGGTTCATTTTGTTTCACATTTTCAAGCTTTTCCCCATTAACCATTAAGGCTGAAACATCTTTTAGAAAATTAAAGTTGTGATTTTCATATAATTGCATGATTACAGGAAATGGGGCTTTGCAAGAAAACATAAAATATCATAAACCGGCATTAGAAGTGATACACACATGATGACCTAATGGTCCTGACTCGTGTATAATTTATGTTTCTCTGTAGAAAGAAAGCCAGATCATTCAGAAGTCTTTACAGTATGCAAATAAAATGACAGATAAATGGGTATTTGGGAACTCAGGCAAAGAAGGATTCATAAAACAAGAGTATAACTTAAGACGGGTTGTTAACCGGGGGGGGGAGGGTATGGTTTCCCCCCTCTCCCTCTTACACTTGGCATCCAGCTGCTTGCCACCCCTGCTTGGCATCTGGCCACTAGCCACCCCTCTTCCCCCTCCCCCCACCGAGGTACATTTGTTAAAAAGGGGGCCGGTGCAGGGTACCCTTATTTAAAAAAAAAAAAAAAAAAAAAAAAAAAGGTTGAAAGCCCCAGTGTGGCAGGGCACTGGGTGTGCCTGCCACTTCAAGGCCCTGGAGCTGGCAGCCTCCAGGTGCTTGATGAGGGCAGCCATTTTGGGAGACATATAAAAGCAGGCAGTTTGGCTGCTGGAGGCCAGGCAGCAGCATCACCTGGCCGGAGAGCTGCTGGCAGAACAACCGGAGGTATGGGGGAGCTGTAAGGGGGTGGAAGGAGGCTCCTGGTCCTGGGCATGACCTGAAAACTGCACCCTGCCAGGAGTGGGTGGCCTGGTGGGGCTCTCAGTGGCGCGGGAGCCCCCAGGAAATACCAGGCCAGTTATCACCCCGGTGGAAGGCGAGATGGGGCGCCTTAACCCCTTGCCCCCACTGCTGGGTAGGTAACCTTGAGAATTGGAGGGCCCAGAAGGTGGACCCTGAGATGTAGACAATGTGAGGGGCTAGAGACCCGCCCGACCATGGGAGTACCCTCGACTGGCCCAGGCTGGGGCCAGGACCCGGGGAGGGGTCAAAAGGGTCAGAGGGCCCACCACGAGGAACGCCCGGAGCTGGAGACCTGGGGTCCCGACTGGTTTGGAGGTGGGCCAGGGCAAGTTGCCATAGGTGTAGGAGGGACCACATCCGAGAGGGGAAGATGGGTTTCGGGGGGGCGGCAAGGTAGCCCAGATGACGGCGGAGAGGCCGCCTGTTGGTATGGATTATGGACGGGTCCTGTATGGATGAATCTGGGGCCCAGCATGGGGCCAGCGAATTAGTGAAGACCGAGATGCCATCTGTGAGGCTTGGGCTGCAGTATGGGGATGGAAGGAGCTGCACATAGCGCCCCCTGGCATCGGGGCACAAATGGGCAGCCTCCTGCTTACGGAAGATCTAAATGAACCAATTAAGATCAAGTCGTGGCAGGTGAGAATAGGCAGGCGGTTGGCTGAAGAACAGGTGGGCAGGCCATGGAGTTCAGCCCTGAGGGGGGCCCCCCTGTCACACCCAGATATTGCAGTAGTCTAGGGCATTGATCACCAACTTAAATCTTGACGCAGGAAATTTTGCTTGAAATAATCATTTTTATTGTGTTTGCATTTGACCTTTTATTAGGTTCCTCCCCTCCTCCCTCCAACTTCCTACTAAAGAGAAAATAACTGAAAAGGATTTGCATTATTGTAACTTATTAAAGCATATTCTTTTGCAAACAGAGCCTGTACACTGTTAAATTCTGCACTTTTTTACTAAATGGGAGGATGCACTATTTCTGTAAGTAGTTGCGTAGCTTATCTTTATTTAGGTTCAATTTTTTTTTTAGTTTTAGACGATGGTAAATATTGGGTTTTTAAATTATATTTTACTTGTATTAAATTCTACTTGCATGGAAATTGGAATTCAGTTAAAATGAAGAAACCTGTTTTGGTTGTGTTGAGGTGATGTTGTTATGATGGTCCAGGAAATATGGGCACGGCAAGAATTCTTGTGGGTAATATCTTTTATTGGACCAACTGCATGGTTGAGATAGACATTTGCAAGCTTTCAGGTATCACCCTTCCTCTGGCCTCTGGGAAAGAAGCAGTCATAGCAGAACTATGTAGCAGCACCAGGGGGGCTTAGTGTCCATTGGCATATTGGATAGTAAGAACCAGGGACTTGACGAACCATTAAGTCATTATCCATATTATAATCTACCTGGTGCTTGCTAACCTCTGCATTTCACAGGTTATAACAACCCTCTTAAAAAAATCTTGTTCTTCCTTTATCAGGTTTGTACTGTATCTCTCCTGCCTGTTTGCTACACGATAATTTCTCTTATATCCCATTTCTATTTACAGATGGAGTTGTAGACAAGCTTTTGTTACATCTGCTACTTAGCTCTGCTTGTCTGCTTCACTTACAGAGGTTTGAGGAAGGGTACAGTGATACCCAAATCATACTTGTGCCTCTGCTTTTATTGGACAAACTGCATGGTTAACAATCTCCCACAAGAATTCTTGTCACTGCCAGAGAAATTTGTTTGTTATATAAAACTACCTTAAAATGTCCTTGATGTACAAAAAATAAACGTGTATTGTGATTTTATCTAGAAAACAAAGTAAGACATAACTACAGAGAGCATTTTAGAACTAGTATATGTCATCCTCTCACCCATTTTTTATTTCTAGACTAAAAAGGATAAACAATCTTTCCTCTATTTTCCACTCTTCTTTAACTTTTTAAGTAAAAATGTCAGTCACTGAATAAACTTTTCTGAAAAAAATATTTTCTGTTCTTGGAGGAGGAAGCTACTGCTCTTTTTAAGTTTTACACTTCAACAATCTCTGGTTCTGCATGCTTAGTCAACGATCTTTTACCAGTGTCATAAATTTCATGGACATGAGGGCTGGAAGGGACCTCGGAAGATCAAGTCCAGCCCCCTGCTCAAAGGGCAAGAAGTCAGCTGGGTCATAGGATCCCAGCAAGATAAGCATTCAATTTACTCTTGAATGTATTCAATGTAGGTGCATAAACCACCTCTGATGGCAGGCTATTCCAGACCTTGGGGGCTCGGACAGTAAAGAAATTCTTCCTTATGTCTAGCCTGAATCGGTCTTGTAGTAGTTTATAACCATTCAACCTTGTCATTCCTTGGGGCGCTCTGGTAAACAAACATTTTCCCAGATGCTGATGGTCATCCCTGATAAACTTATAGGTGGCCATCAGATCGCCCCTGAGCCTGCACTTTTCCAGGCTAAAGAGCCCCTCAGCTCTCAGCCTGTCATAGTAAGGTCTGTTTTCCTGACCTCTGATCATGTACCTGGCTCTTCTCTGGACTCTCTCAAGCTTCTCCACATCCTTTTTGAATTGTGGGGCCCAAAACTGGATGCAGTACTCCAGCTGCAGCCTCACCAAGGCTCACTACAAAGGGAGAATGACGTCCTGGGATTTGCTTGCATCTATGGATGCAAGCCAGTGTTTTGGTCACTTTACTAGCTGCAGCATTGCATTGCAGGCTCATGTTCATCTTGTGGTCAATGATGACCCCCAAGTCTCCTCCTTCCATAGTACTAGCCAGCATAGCACTGCCAAGCCTGTAAAGATGCTGCAGGTTTTTCCTCCCAAGGTGGAGAACCTTGCATTTTTCTGTGTTAAACACCATCAGGTTCTTGTCCACTCATTTCCTGAGCCTGTCCAGGTCAGCCTGGATTGCCCTCCTGTATTCAGATGTAGATGCTTTGCCCCAAAGTTTGGTTTTCTTGGCCAGTCCACTTCTGACTCGAATGTCTACATCATTAATGAAGATGTTGAACAATATGTGTCCAAGGACAGAGCCTTGGGGGACCCCACTGGTCACAGGGCACCATGATGATTGACTTCCATCAATTACTGCTCTCTGGGTCCAACCCCAGAGCCAATTTCCCAGCCAGTGGATCATGGTGGACCCAAGGCGACAATTGGCCAGTTTCGCCAAGAGGTGATCGTGGAATACCAGATCGAAGGCTTTTTTTGATGTCAAGATATATGACATCAATCTCTTCTCCCTTGTCCAGGTGATAGGTCACCTGGTCATAAAAGGAGATGAAATTGGTCAAGCAAGACCTACCCGCAACAAACCTGTGCTGGCTATCCCTCAGAATGTTGACGTCGTAATTTGACTTAAAAATATTTGTTGCTAACATTTTATTTTTTCTTCAAATAATTGCAGTAAGTTATGATAAATGGAAACCTTTTACATATATTTTCAAAACTGCACACTTTAAATTGTTTGATTTTGAAAAAAGAAAACACATTCTTTTAACAGTTGGTATTTTAAGTTAAGCTCTAATTTGTATTCTTTTTTTAACAATTGTTTCTTGCATCCTGCAATAACTGGGTGCTCATGTTAGTTTTTCTATATTCTGGGCTTGTAGGACTCTAAGCATAGCATGGAGGGTACTGACCAGGTCAGTACCTAAGTCTTAGAGCTGACTTGTAGTTTACTACATTTTTCAGTAATTTACACTAGTTTCAGCAATTGTCTGTTGTCTTATCCCTTTTTTGTGTGTGGAAAAACACTCACTGTAAGAGAGGACCCTTGAGACTTGAAGAAACAGGCATATCATGGTATTAGATGGAACTGTATTAATTGTTTTCAGAGTGCTACACGTTGTTGAGCTGGATGACCCCCAAAAGCTGCATACGTGAGTGCAGAACTGCATACACTTTTCTGTCTTACTAGCTTGGTCTGTACAGTTCCAGAAGAAGCTGAAGTCTGGGAGCCCAATTCTTCTCTGATATAAGCACATTACGTGATGGTCTAAGAACATAAGAATGCCATGCTGGGTCAGACCAATGGTTGATCTCACTCTTTTTATCCTGTCTTAAACAGTGGCAAATGCTTGAAAGAATAGGGTATATTAGCAGGGTATGTTTAGAAAAGGGAATTTTGCAGGCTGGATGCTGCCCACGAGGTGATTTTCATCCACCCCATGAGTGCCCACCAATTAATTGTATCCCACCCAGCCCGTACACCTCACTCCCAACTCATGCGGGAGGACCCCAGCCCCAGCCAGCATGCACAGCTTAATGGGCAGTGCTGCTGCTGCCATTGCTGCAGCCACTGGAGGACCTGCTTGTCTTCCCCGGCCTGCATCAGCTCCTACTCATGTCCTCGCTGCAGCACTTACTCTGGGCAGCAGATAGGAAAGCTGCAGCTGGACGGGAGCGCAGAGTGTGGGGCTGACAAGAACATGGAGCCTGAGGCCTGTACCCAGCAGGGTGGTGGGAACGCAGAGCTCAGGTGGGCAAGCTGGCATTATAGTTCTTATCTGCAAATAATTTTTTTCTCTGTTGTTGACATCATTTTTCATGTCTCTTAGACCCTTAAGGCTGGTGTTAGTTAAACTCAGACCTCCCTTTCAGGCTATTTTCAAGTCTTATGGACTCACTCTATATAATCTCTCCTAACATTTCTAGTCATATAACTAAAACTCTTTTAAAGTTCTTGACCGGTATCTCAATCATTACAACTTCCTTCTCTCCAACCTTCACAAATTATCTTGCCCTGCTGAGCTCATATAAAATCAGGATGCTTTTGCAAATACGGTTTTCTTAGTTCATCAATGGTCATGCTCCCCTCTTGTACACCCTTTCACTAGTTCCTCCTGACTCTCACATAAGATATAGTATACTTGTATTCATAGTTGCATAGTAGCTAGGGTCAGGAGGGACCTGAACAGATCATCTAGCCTGAGCCCCTGCCATAGGCAGGAATGAATGCTGGGTTCACAAGACCCCAGACAGGTGATCGTTCAACCTCCTATTGAATTTGCCCAAGCTAGGGGCAAGGACCACTTCCCTAGGACGTTGATTCCATATTTTGGCCACCCTAACTGAATGTTGCCTTCTGATCTCTAACCTATTCTCCATCAGCTTATTACCATTGTTCCTTGTCACCCCTGGTGGTGCTGGGGAGAAAAGGGCTCTGCCTACTTGTTGTTGATCTCCCCTCAGCAGTTTGTAGGCAGCCACCAGGTTTCCCCTCAGCCTCCACTTGCTGAGGCTGAACAGGTTCAGGTCTCTCAGTCTCTCCTTGTAGGGCATGTCCTGTTGCCCTCTTACCAAGTGGGTGGCCCTCCTCTGAATCATCTCCAGGCTGGCTGCATCCCTTTTGAAGTGTGGTGCCCAGAACTGGATGCAATACTCCAACTGTGGCCTGACCAAAGTTGCATGGGGGGAGTATCACCTCTCTGGACCAGCTTGAGATGCTTGACAAGGTATGCCTGGCGTTGCTGGATACAGTCTGGTATTGGCGGCTCATGTTCATCTTGGAGTCAATAATGACTCCAAGATTCCTCCAGCTGAAACCATTCAGTTTCACTGCTCTTCACTGTCTGTGATCTTTTTAGTTTTATACAATACCTGGCTCAGTCCATTATTGGAACACTTACAAAAATATGTATAGAGAACCTAAACATTATAATATCAAGAAACTATCAACTAAGAATGGCTCTCTTTTTGGGAGACAATGGCTCTTCCCTAAGAATGATAAGATTAAGAGAAAATGGTTTTTACTAATCTGACACCAGTAGGTCCTGCAATGCCTTATCACCCCTTTATGAGGCCAGGGAGTAGAAGGATTGGTAAACGTTTTGGCATGCCTACCACATGGACTAGACCTAGGGGCCAAAGAAGGATTTAACCATAGACTAGAGGGCCATCATGTATGGTTTTATTGGATTTACTTGAACTGTAGCTCCCATATGCATTTGACTGTGAAAATTACTAAGGTTTTAGGAATTGTGAACAAAATCTGCTTTTTTCTGCTGTAGGGTCCTTGAAGAATTCAACTATAAATCAGTGCCTATTGGTAATAGTCTCTGCAGAAGTAATCGGGAACTTCAAGGGCACGTCTGCATGAGATGCTTAATGCTCATTAGACTAATTCTGTGCATTAGTGTGCCTGGCAAAAAACATGCTAGCATGCAGTACGTTAGTCTAGTGGGCATTAAGCATCTCACAAAAACAATCATTTGCACTAATGCGCATAGCACAAATTATGACAAATTAAGTTAGTACAGGTAGTAGCCTTAATGCGCTGTAATTACGGTGCTCTAATTATAGTATAGACACACCCCAACAGGTACAGAGTTTAGTGTCTAGGGCAGTTGGAGTATGGAGTTATATGTCCAAGACAGACTCTGCTAAAGCCCAGCTGGTTTGGAATCATATAGAACTCAAACGTGGAGTCCATGGATTTTTGAAAAGTGGGTTCAGGTAATGTGTTGCTTCATGACATACTTACAACATGCATTTTTGTCTAGTTAAAAAGGAACTTGAAACTTTACTAATAGGTTAGGGGTTTTGGACCATATTACTCGGTTTAAGATGCAAGCAAAATAAAGGCATATTCCAGTAAAGTTTGTGTTTATTTGCTATATCATATATTATAAAATATAGTATAAAACACAACAAAGTAGCCAAAATAATCAAGACATTTCATTAGTCCTGTAGTCATTAGAATTAAATGTACATCTCTTTCAGATTCATTAAACAACATCTAGCTGCCATGAACACTTTATAGTGCATCTAATGCTTCACTGAAAGTTATTTCCACACCTGAGTCAATGTTTCTACCTAATTAAAAGCAGTCTGCAGGGCTGTGAAATAGGAGCTATATTAGCAGGAGCAGCAAACAGCACAATTGCAGAACAAAAGAGAGCTTGATGGGTGGAACCATTGAAGACCATTAAAAAGGAGAGAGGTTGGTTAACACCTATAGAATGGAGAGTTTAGAAGGAATCGGTATATTACAATGAGCGAGGACCTCACAGATTCACAGAAGTTTAGGACTAGAGGGACCTCACAAGATCATCAGGTCCAGCCCCCCTGCTGTGGGCAGGAAAGATTGCTGAGGTCAAATAACCCCAACAAGGTGTGCTTCCAGTCTCCTTTTTGAAGATTTCCAGGGTAGGCACCTACACCACTACCACTGGGAGTCTATTCCAGGGTCTGGACACATGAATTCTGAAGAAGTTTTTCCTTATCCAGTCTGAAACCTTCCAAGAGTTTGACTGTTGCTTCTGGTTTTCCTCTGGGGCACTTTGGTGAATAGTTGTTCACCTAGCCCCTAATGCTCACCCCTGATATATTTGTAAGCTGCCACCAAATCACCCCCAAGTCTGTGGGGGATGGAGGGATTCATGTGCTGGCATGACCTGTTGTCCCAGCAAGTCTTCTGCTTGCCTGAAGCCAAGATCTGAGATGTCACGGAAGAATTACTGAGACTCATCTGACCGTCTGACTACTATGCTATGTTGCTCATTCATTTGGGCACCAATGATACTGCTGGGGTGACCCTGACCAGATCAAGAGTGAATACAGGACTCTGGGTGAAGGAGACGGGGGCTCAGGTGGTATATTCCTCAATCCTTCTAATCAAAGGGAAAGGCCCAGGCAGGACCAGATACTTCCCGAAGATCAGTGCATGGCTCTGTAAATGGTGTTTCCAGTAGGGCTTTCGCTTTGACCATGGGATGATGTTCCAAGAAGATGGATTCTTAGGAAGAGACGGGATCCTCCTGATGAAGAGAAGGAAGAACATTTTTGTAGACAGGCTCACTAACTTAGTGAGGAGGGTTTAAAATTAACTTTGCCAGGTGATAAAGACCAAAGCCCTAAGGTAAATGGAGAAGTAGGTATCTTGGAGGAAGTGCAAGCAGGAGGCAGCAACAGGGGAGGCATTCTCATTCTTCCTGAGAAAGTAGAGCAATCATCTAGCTGCCTCAGGGGCCTGTACCCCAGTGCACAAAGCCTGGGAAATAAGCAGGAGGAACTGGAATTCCTTGCAGTCACAGAATGATGTGAATGGAATAACAGAGACTTGGTGGGATAGGTCACATGACTGGAGTACTATCGTGGAGGGGCATAAACTATTCTGGAAGGATAGGCAAGGGAGAGTAGGAGGAAAAGCTGTACTTTATGTAAAATAGCTGTATGATTGCACAGAGGAGAGAGTATAGACTTCAGAAAAATAGACTTTGACTCCCTCAGGGAACTGATGGGCAGAATCCCTCAGGAGGCTAGTCCAAGGGAGAAAAGAGTCCAAATGAGCTGTTGTATTTTAAAGAAACCTTACTGGCGGTGCAAGAAGAAACCACCCCAATATGCAGGAGGAATAACAGATGTGACAAGTTTGGTTTATCAGAGAACTCTTTGGCAAGCTTAAACACAAAAAGGAAGCTTACAAGAAGTGGAAGCTTGTATAAGCAATTTGGGAGGAGGATAAAAATATGGCTTGGTCATGCAGGGATCAAGTCAGGAAGGCCAAAACGCAGTTGAAATGAAAGCTAGCAAGGGATGTGAAGGATAACAAAATAGATTTCTACAAGTATGTTAGCAACAAGAGGAAGGTCAGGGAAAGTATACGTCCCTTACTGAATCTGGTAGGCAACCTAGTGACATGATGAGGAAAAGGCTGACATACTAATTGCCTTTTTAACTTTGGTATTCACTGACAAGGTCAGTTCCTAGACTACTGCACCAGGCAGCACACTTTGGGGAGAAGGTGATTAGTCCTCCATGGTGAAAGAACAGGTAAGGGATTAGGATTATTTAGCAAACTGGGTGTGCACAAGTCCAAGGGGCCAGATGCAGTACATCCTAGGGTGTTGAGGGACTTGGCTGATGTGATTGTAGAGCCGCTGGCCATTATCTCTGAAAACTCGTGGCAATCAGAAGCAGTCCCAGAAGATTGGAAAGGGCAAATAATATTGCCCATCTTAAGAAAGGAAAGAAGAAGGATCCAGAGAACTAAAGACCATTCAGACTCACCTCAATCCCTAGAAAATTCATAGAGCAGGTCCTCAAAGAATTCATTTTTAAGCACTTGGAGGAGAAGAAAGGTGATTGGGACCAGTCAACATGGACTCACCAGGAGTAAGTCATGTCTGATCAACCTAGTTGTCTTCTGTGATGAGATAACTGGCTCTGTGGATGTTGGGAAATCCATGAACATGATATAACTTGACTTTAGCAAGGCTTTTGATATTATCTCCTGAAGTATTCTTGCAAGCAGGCTGAGGAAGTATGGTTTGGATGAATGGACGGCAAGGTGAATAGAAAGCTGGATGGATGGATCTAAGCTGTTCTTAGTGATGATGACAGAACAAGGAACAGTGTTCTAAAGTTGCAGCAAGGGAGGTTGTGGTGGCAGGAAACATCCGCTGGGGTTGGAAGTGCCAGGGGCAGACCCTGACACACCTGAAGAGGGGAACAAAAAAACCCACTTACCTTCTAGGCAGGCCAGGGCAAAGAAAAAGCAGTGCGAGCCAGTGTGGGAAGCCAGCTGGCAAGATTACAGGCATGTTGAAACTCAGCAAGAACAGGCCCCATGACCCTGCCCCATGGCAAAGGGGCGAGGGCAGGGGCTGGTACCCCCGTGGAAACTTGCAAACCCCAGCCTCAGAGCACTAGAGGCTTGAGGCTGGCAATTCTCTCTAAGAGAATCAACTGACTTTATATACCCCGGCACTGAAGCCAGCATTTGAGGCCTCAGGGTCAGCAAGGGGATCAGGGCAGTCAGGCTGATTGCCTAAGCTGACGTCTCATCCACAGCTGAGGCAGCGGATGTCCCTCAGGGCAAAGCATGAGTCGGAACCCTGGGTTGGTGCAGTGGCGCAAAGTTCTACGTGGTTGGCAAGTGGACAGGGTGTAGGGGAGACAGAGCCCCAAGAACAACCACGGCAAGTCCATGAGTATCCCGTCCTTGGGTCCAGGGGAAGGAACACCACTGAATCCCTCTTTTAAAATTCCATCAAGTCATGGCAGGAGAGTTGGGGACCCAGACCATGGAGTGGGAACATACAGCACTAGCTGGGGGCGCCACAGATGTTTAGGAGGGTGGGGAAACACTGGAACAGGTTACCCAGAGAGGCTGTGGAATCTCCATCCTTGGAAGCTTTTAAGACCCAGTTAGACAAAGCTTTTCTGGGATGATCTAGTTGAGTCTGGTGCTGCTTTGAGCAGGAAGTTGGACTAGATGACCTCTTGAGGTCCCTTCCAACCCTAATTTACTATGATTCTATGACCCACCCCTGATTGGGTCTAACTAGAAGTCTGGAAACCAGACTCTTTGTCCTTGACTAGCACAGTCATGTACTCTGCACAAAGAAAGCAGTAGGTCTCGCGTGATTTATTTTAATATTGGATTCCATTTTTTTTACATTGTTCCCAAGTTTGTTCAAATTAGGTTAAAGGCTAACAACAGTGGCAGATGGTGGATCAAGTACCTGGGCTGAGAAACAGGCTGGCTAAGGGAGATGTGTTGAGATTAAAAAGAAAAAAAAACTATGTGTATGTGTCTTCTCTGCTTAAATTGTACGTTCCTTAAAGGATCTGGTTTTACAAATCCTAGCACTTGTTGCCATTGGGCATAGCTACAGTGCAAATTATTAAGACTTTCAATGTAAAGTTTAGCAACTTTCTGCTAGGATATAAGATTTACACTGTAAACTGTGAATGGTTTCTAACTAGCAACAGGCAGTGTTTATAGCATCACAGAAAGTTAGGTTTCGAAGGGACCTCAGGAAGTCATCTAGTCCAACCCCCTGTTCAAAGCAGGATCAGCCCCAACTAGATCATCCCAGCAAAAGCTTGTTTATTCTCCTTTTCTCATCTTTTGGCTTTTTGGTTTTATCGCTGTTGATATCAAGATGTATTGGTTATTCATATCAACTCAAAACATTTGCCTCATGTTTTTCTTCCAATAGTAGCAAAAGGCTTTCTTGACACAGCACCATCACTTTTTCTGCTTGATATGGACAATAATAAAACATTTGTATATTCAATTTTTGTTTGTTCATAATTAATATTTTCTTTTCTTCCCTGAATTGTTCTTTCTCTGATTGATTTGAGCCTGATTTTGACTGACTGATAGATACCTAAGCTGTCCACTTCTGCAGAGATCTGAACATAATAATAACTTGAAAATTGAGGTCTCAGCTCAACAACGTATTTCCCTGATGAAGGAAAGTATTGTGTATATTTACAATGATGGTTCCACATCTGGGCTCCTCTGTCAGAGAAAATCTGCTTAGTGCAAAAATCCAATGTGGGGTTAACAGAGAGAAAAACCTGCCTTTTTAAAGTAAAAAAAAAAAAGTGTTTAAAATTGTGATTTTTTTTTTTTAACATAACACCTGTTAAATGCAATATTTATATTTATTTTAAAGGTCCAAAACTTTTTATTGCTAGCTCCAAGTAGCAAAACATTCTTGATAGAATATAGTAAGAATTGCCTAGTTGAGGTATATTTTTATAATCTGTCAAGTCAAAATAATACATCTAGATTTAAAGCTACCGTATCATAGAGAAAGTGGAATTCAAACTCTTTACTCCAAAATAAATAAGGCATTGATTGGGAAACTGACCTGCTAGGACCTCATCCTATGAAGTGTGAGCCATTGTGAATTCCCAGGGAATTCAAGAAGAATCGACAATGCTTTAGCAGGAGATGTACAAAGGAATTTAGAATAGAGTCTTAATCCAGTTTAATTGACAGATAATTTGCTGTGATTTACATTCATGATAGAACCAGTGCCCTATCTATACTTTAATACCTTGTCTGTGGCAGCTATTTTTCTGAAAAATATCTTTGTTCCTAAAGTCCTAGACAGATGTGGTGTTTAAAGTACTCCAGGTAGATTTGAAGTGCTTAAAAGAGTGAGGTTGTAGACATGCATGCTTCAACAATGACTTTCAAAATTTATTTAATCGCACAAATAGCAACATGCTACATGTTTATTGAATTCATGGCACCATAAAATGGCAAACAAGCCACAAGATGTTCCACAAAAAATGTAGAACATCTTTGTGGCTGGTTTGTATGGCACTGTAAATTGAACATGTGACATGCCCTCATCTTGATGCCAATAATTAGTCTGGAGCTTGACCAGGGGCTGTCCTTATCCCAATGCCAGTAATCTCTGATTGTAGGCTTGCCAGGACTTGCCACCTTTTAAAGAGCCTTACTTTGCAGCCTCTCAGGGAGCCCAGAAAAAGCCTCTTTAAGGTAGTCAGTCCCAGTTAGCCTCAGTGTGTAGGGCAGTTTGCGTTGAGGACACAGCATTTCCTTCCTTATCCCCTAACCAGGACTGTTGCCCAGTGCTGGGTCCTGACACTCATCTAAGTATTGAGATCCAGCGTGTGGCAACATGGGACAAAGTAAGTCCCCAGTGGTGACACATAGCAAGTGCATGTGTACCCCGAGAGCACCGGTGGACCCCCTGATCATCCACACTCGTAGCTTGGGCGATGGATGGGGGGGGCTGGCGGGAGCGCCCGTGCCCCACCCTGTGAGTGCTGGCCAGGGAGTGGGAGTGCTTCAGGCATTGGTGAGATTAGTCCATGGGGAGATAGCCCCTCCTCCCTGAGTTGTGACTGGCTGCTGGGGGAACATATGCCCCCCTCCCCCGCCCGACTAAGATGGCACCAGTTACCTATGCCACTCCCTGCCCAGTTGGTGGAATTAAGGAAGGGGTATGTCCAGGTCCCAAATTATTCTCTCTCTCTCTCTCTCTCTCTCTCTCTCTCTCTCTCTCTCTCTCTCTCTCTCTGGAAGCAGCCCTAGGTCTCAGTTATGCCACATCCCAGCTGTAGGTGCCTATTTAAAAAGGCATCCGGCATATGCAGTAGGGCATGGGGGAACTCCCTTATCCCCAGCTGCACTGTGGTGGGCACTGTTAGCCTGACTTTGTGAAGTTTCTTCCTGATGTCAGGCTTACGATGTCCAGAGAACTTAAAGTGGGCAGGCATTAAGATGGGATTCCCAACTGTATGCTTAACTTTTTTTAAACAGTCCAGGATGCTGTGAGCATGACATCAGGAAGACTCCCAGATGTTGGGCTCTGAATTCTTAAAAAGCAGGTGTACATATGGGAGTTGCAACTGCACCCCTGCTTTTGTAAGTTCAGCAAAACCTGTGGAAGTACCTATGGAAGTGTCACCTGGAGTGTGGGAAGCTCCCAGCTCTGGTGCTGTCACTTCCACATGTGCAGGGGGTGCACCTGAGAAGCAAGCAGCTTCCCACTCCCTAGCTGCATGATGCAGTGCACTTCTCACTGGCATCTGGCAGTGGCGCAGCTGGGGTGTGAGGAATTTTATGTCCCATTCTAAGAATCTCATGCCATGCTATGCACAATTTGGGGAATGGGGCGTAAAATTCCTCACACCTCAATCATGAGACTGCCGTAAGGTCTGCCAACAGCCTTTGCAATGCTTCATTTTGAAATGCTTCCTGAAATGCTGGTGGAAGCCCACAGTTCCGCAGCATGCACACTACTACACTCCCCACCCTGTACCATGGGGGAACAGGACAGGTGGCTAATGAGTGCTCTCCTGGCTCTCTTCAGACAGTCTCAGGGTCTGAGAGGCATGCAGAGATTCCTCTTTCCAGCCCTGGAGAGCAATGTTGCTGCATGCCTTCACAGGCATTTTGAAGTGCTCTGTGCGTGTGTAGTGGGGGCTGGGGAAGGGATGCATGTGTGCAGAGCACTCGAGTATGCCAAAATGAAGCAGTCTAGAATTTGAAGTGCTTCGAATGTACATCTCTTCATGGTCTAATATTGATTTAGCTGCACTTGTACCAGCAATGGTGGGATCCCAAACGTGGATCTAGCTCATTTGTTTTCTGTCATACCATGTATACTTTGGTTCAGGTTTGGACAATGTAATGTTATAAAATACTGGTGGCCAGCCAGTTGGTACCTTGCCTATGGTAGGGGTTGCACTATTACAGCTACTGTCAGAACTCCACTGGGTAGTAGCAGTGGTAGGGAAACTTTAAACATGGTGTAGATGCAGCTAGCCTTTTTTGTGCTCCGTAGTTGTGAATTGCTTTGAAATGTTGCTTTCTCTGTGTGTGATAAACTAGAGGGATACTGGTGCATTATGGTGACTTTTTGATCTAGTTAATGTAGGTTATCAGCCAGAAAAACTGCCTGAGATTTGAACTAGTCTTGTTTGTTTGTTTGTTTGTTTTTTTTTTACTGTGTTGTATCCAAATTCTGCCCTAAGATCCATGCTGTGAAATTTAGAAAGATCAGAAATTGGCTGCTATAACTCAGTTGTGGCTGTCTCTGTATGACAGTTTCAAAAATGCAAATCATAACATGTATATGTCCTCACTAGAACCTGTAGACTTCTGAAACAGGAAATATCACAAAGAAAAGTGGACATGTCGGGGCACTGGCTCAAATAGAAATTATGTGCCATCACTGAAAAACTGTTGAACTGGATCGGGTAATTCACGATCTGCAGGCTGCTGTAACTTATGTCCTCTCCAATACTCAGCCAGCTGGCTGCCTGCTTTTTGCTGGTTCTGTCATCATCCCTCTGTAATGTGACTATTGCATCTGTCTCTCCCTTGCGTCATATCCCAGTGTCCTTTTGGCAACTCTGATTAGATCATGATCTGTGTCCAAAATGTGCATGTTGTGCTTTTCTTTTTTCTTTATTTGTTCTTTGAATATAGATGTGTTTAAAAAACAAAAAGATCCCCCAAACCCTAAACAAACAAAAACCAAAACCTGCAATGTTCATGTGCTGTAATTGTGAATTTATTGTTAGCAGTGGTTACCTGTGATCTCTGTATGTTAATGGTGAGAAGTCTGCAATTTATGCAGTTCCTGCCACATGTTGAATAGTGACACCAGCTGCTATAATCATGGAGAATGACCTGTGTATGGACATATGTTTGGGTTGGATTGTACTATAGATGGAAACTGTTCACATTCCAACCATGTTTCCTTTTGGACCTGCTTACTTCCATCAGGAAATAGAGCTGCTGTACTATACTTTTTCATTGCTTCTATATTTATATCTTCAAAAGGTATTCTTTTGGTTTTTAAATTTGGGGTGGGGTTGGAGGTGTGGGGAAGAATCTAAACCATTGTTTGCAAAGGATAAGTGTCATTGTGCTGACTGCAGAGCATTTTAGATGCATAACATGCAGCAGTGAAAAATAGAAGGCTTTGGAATCTGTGTTTAAATAGACAAAGGATTTTGAATGATTAATATAGTATTAAGAAAAGAAATATTTTATACCTTGATTGCAAAAGAATGCATTGCCTTTTTAAATTCAGTGTGGTTTATTTTCGTTTGAACAAACTAGAGGCGACAGAGCTATTGTTTAAAATAAAGCATAGCTGAAAAAATTACTTCCTTTCAATTTCTCTGTTTTCTTCAAATGGTGAAGAGTGTTTGTTCATTAATAAGGGAGAGTGATAAGTCTCTGTTTATCAATGGCAAGAATGAGGCTTCTGAAAACTAGCTGCTTGTTCCTGTCATACTGAGAGCATTAATGGGCACCAGCTGGGCTGTAGCTATAGCAGCTACACCACTTCAGCTTCGCACAGCAAGAGCTGCTGTGGCAATGGTGCAGAAGTGCCTCCTGTGCAGATTTAGGAAGCATACACTTCAGTTGTTGTTCCCTGGGCAACAGAATAACTGCAGCCAGCTGGCTTTGCACCACCTGAGCTGATCAAAGAGCAAACCCTGTCAGGCACCAAAACTTCAGCTCCTTCAGCTTCAGTGTGAATATCTGCAGGCAGTGATGTAGGAAGCATTGTCAATTGGGTTTCAAGGTTAAACACAGGGGAATGAAATGAAATGACAGGGAAGACTAGACTGAGAGCTCCGCTCTTATACATGATGTTTAATAATCACGTAGATGTACGTGATTATTAAATAGCCAAAAGTAATTTAAAAATCTCAGTATTCAACAGATATAAAATGTTTTCTTTCTAAGCATTTGAAATAAAAGAAATAGCTGTTTTCAGTATAATTTGATGGAGAAAGGGAAGTGATGTTAGACAGTTTGCCATATAGGTTTTAGCAAAGAATGATGTCAGTTTTGGGGCTGGGGTTTTAATCTACAGTTGTGTAAAGTGACATAATTAGAGGGGACTGAGAGGACAGAACTGGTCTGCATATTTAAATGCCGTAAGATCATGGTAGAAGTCAAGGCTGTAATTGATGTGCATGTCAGAGCATGCTTCTGTGGCAATGTGGATTTTATTCAGCAAGTGGCGCCAGAAGAATAAAAGGTAGATGATTGAACAGCTGTGAGTTGTAATGCTGGCTGATGAGTCCCTCCATAATTGTGATTTAAATCCAGTTGAGTCTCTTCCTCTTGTAATACCCTCTTGTATGCATATTTAAATTATTTCTAGGTCTTTCCTTTTCAATTGTACTACAGTGCCTACTGGCACCTCTTTCATTAAACCTTTGTCAGAGTTTAAATTTTTAAAACCCTATTTTAAATTTGGCTATTAATTAAAATGTACCCCAGACTGGAAATTGCTTTTTGAAAAAACCCTGGGTAAACTCTTTTTCATATCTCTTTCTCTTCTTTTTTTTAATGAATACACTGCTTGTAACAGATGCCAGATTTAGTCCTGGAGAACAAATTTCTTTTGCTGGATTTAGAGCTGGCAAAGTATGAAAATTAGCTGTGCACATTTTCTCACATACTTCCCAGTATACAAATGAAACCTGAATATTCTCCATGTACAAACCCTGATCTGGACAGATAGTCTTTCAGGTTAAGGGAATCATTGAGTCTTGTATACTCATTGAAACCTAGGCTTCTCTGCTGGGATTGGAAGCAAAGTGTCAATGGCCAACAGCATATCAAAGTTTTGTTATTCACCCAAGGATCAGATTCACCCAAAGAAACGTGTCTGCCAAAGTTTTGTGGCATTTGTGGGGTTTGTTGGTAGTTCTGTTTTTGATAGTCTGTTATCTGACCCCCCCACTCCTGAGGCATTCTTATTTCAATCATACCTGAATTATGGGGTTGGCTCCATAATTCCTGTATACTCTTTGTTTAGGGCCCATAAATTATCAAGTTGTAACTATTTATTCCTGCCTCTAGCTGTTACTCCTCTTCCTTCTCTTCTCCTCTCTGCCCTCCCCCTGCCCCCAATAGATTTGGTGTGAGAGAGTGATAGCGTGAATGAAACAGTTTGATAAAGTCACTTACAGCTCTAACATAGTAAAGATAACCAGTATAGTTTTCTTGTCCTCAGTAATATAAAAACAAATGTGACTCTAATTTAGTATAATTATCATTTATATTGATATAGTAGACTATAGCTACTTGCAGTGGTTCTGTTCTGATTTATTGTGTTGAACTCCCAAATATCAAATAAGTCTTCAATATTTTTAATTAAATTATATACATTGTCCTTTTTAAAGGTGTTTATCAAGGAGGGTGAACTGCTTTTTAAATTTTTCCTCCACAAGATCTACAAAAATATAATGATACCTCATGAAAGCAAAGTAGTTTTCCAGGATGTACTATGGGAACAAGGGGTGGGGGGAGAAAAGCAAAACTAGCTGAAACCCAAGAGATTACTACTATCTGTTTTTACAGCCACTGATGTCCAGTTCGTACACCAAGAAATTTGACTGGGTTCATGTATTAGGGAGTACTGATTCCCTTAATGGTGAAATTACTGGCCTTTGTTTTACATGTTAGACCACCTTTTCTGGCCTTAAACTCTGTGAATCTATAAACATCCCATGGTACTTTCACAACAGTGGTAGTGACTTACTGACCTGACCAAAAATATTGCGTCTGAAATTGGTAGTCTGCCTTCCTAAATTTACAAATATTTGCTGGCAAATCCTTTATGCTTGTATAGAGTTGTAAAGAAACATGTATGGCAGGTGTCGCAAATTCCAATCAGTTTGGAGTTTCCCTACAAGCACCCAATGGGCTAACACTACTCTTGCCCATCCCCACAGCCATCTCATTTTTGTTGGCTGTATCAGAAAAACCTTTCCTCCACCAGCAGCTGTATTGGCCTACTAGGTGCTAAGTACAGATATTCATTGCACAAATGACATTGAGTGGGGGCAGGAGTGTTTAAACTCCCCTCCCTGGCCCCAGACCTCAGCTGGGGTTTGCCTGTGGAGGGCAGTTGCCCCCTGCCCTGCAGACTGGGCTGCATCCCCAGGCGGGCTTGCCCCCCACACCCTTCCCCACCCCTTACCTTGTCAGCCAGCCAGCCCTCACTGCTCCAACTAGGGAGCAGAGTGGTAGGGCCAGCCCAGTCCAGGGCTGCAAAACATCCAGGGATGCTCGGGGACTGATTTAACCTGAACCTGGAAGGGGTCTGGGACAGAAGTTTCATAAACTGGTTTGATCCAAATCAGTTAAATCTGATACTGAATTCAACTACGTTTATCTTAAACCTGTTTCAGCCATTTTGAGACTGGTTTATGTGCACTGGGCTTCTGTTCTGCTACAGGTTTAAACCAGTCCTGATCATTTTAACCAGTTTATGTGTAATTTCTGTCCCTAGCCACAGTGGCTCTGGCAGTTGCAATGGAAAGCCCTGTATGTTGGATGACCTACCTTCAGCGGGCTGCATGTTTGTTACCCCTGATATATGGTATCATGTATTCCAGACAGTGAATGGTAAAGTTAATTGATACGTCTCATGTATTTAATCTAATTGTAAAAAGCAGGACCTGTAGCATAGCTTTGAGGTGAAGGTTATGTGTTCTGCTTTTGTCACCTTTTAGACTGAATTTCAGCCTAGGTTTCTTGTCAAAGTTGAATAAATTGGATGGAAGCAAATGCAGTTTAACTGTCAGTACCCTACCAGATAAGTATGTGGGGGAGGAAAAACAGGAGATTTTTACCTGTTTACAACTCTCATTCTTGTAACTTCTTTTTCAGCAGCTTTTGCATTGAAACAGCTGGTGGTGGAAAGCTGAAAATTGGCATGGAAATAGCCCTCATTGAGAAGTGCTTTTGAGTGCTCCAGTGAAAATTGGTATTGATTTGACCGAATCGTGACCCATTGAAAATTGCACGCTGTGCATGCAAGTACATTTTGCATTGAGTTTTCTCACTCTATTTCTAACGTATGCAGTTAAAGAAAGCTAGGTTGTACGTGTGCACTTAGCTAACTTAGCTGTGTAGTGAAAAGTGTGCAGAATGAATGAAATAATGACATGGTCATGTAGGGTGAAGAGTGAATGAGGCAAATCTTCACTGAATGTTCTCTCCGCACCTTCAGAGATAAAAACGTTGTAGATTTTTGGATTCACAAAGAGCCTCTTCTGCAAATTCCTCAAAGTGTGCAGGAGAGTGGCCCTTGAGTGTGCCTCATGAGATAGTGGTCCATTGTGTCCAGTTAAAAGAAAAACGGCACATGACTTCCAGCTGCATAATTCCCTAGCAATATAAATATAACAAAGCTGGTTCAGCTTTAACCCTGCTTCATTCAGGGTCAAAATTGAGTGATGTAGCACTACAGCAGGGCTGGAGAGCTACTTATGGAGTTTTGGTGAGCTGTCATGGGCCCGTCAGTATTCTCCTCCCCTCCCTCGCACCTGCAACAGCTTACCACAACTCCCTAAATGGCCCTCTGGATTAGGGGAATCTAACCTTTGTTTCCTGCCTTCTCCATTCATTCTTTCCCCTGTCCCAAGTCCTTGGCATATGGCTGGTCAGGCAAGAGCTATGCCAGCTGTGGCCATGTGGCCCAAGCTGGCCCATGGGAACACAGTGCGTCATCACAGTGCGGCATCTCTCCTTATCCTACCTTTGCTACCACCAATAAGGAAAAAAAATTCTTAGTTTAGACATGGTCTAGGAAGTCTTTGTGACTGGTTGAAAGGGAAATGTTGAGACTGCTTACAGGACTAAGAATGGAAAACCTAGGGGTGTAGTGTACATGATTGAAATAGTCCTGAACTGTAGGCTTGAACGATATGGGTATAGAATATTATTTGTAGCATGTATTATTCTACAAGAAATGTACAGTCTTATGATCTTTAGTCAATATATCCATTGAAAAATTATCTGTAGGGACCTGGGCTTCTATGTTGCTGTCGCAACTTTTATATGGAACCTTGTATAATTCTGTTGCTGGTGATTATTTTCTTAAAAGACATTGTGCCCTACAATAGAGCTTTATACCATCTCACATGATGGATTGACACTGATCAATCCCAGGCCTTTTTGGTTGTCTTACCAGACAGAGTACTGAGGGTTGGGGGATGGTGGAGAAGGGTTAAGCTCTTTTGTATAAAAGGAAAATTAAATCTTGGATTAAACTAGGCATATCTAAAATTACTTCTACAGGAAGCTATGATAATTCCATTTTGGCTTCAAATACCTGAATTAATAAAGTGACAGAGCCATAGATAAATACATAAGAAGTGTAAAGAGAGATTAGTAATAGTCTGAATTAGTCCTTCTGCTCCAAAGAGTTAAGAAATACCTAATTCCAGCCTTCCTTCAGAATTTTAAAAATAGAATTTTTAAGGGCAACAGGGAAGATACAGTTGCTGAGAAAAGGTAACAGTTTGAGCCAAAAACTAATTTATTATCTTCCATAAGCAGTTAAGATCTATGAATTAAGTTTTTAAGGTGATCGTGTTTGAGGATTTTTTATGCTGATTCAAGCCAACTTTAGTATTTCCATTATTTCTCAGCCATTCCCAAATAAACTGAATCTTATATACAGTGGCATAGCATCGTGTACTTGAACACGTGAGACATTTTTCTGCTTTAGATCTTTCAACATATAATTGTGCCTTACAAAAACTTCTGTCCACCACAATGAAATTTCAGTTTATGGAGAAAAGAAAGACTATGCATCTCACTGGGTCATTTTTAACATGTTTGATAAATACAGAATGGGTGTTTCTCATTTCCATTTTTGTAAACTTGGAAAAGTGTCTGCCAAGTAACTAAACTGCTTCCACCGCTGTGAAAAAGGAGAAATGACTTCACAGCTAAAGGGACCCCCAGTAAGTTCTAAAATTGTATTTTAAGATACAACCTAATATAGAAAGCTTAGCGCAGTTCTTTAACATGAAAATTGAATAGTTTAAAAATTGTTGCTTAAAGTAAGTGCTTACAAAATAACAGTTATTGATTGATAGAGGAAATTTACCCTGGTCAACTTACATTCAAGAGATAAGCCACTCTGCATTTTGGGAGAGCAAATGGCATCTGATATACATTATATTATCAGAGCAGCTAAACAGCTTTTCAGAAGAAACAAACATTGTATACTAGGCCCCAAGGAATGACTAGCTAGGTCTGCAAGATGTAGAATTCTGATATCTGTTTTCACCACTGGGCTGAATCTCCTGTGCCTAGACTATTGAGGTGCATTTCTAGCTTGGTCTTGACAGCATTTATAGTAATAAGTTTCAAACTAAGGAAAAGTCAGTGTCTTATTGCTGCAGACACCTGGAAGTTGAAGCAAGTATTTTGGATAGTGGAAATGAGCATTATGATAGCTGTGGATAAAATTCTCAAAAATACTTAAGTCATTTAAGAGTCAAGTCCTATTGACTTTTGGTGCTTTTGATAATTTTTGCCCCACTTCAAATTAGGTTGTTTGGGGTTTTTTGTTAAGAATTAGGATTTGTGGAAACCTAGAATTCATTATTCAGGAAATTCTGAGACTTAAAAGCAAAATTATTCTTCATTGAAAGAAAAAAAATCACTTTCAGAATTTCCTTTAGAATGAGGAAAGTCCAAAATTTAATTGAAAAAAATTGAAATTACATTCCTTTTGACTTCTAAAGGAAATGGAGCAATCTCCCAAGGCTGCTAGGTATTCCAGCTGCCGGGAAGTCATGTGCCTGAAAGCCTTGACAGCCTTGGCTCAAGTTGGGCTTACTAGAGCTGCCAGGCTTCCTGTTGTTGAGGCTAGAGTCCCTGAGAGCCTTAGCTCCAGCTAAGGCTTCCAGGTTTGTAAATCTCTCTTTGATGAAGCTAGTTGAGTTTGGGATTCCCAGCATTTTCAGTGTCCTACCTTTTTGGCAGTCCACATGGCTGGAAAAATGGTAGAAAACCTACTTCTAGTTTCCTGGAGAGGTTTCGTGAAATTGACATGCTGCTTTGGATTCTTTCTAACCAACTCAGGATGTTAAGAAAATTTAAATTAGAATTGCTACCATATTTACTTGTATATTACGTGCACCTTCCCCATGCCAAAATTGGAGTGTGTATCTTAAATAGGAATGCTGATTTTTTTTCTTTGCTGAAATAGAAGTTGGGTAGCATAGAGCAAGCAAACACTGACTCCATTGCTGCAAAGATCAGGGTGGAATCCAGTTAACTCTTACAGCTGCTAGTGAGGCAGTAGCTTTTGGCTGAAGTGCCACTTAGGTAACTGAGGATGACTGAGCTGCTGCTTGGAGTCTGTAGTATCTTGATGAAGCTTGTGATATGGATATTTTATTATTTACAAGAATTGATATAAAGAACTATTATGGTAAAGAAAACAGTCTTGCTACTGTGCTTTCAAGGATCTGGCACCTAACCTTGCTGCTAACCTACCACAATATGAAGTTCCTACTTTCTCACTCCAGACTGTCTCCTAGGCTTCCATACATTCTGGACAGTCTGGGGACATCCAGACAAGTGTGCATGTGCAGTATGCAGTGCCACAGACCCATCTGCAGCACCACAAAAGCAGGTGTTTCCCATGCTGCTAATTTGCAGCACCGGGGGAGGGCGATATTGATACTGGGAGATCCCAGTCTCAGAAAGCCCCATAGCGGGGAAAAAAAGTGGGGTAGTGCACATAGCAGCAGTGTGAGCTGCCCCAAACCAGAGCCTGGCTAGCTGAAACCATACTCCAGTTGCCTACTAAGCTCTGGATCACCACTGCTGAAGCTCTGGGAGGACCCCAGGACTGCAGATAAGGCATCTGGGGTCAGTCCGGGTGCTGGCCCCAACCTTCCCACCCCATACCAGAGCATGTGTGCATGGGTGTTCCCTAGGGACAAGTGGCAGCCACACATATTGTGCTGCTGCTGTTTGTCCTCAAGGAAATGCATGTGCCCGCTCATCAGGATCTGGCTTCTCTGTTTCCAGGAAGACCTACTCTTTTACACAAGTTGAACATTACTCTGGAAAAAAATATTTTTTCCAACATTCTTTCTTCCACAAGTAAGGTGCATGTCTTTTGTGGAAGCATGTGGAATGTGGAAAAATTAAATTAGTTCTTTGTGTGTGTAATAGTGATACTTAAAGTTGATCGGGGGGTCAAAACTTAAGTAGAGATGTCAACTGATAAGTTATACCTGTACCTTCTTTGGATTTGGCGCTACAGAAATACTTAGCTTAAAATTTTGTCAGGGGGTTTGAGGTGTGAAAAATGTGTGCACTTCTTTACTGGTATAAATCATAGCTGTGACGTTAGGAGCTACTTGCTCCTGAACTTATTGTGTAGGTAAACTCTTCAGGCTGCTTACACATTTGGAGCACTGCCTCTGCTGGGCTTCCCTGCTACTGTCAGCATCTTCTCAAGGATGAGGAAGCTCTTGGAGTACAGTTTTTAATCTTGGATTTTAAGGCAATAATAAGTTGTATGAAACTGTACCTAATATAGCTTGGAAGAGCTGGTTGACTTAATACTGTAGTTTGAAAATGATTGAAGGAAAACAGCTATTTCTTGTCAACTATAACTTCTTCAGGCATGGACTGTGTGTTTCTATATTTAGTGCCTAGCACATGCTGGATTCTATTACTGCTATCACTTGATCACTCAGTAGATTTGAAAGCCCTTCATTTTTAAAGATATTTTAAAGTTCTCAAAATTCATTAAAGCAATAAGTTGTGGTTCATGCTGAGTCTGCTTTACTGCTGTGGTGTAGGTTTTGTCATTAACGTGCCTTTAAGCAAACTTGTTCATATGCATCTTGGGGCAAAAATAAGAAGACTAAAGCTGCTAAATCTCCTCAACATCTCAAACTTTCCGAAAGCAGAACCTGCAGGCCATAATCAGCCTCTGGAGAGTCAGTCTTCCATGTCCTCTTCTATGCAGCTTGCTCCCTTAATGTTTTTTCTGTGCAAGTTTTGATGTTTGTGGAAGAGTGGTAACTTTGTGTGTACAGTGATCCTTTCAGTGTTACTTATCAGCAATGAGAGCACATATATTGAGTATCCAGGCATGGCATTCTTTCAGGAAATGCTGTCTTTACAAGACATATTGTAAATTCAATTTGGTTTAAGTACTCATTGTACTTGCATGATTCATATAATGCAAAATGCTTAGTTGTGGGGTGCACTGATTCGCCTCTTGGGAAAAATAGCTATAATGTGCTGCTTTTTCTTTTTTGATTTAATATTGGTATTTGTGAGGTGGAGGGATTGCCTTAAATGTTGTAGCATTGGGTGATGTGACAGCACTTGCAACAGAGACCCAGTTACATGGTTACAAATGACTGGGAACTTTCCAGTAGATTTACTTTTCTAGAGATGTTGTTCGTGTGATAGCAAATTGAGGCATTATTTTTTTTTCAGATTCACAGTATGTAGAGTTCACCAAATACAACTCACCAAATTCAAATACTCTGCAACGTTAAATGAACCTCTCCCTCAGCCTTTCCTCAGGGAACTGATTGGCATTTTTTTCCATTTGGTTTTCTTTAATTTCATCCATGTTTCACTTTAAGTGTTCTTTCCTGCCTCTCTCTCTCAGATTTAAGATGTATTATTTATTCCATTTTATTTTATATTAATTTTTTAATCTCTTCAGAATGCTTTATTCATATTTATTGCTAATGCCCAGACTAGTTTCTTTAACAATATGAATGCTGGTCTCCTCAGTAGTTTAGAGGAGTAGGTGACCCCGGCTCCTGCTGGGAGGGGGCTTAAGAATGGCAGCAGCAGCCTGGTCTGTTGTGATTGCTGCTGCAGCCAGTTCAGCTCTTGCCACCAAGCCTGTTGCCCAGGATGCAGACCGTAGTTGTTATTCTGCTGGGTTTCCTACAAGTGTTATCACTGCCATCACCATCCAAGAAGGCCACTTTCTGACTTACCTATTTTTTTAAATCACTGTTCTAGTACAGATTCTCCTTTTTCCTTTCCACAGGCTGTCAAAGCCAACACAATGTCGTTAGTTCATATCTCCTTAATCAGTCACCATTGACTAAAACAAGTTGAATGTACTAAGAATCAATTATAAGAAAAAGCCATGATGTTAAGTGACTATACATGCATATCTTCACTGTTACTTATCCATTGGTTTTTTACTTGGAATATTTTTTAATATAAAATCAAATTCACCCCCTTTCTCCCTACTCCCTGCTTTAGACACCATTTCTTTATTATTGACATCCTTGTTACTACCCTGAAATATGAGATTCTTTGCACAGTGATATCTTTGCACAATGCTATCTTGTACTGACCTGTTCTCAATCTTTTGTGCATCATGGACCAGACAATTTGCACCAATATAAAATGCGTGTGCCATTCTAATCTAGTATCACTTGCAGACACTTTGTACTGGAGCAAATTGCTAAGCATGCTGTGAGACAGTTGAGAGATGGGCCCTGTGACTTTGTTTTTCTCCATGGCATTACTGGCTTGTGCGTTAGAGATGCACCAATATTTTGCTGTATCATTTTAAAAATAAACTTTACACACACTGTTTTAAACACATTCTGCTGCTTTTCTTTCTATATTAATATCCTGTGTTTTAGGAAATTGTTCATTTGTATGCTGGAATTAAAGGTGGAGACACTTGAACATATTTATTTTGAACACAAATCATTTTGGTACACAGTCTTTCATGAAAAAGGATGTACTGTATATGTGCCATAGACACAAGGTGGGTGTAACATCCACACAAAGGGATGTTAAAATTTGTAGCTAAATTATTACTGCTTGGGTGAAAACCAACCACTGGCAAGAGGTCACTTTCATTTCTAACATCAGTTGAGATGAGCAAACTTTGAATAGCTACTATCAGGAGAACTACATTTTTATTGGAGCTGAATTAGAGTTTTAAAACATAGAAAAGGGGGTTAAATGTGTGCAAATGATGAGTTCTTCATTCAGTTATGATTATTAACTTGAGGCCTGCACCTTTATCCATGTTCAGCATTCTTTGAGTACAGCTTAAAATAATATTTTAAATAGCAGATGTGTACTGCTTATAAATGAGTATAAATGCTGGTGCACTTTATACAAAATGTGTCTCCTATACAGTGATCTGTTGACATTATCCTCTACTGCTTAGCTTCAGACAGTAAAGTCATGACATGTGCGGCTGTTTGGAGGATGCCGAAGGAATTGGAATCAGGCAGTCATGAATCCCCTGATGATTCATCAAGCAACACTCAAACCCTGGAGCTACTCTGTCACCTTGACAACACAGCCCATGGCAATATGGCCTGGTAGGATTCTGCATATTTTATACTCCTAGAAAAAGCCTAAAGGATAGACCGATGTTGTTAGTTTTCTGCAGGTTTATATTGCAAAAGCTGGATTACACACTATAAACCCATTCTATCTTAAAAAGGGTACAAATTGATTTTTTTGTTTGTTTTGGTCCCAGATGTTTCATAGACTAAAAACATTTATTATAGTCCTGTAAACACATATGGTATAATAGCCTGTGTACTGTTCTAGCGCACCTTTTTTCTCCTTTTGTTGCACATAGGTAGCCTATTTAATGGAATATATCAGTTTTAGTCAAAATATAGTTTGGAATATCACACTTTGATCTTTGTTTTGCTGTCTGTGTGCAGCCCCGTTTAGTGTAAATGTAATTTATTGTCATTAGGGATAAGAGTTGATTATATTACATTTAACTATTCTTTTCTATCTACCAAGAATTTATAATGAAGGATGGGATATTGTAGTGAGTATCATAGAGGCCTCTTCTTTTTATTATATAATTAAGAGAAATTGAAATTTGTTCACAGTGTATTCATGAGTGCCTTGCTATGTGCATATCTATATAACATATTTCTACCTTCCCCTGCACCAGCACAGAAACCCAAATGGCAACACTTACCTGATAGCTCACAACATATATGCAGCATTAGTTGGCATCTGCTGTAACCACCTGGCCATTTTCTGTTTCTGTATTGGCAAGAAAAATACTAGACACAGGAAAACATTTTGCTTTGGTAGTGGATGTGTTCATATATCAGACAGGGTGCTAAACACAATGACAAGATAATGTCAGATTTGCCACCTCTGCCACCAGTAAGGAATTCTTAAAATACCTCTCCTGATTTGGGAAGAGACATCATAAATCAAAGATGTTGCTGAGTCACCTGTACAGATGCTGAGTTTGTTCAGTGTAGCATCATACATTTTAAGTGTCCAGTGTCGCTGTGTGAATGTTTTAGGAACATAGAAAAGGAAGGGATCTTCTTGGTCACCAGATTCAATCCCTGTGTAACAGGTATCCGCTGTGGGCTGATCTAAACGTAGCTCACGCACCTGTTCCGGGGCAACTGCCCACCTTCTTGCCTGCCATGTCTTGCTGTTAATTTATGTCAATTAGCAGGAGGCTGCCCTATTACTGCCCCCATGCCAGAGGGCGCTATCTGCAGCTTTGTTTCCTCCCCTACACCTCAGCCCCTGCCTCACCAATGGAATTGACTCTGTTCGTTCTGGGCCTTATTATAATCTGGCCCCTTTATTCCCTCTCTGGGCCCTGCTCGACCCTGCCTTGCTCTGTCGCCTCTCCTGGGCCTTCCCAATAAAGCTGCCCCCCCCACTTTCTGGGGCTGGGGTCAGTGCATCCCGAATACCATGCTTTCAGTGGCACTGGGGTCCCCACATGGCTTTGTGCCCCCTATGATGCCCTTAATAGCTTTGCCCAAACCACAGGTATTTAAACAGGAACAAAAACACAAGTCCTTGGACTGTAACATAAATTAAAGCCACCCAGCTAAAACATCATTCCTCAAAAGACCACATGGATGCTCCATCCTTTATCCAGCTCAGGCTGTACCTGTGGTCAGGCCTCTCCTCTCGGCTTTGCTCAGGGAGAGCTCCTTCCTCCCTGGCCAGCTTGGCCTCAGCCCCTGAGCTTTATATGGGAGCCAGGTCCTGCCCCTTCTGGTCAGCTGACTTCCTCTGGTTGCCCTGGCAACCAGCAGCTGTGCTCATTTACTCCCTGCTAGGATTCTTCCCCTAGCAGTTTTCACCCTTCTTAGGAGCAGGACACCTAAGTGCTCTGCGACACCCTGTTATCACAGGGACCCATATAGGTCCATTGATTAAAAGTAAAATTCTTGTAGCTGCCAATTTAAAGTGCACCAAAGGGAATAGCACTTGAAATCAACCCTACTTTCTTAAACTCTTCCCTTTTTTAAGACATCTGGCTGAGGTAGGATTTTTCCCTCAACTAAAAAGGTGAGAATCAACACAATAGTGGCAAGGTAGTTAATTTGGTTGATTTTATTTTTTATTTTTTTCCAACTGCAGGATCACAGTTGACTGTAGGGCTTAAGCATGCTTATTAAGGTAACCACTGACTTAGATTTCATTGCAGACTTTTCCTCTAAGCATCAGGAAGAGGAAAATACTTATTAGGTCATCTTGTTTTATCTCTTTGTTGGGGCATGACTGGGTCTTCTCTATGGCTGGAAGTATATATCTGGAATACACTAGTGCAGTGTATTCCTCAGTCTCTATCTTTACTGTTAAATGTTTTTTTCATTATATTTAGCTTCTTTCTTCATTTACGTACTGCTGCTACTTGTAGATCATACTGAACAATTTATTCTTTGTTGTTGCATACTTTCAATACTTAAAGTCCAATATTATAAGTAAATTTAGTTTTTAATTTTTCTTTGTAAATCTCTGTCTCTTCAGGACTTCAAGATTTTTATTGCTATTCCATGAATTCCCTACAATTTGTTTAGATCCTTCAGCTATCGAGATGCTAGAATTGCGTATAGGTGCCACCGGTAGGATCTCTCAGGTCCTTATATAATGTTCACATTATATTCATTTTTCCCTCGGTCATAGTAGGTTCCTTTCACTTTTTCCTCTCCTATCATCTACCAGTTTGTTCAGTATTACTACTTACAAGTACCTTTTATCACTTCAATCCCTGTTATTGGTGCATTTTCGCACATTGCCACTTTTTGAACTCTGTTTATTTTCTGCACAAATGCTAACTTCTTAAATCTTCCTGTCATCATTCCCAATCTCTTCCAAATAATTTATAAATGTGTGGCTTTGGCTAGTTTTTCCTGTGAATACTACCCATTTTAGAACCGTATATTCTGTTATATCATGATAACTTCCTCCCAGGTTACCCATTACCTTCACATACTCAATTAATTCTTTCCTGACAAAATCCTAGGTGGGGAATCCTTTACCTAGAGCCTCAACTTTATTGAACAGAAAGTCCTCCACCCAAGTAAGGAAACTGTTCACTATTTGATGTTTGGCTGCATTGCTCTTCCAGCTCTTATCCAGAAAATTGAAGTCCCCCATCAATACTGTTGTCATGGATTCACTCCAAGGCAGATCTACTTTTGGGGTTTCACCATATGACGTGCATATCTGCTTGCCCAAATTAGGTTTACACTTATGGTGTTTGGTCTCTTAATTGTAGCTTTTGGAAACCTCTCCATTTTTTTTGTTCTCATGATCATGTATGTTATAGTATTTGATATAAATGTAATTTTTATATATCATTACATTTCAGCCAAGGTTGTTTCAGGAAGGCAATAATTAACTTGATGACTGTCACCTGTTAACACTTAGACAATAGTCAATGGTTGAAAATCAGCATTTGACTTGGGCTGTGTATTGTTTCCCATTCAAATGTGCTTAGAAAATCTGGCTAGACAGCGATAAACTTATATTTTAAAAGAAGGGCAAAGGGTCTTACAATCATGAAGTATGAAGTGGTGGGGGGCAGACAGCTTCTATGACTCTGGCTTCTGTCTGCCCTCTACTACCCTGCCACTCTGCTCCCACAGGCTCAAGCCCCTGTTGCCCCATGTGAAGCTGCACTGAAGCCTTGTTCAGTGCCCCCAGGCTGCAGCGGGATATAGTCTGCTGGTGCTGGAGCAATGGTAAGGGGGAGCTGCAGGGTAGGCAGGGAGGGAGAGACTTTAGGGTAGGGAAGAAAACAGGAGGGAGGAGGGGTGTCCCAGCTGCCAGTGGAGGGTTTGGGATTGAGAGTATGGTCAGGGGTAGAAAGGAAAGAAAGGTTTATTGACTTAACAAAAACATGACTATGCGTAGTATACGAAGACAGATAATGACAGATGATAATAATTTGTGTCAGCAACTTATTGGCAGTCCCCTCTGATGCTTCATGTATGACAAGTTTCTCTTTCCACAAAGCTCAGCAAAGTCAGGTGTCCCCAATCAGTGCTGTTCGAGAGGTACCGGAAAGGAACCTGGTATTCAGGCTTTGGGCTCCTCGACATCCACGGGCCCACTAATCTAGGTCAACAGCTAATTAATCCCTTTCACAGAGCTGTATCTTCCTTCTGAATGATTTCCGGATGTTTCAGTCAATTTATAACTACTGAGCTGTGCTGATAACTTACAACTACTCAGATTCTTTTTAATTCCACTATCCTTAGACTGACTAATAACAGTCCAAGCCTTGCATTCCTTTGATAAGGTTAATTTTAACTATACCACAGGGCCTTACTGCTTCAAATCTTTGCTAAATTTACTAGGGCTTATTTTATACAAGGCCTTACTGCATCTTAAACTTTAATTAGGCTCTTAGCAACAACATACAGTTTAATATCTAAACAAATACAGAAAAACACTTGATATAATCTTCATAGAGCCTTCAGCAAGCACTTTTATCACACAGACATCATTTTCAGCTATCACAAGGAACAAGGTGGGGACATGGGTGTGTGGGGTGGCGGAAGAGAGGGGATGGGGCAAGGAGAGTGGGAATCTGAGGCTGTGGGGGTCAGGCACAAAATTGGGGTAAATGGGAGGGAAAAAGTGGCAGGGGGCAAGCTGCCTGTTTGCTCCACTGCCTTCACACTGCCTGTGCCCCACTGCCTGCCCTACCATATGCTCCCCTTCTATCTCCATCACTCCCGTACTGTCTGCCCCATTACTGCCTCATCATGTCTCCCTCCACTACCTGCAACAGAGGAGGAAGAATTTGAGATGATCCTCCAATAATTAAATTATATACATGGAAAATTATAATACACATTTAAATCTTCCATATAGAGAATCTAATTATTTTGGGGTCATCTTAAGTTTGGGGTCATCTTATTCAGATAACTATAGTAATTTCTGGGGCTGGCAGAGAATCCTTCAGTGCAGCTGCAGTGTGCAGTGTAAAGGCAGTGGACCTGAGCCTTGTGGAGATGGGGAGCGATCTTGGTGCAAATTCAGCTTGTTCCTTAGGGTTGTGGCAATGCAGTGGGGAGAAACTCAGGGCTCTGAAGCTACCCTATGGATGGGTTTGTGAGAAGTCTTAACTTCTGGATAATTTTGTCATTTCCTTGAAGATTGCCTAATCTACCTCTTCTTCCTAACTTGGGAAATCTCCACCATTATGTTCACCCAAATATGCTCAGTTCTGCTATATTCTGCTCAGTTCATCCTCCTGAACCAGGAAAAAAGGGTGTACATTTTTGACAAATTACTTTTATCAACAAACGAACAAAATTAAAAAATTACTTTTCTCAACAAACCAAGTAGATGAATAGGAAGCAAGCCTCTAACATAAAAGTAATCAATTTTCCATAGCCCCTTTTTTGACCATATATCCATTTAAAATAACAGATATTTAGGATATTTTTCACTTTCCCTACGATCTGTTTAAGCATGGTTGTGTTTAGTAATCTAAAAAGTGTAAGTTATGTTATCAGAATAAGGAATGGTTCTGCAAATTTAATGTCTTCCTACTTCATAAAAGTTCTTGGTTTTAGTGCAGGCATTAAAATTTCTTTATTGATTTAAAGATGATTTTCTAGACAAATAATTATTTAATTTTGCATTTGTAAAAGCATTCAATCATAACATGAAGAATAAATGCCGTCTGCCCCCTAACCAAACCTGTATTTGCTGTATTTTAATTAAAGATGGTCTCTTTTTTTTAGAGACTTCTCTCTACATTGCATACATTTCCCTTTTAAATGGGGAAAAATGATCTTCACATTACTGTTTCTGTTAGAGGCGGTTGGTTGCTTCCTCCGTATGCTTGCACTTGAAGTTGGTAGGCAAGTGAGCAAACCAGTAGTGACATACTTAATGAGAATTGGTATCTGCAACATTTATTTTCCCCCCATTTCAGCTTTTCTGAGGCAGCCATGTGTCTGCCAAATTGGTGGTGGCAGGATTAACCCCCATGCTTGAGTAACAGTGGCAGGTTTAGTTCTTTTTTGCAAAAATACCTTCTGTTTCTTTCCTTGGCTTCCCTTTATCCTTTTAATTAGGAGGGATACGAGCCACCAAAACTTTAATTCATACAGAGAAATTTGATTGAAAAAGACAAGCATTTGATGCCTACTCAGAATACGCCAACCAATGAAGCTCATGGGAAAATGGGATTTAAGCCAATTGCAACAAATTATGCTAATAACAAGAACTGGGGACAACAAATGTGCAGGTGCAAGACAAGCCATTGGTCAATAAAGTAGGTCAGTCTTAATGACTAAAAATTAAGGCAGCATGGTATTCAAAGTGATGGTATCTTATTAATCCTCATGTAACTTTTCAGTATGGGCCTTTTAATAATGAAAGAGGAGCTTAAGGTATCAGGTTTTTTTATGAAAAATATTGTTCTACCTGGTAATTACTAATGCTGTTTACACTTGTGCTATTCTTGGGCTATGATCTCATGAGCTCTTCAGGAAATAGCTATTCTACAAAGAGAAATTCATATGACACACTGATTGAAATCCAAGGTTGCTGTACCTTCTATCTCAGGCTGTGATCTTGTCAGATCTCTCCACCCTTAGTCATGTCATCCTTAAATTATAGGTAGAATAAATTAAATTCTGTACAGTGCTCTCTGGTTGGCTACATGTGTTGACAGTGTAGTAACTAGAATTCTTCTGACCTGGATACTTAACTTTACAATCAAAATCACCCTCTTTCCCCTGCCCCATCATTCTGCCATTTTATTCCATTACCCTTTTTCCACCTGTGTTCTTTTCAGTTGTTTGTTCTGTTTCTGCACTTACATTGGGATATTACCAAATCCTGTAATGTCTTGTACTAAAGAGTCTGTAATATCCATCTTTTTCTTTCCACCCAATGCTTCTGCAAAGACAGTATTCCCTCACTTGATTTTGGCAGCATCATATCTTACCAAATTCTTTGCTGTCTTTCTTGTGCTTTTTTTTTTTAACATAGTTTAAAATACTGTTTCTCCTTCAAAGATTTGCAGCAGGCTAAGCACATTTCTACATTAATTTTTCTCTACATCCCCTCATGTTCCTTCCTTCATTGTTATCTTCTCTTCCCTTTGATAGCTTCTCCTCTTAGTTTTCTGTACACTTTTATACTACTCTGTCACACTAGCTAGCTAGCACCACACCCGAAAGGGATCTTGAGGGTCATAATTGACTATAAAATGAATATGAGTCACCAGTGTGATGCTACAGTCAGCAGATCAAACAATATGCTGGCATGCATCAGCCAGTGCATCTCAAGCAAAACTAAGGAAGTTATTCTCCCACTGTACTTAGCATTGGTGAGGCTGCAGCTAGAGTACTGCATCCAGTTCTGGGTGCCACACTTGAAAAATGATGTGGCGAAGGATGTGAGAGAATCCAGAGAAGAGACACACATATGATTAGAGGCCTGAAGAGCAAGCCATATAAGGAGAGGCTGACAGGTATGGGACTGCTCAGCCTAGAAAAGAGAAGATTTGGGGGGGATTTGGTGGCAACTTACAGATATATCAGGGGAGACCATCAGGGGCTAGGTGAACAACTATTCACCAAAGCAGCCCAGGGGAAAACCAGAAGCAATGGTTATAAACTCCTAGAAGAAGATTTCAGACTGGATATAAGGAAAAACTTCTTCAAGGTTCATGTGACCAGACTCTGGAATAGACTCCCATTGTGGGTGGTGCAGGCATCTAAACTGGAGATCTTGAAAAGGAGACTGGAAGTACACCTTGCTGGGGTTATTTGACTCCAGCAGCCTTTCCTGCCCACAGCAGGGGGGTTGGACCCAATGATCTCATGAGGTCCCTTCCTGTCCTAACATGTGAATCTGTCATGTGCCACTAATTATGGAATTGTGTAATTAGTTCCTTTTATTGATGAGTAACTTTTACATTTAGAATAAATGAAAACTGACATGTATTTTAACATATTAACCATGATGCTAAAAATAAATCCATGCATGCAGATCCCCAAGAACCTATGCAGGTTCTGCATGTATGCAGGAGTTATTCAGTTGAAGAGTCACTGGTGTAATTTGGACCCTTTCTACTTTTTGTGAATGACCAAAGATAATACCATCATGCTAATATTTAGTTTGTCCCAGCCCCCTCAGTTTCTTTACCACCATACAAAACTTCAGAGCTACTATGACACATGGATTAGAGAAGCTGAGTCACTGCAGATAGATTCAAAGACCTGTCAGCACTTAAAAATAATTTTCACACCTGTTTCATTTGGCATAATTATATTCTCCATCACCTGTCTCCAATTGCACAAAATATAAAAGACTAATAGAGAAGAATGTTTTTGAAAACTTTTCATATAGCAAGGGTTCTTCTTTTAGATTATGGCTTCCATCCCTTTTCCATATAACACTGCTGTTCCTGTGTCAGACTTGTTTGCTTATCACTGCTTTGTGATTTACTAAAGAATGCAGTTTCCTACTCTTGAATTCATAATAGGATGTTTACTATTAAGTAACCATTTCTATGGGACCATTAACTCCTCTTTTTTAGGTGTTCCATCATGTCCCCTAGCTGTCTTATTTTCTACTTTTGTCATTTCCTGAAAAATATCCAGAACTGAGTGCATATGGGTAAAACCTGGTTAGTCACTGATTCATTCTTTCTCATGAATGTTCCCTGATATTTTTAGTAATTTTAAGTGGACTAAATCATTTGTGTACTGGTGTATTAAAAACTTTGATCAACTAATTGCAATCAATTATATACATAGAGATATAGGGGTTTCAGTGGGAAGTAACTGATGTATTAGCTGGCTAGCAAAGAAGACCATTATTTTTGTTAATGAGACTCTTAATAGGTCTTTAACCTTCACTTAAATTCATGTCCACCAATGTCTCTTTGTACTCTAGCAATATCCTTAATACATTATCCTGTATTTAAGATAGTAGAATTAATGTCAAGAGCTTGATTCAGCAGGCATATGCTGTTTAAAGCTCTCTAAGCGCTTTTGAAGTGATCCAAACAGTGAGAATTGCCAAAGTGTTTCAGAAATGGCAGAAATGCTTCAGAATTGATTTTCAAAAAATAAGGAATATCTCTGACGTGTTTCATGAAATGTCTGCCACTTAATCTCTTCCAGAATCCTAGTATTCCACACATTCCCGTGTGAGGCAGCACAGACAGAAGGGGAAAAAGAAAGATTCTTGACGTGCCTCTCAGCCTCTGGAAGTTTAAGACAGCTGAGTGCACAAGAGAAGAGAATTCATTGGCTGCTGGACTTCCCTCTCCCCCATTAACTACCACCATGGGAGGAGACAAAGGAGGAGCAGAGCACTAGGTTACCAGAGGACTGAGCAACCCCTATCTGTCCTCCTGTTGGAGAGCACTGCAGCACATATTGGTGCAGCAATTCTGAAGCGTTTTGGCAGTAGTGGTGCTGGATGAGGAGTGAGAATGGAAGAGGGGAGCAGAAGGGAGGTGCACACCTATTCAGAACTCAAGTGATCTGAATTTAAAGTGCTCTCAAATGGAGTAGAATTTGGAGCACTTCAAATGCATGTCTGTCCATGCTCTTAACTTTTTAAGTAAATGAATAGTCCAATTGATTTCATATGCTTAAAGGCATGTGCTTTGCTGAAATGAGTCCTCAGTACACTGTCAAGATTTCCCTGCCTCTTATTAGTTTGTAAGCCATAATGTGGGAGGGAATTGGGGGAAAAAAAATGCTACTCAGCAGATGTGTGTACACAACACACTAACTGTGCAGTAGCTTAATAACACTGTGCAGCAGCATGCCGAGAAACTCATGCTTATACACTACTGCATAGTAGTATTATCCTATTGTGCAGTTAACATCTATATAAACCCGTGCACTGGTGCTACTGCAAGTACTAAATTTAATTCGCAGTAACTATGGTGCATTAATGTACATGTAGATCCATCAAGTAAAAAAAAAAAAAATGCAAGAGTTCTGAAGCCTTATTTCACCATGGATTTTTTTCCCCCCAAATATGTAAGCAAATATATATTTTGTCCTCTGAACATTTACCTTAATTTAATGACTTGTCTGTCATTGAAAATAAATTGAAAAGCTGTTTCAATAGTTGTTCAGAGATTTTTTTTTCTGTCATGTTCAGAAGCCACTTTAGACTTTGTCAGCACTTGAAAAAATAGGACTTTTTATACTTTCTGTTGGTGCTGTTGTATAAACAGATCTTGGCTGTCTTTTTAGCACTTGGATGCAACTTATTCTCAAAAAGTGCTTTTACTCATGTAGGTTCAAGTAACTGGGATATGCTGGGCTGTGCTGCTAAAAGCACTTTTATGTCTGTATAAATGTTCACTTGGATTTGTTGGTGTAGAAATGCCAGAAAAATCACATCTCTAATGCACATTGCTATACCAGCAGTAATTTACAACTTATCCTAAGGAACTAATAACTTGCAATGTTTTTTAAGTATCAACCAACTGTTAACATAATACAGTTGTATGATAAATACTATAGAATTAAATCAAACAGTTACATTAATGTATTTATTATATAATGCCATATAAGCTTAACAAACCTCTTGTAAGAATCATCTAATAGATATATGAATTCCATTGTTAAAGATCAGGGTCAGAGAGGCTCAAGTACAGTAATGTTGAATATTTTTATATTCTTCTCATTTAGTAAGACTATTAAAATAATAATTTTAAGTAGCATTCTCCAATACCACATTTTTATGCTAAAACTTTGCAACTATCATTGTTACAAATAATCTGCAAAGTAATCTGCTAAAACATGTTTAGAACATATTTGTTTCAATTTCTTATTTACATCTGGCCATACTTACTGCAATTGCTTCAGGTTTATTATCAGCTGCACTTCCTGTCTTGTGCAGTGGCTTAGTATCTTTATGCTTCATGCATACTATTTATTAGGTCTGGCAATAGGATCTCCAAACAGGGACAAAGCTGATATGAAACTAGACCGATAGGCATCTGCTTCCAGTCCTACCTACAAAGGAGGAAAGAAGAGGTTCAAATGTGTTTTGAACCTCAGATAGTAGTGCTGCTTTTGTGTCCTGCCTATCACAGAACCTCAAAGTGTCAACAGAAGCATGTAGAAAATTATCTGGGCCAGTTCACTGTGCACTCCTGCAAATATTAATAATGGTTTCAGAGGCAATAATGAAGAAAAATCCTGCTTTTCACAGGGTGAAGAGAAAGACCAGCCAGCATTATACCTTATAACCTTGTGGAAGCTACCTATGCTGCAAGCCTTGAAGCCCAGGGTTCTGTTCTCAGCTCTTCCACTGATAATGTCAACATTTTTGGCTAGGGACAAACATTAAACAGCCTGAGTCTGAATTGATTCAGTCTTTGCACGTTAGTCTAATCTGCAAAGCTTGAACCAGTTTGGAGGTGGAGAGACATTTTGTTTTTCATTCCAGAAATGTTGGCACATGTCTGCAGTGGGTCAGGCTAGAAGCTACGGAGTTCTGAGCTGAGGGTATATGTGGCCAGACCCAGGCAGGATGCTGTGATTAGGAAGGGGTGTAAACCTCAATCCTGTCTGTACCAACCCAGGCTTTTCCCCGCTGGCTGCTCAAAGGGCAAGAATGTTGCCAGACCCTGCATCTGTTGATATTGAGCCTTTCAATTCATCTCTCTGCTTTTTCAGACTGTCCACAAACTAGGTCATTTCTAACACCTTTCTCTGTCCCCTTTTGAAGACTGACAGATTGCAGTCAGCAGGTTGCCTGGCAGAACAAAGTTTATCAGCCCATCAGGCCCTACAAAAAAACCCACCTCTTTCATTAGTTTCAAGCTCTTCTTGAAGAGCTTGAAGGGTTCATTTGCATTTGCAAGCCACTAGCTATCTGCCTTTATTCCAATGAAATTAGAGACCCATACACTTACCTCTCAGCATTAGTTAGCATGGGGTGGGCATGGCCAGATGCCAGGCTGAGCTGGGGTCCCTACTGTGGGAGAGTGGTGAGAGTGGGTATTCCTGGTTGAGCAGCCAGAGGAGAGCAGGGGGAGGGGATGAAGCAGGGGAAAGCCTGGCAGCTCCTGCAGTGTCTCAGTCAGCCAGAGCAGTGATAGTGCTCTAGCTAGGAAGGAGAGGGGATGGGGCCAGGCTTCCTGTGGAGCAGAGCCCCATCAGGGCTGCAAAGCATCTGGGATGCAGGGGGACTCTGGTTTACGTTAAACCAGGAAGGGGTCTCGGACAGACATTGCATAAAATGGTTTGACCCAAATCCGTTAAGTCTGATACTACTACGTTCAACCAGGTTTATCTCAAACCAGTTTCAGCCATTTTTAAACTGGTTTACATGCACTGAAGATCTGTTCTGTTACAGGTTTATATGAGTTTCTGATCGCTTAAACCTGTTTATGTGTAATGTCCCTAGCCTTTGTTTAACAATCCTTGTACATAAAGGTTTCTTTGCTTGCTGGTGGTAAGTTACTTACCAGTTTCACAGGTAGGATAGCTGGACACCAGCATAAAGCCACTGTAGCAGAATTGAGAATGACATTGACATTGATATAGAGGAACTAAGTTTCATTCACTTTGTAACAAAGTCTTTCAGAAGAAACAAGTCATACTGGATATTATGTTCTATACTAAAAGCATTGTCCTGTGCCACCGTGTGTGGAGTAAATCACGTATTTATGACTTTGCTACTGAGATTTATGACTCTGCTACTGTTTTCCATGCCAAGATGTCTGTTTTTTAGCTCAGGTGGTAGAAACTTATGCTTTTACATTTTAAGAGTTTAGGCCCTGCATATGTCCCAAATGCTGTACCATCTAACCTATACTATAAGCTGCCCCTTCTGAGCCAAGAACAGAGGCCAATTATATCCACATAGGCAAATCTAGGATTTGTCAAAGCAAGCTATATAACTCTGTCCCTCAGACCATAGGACAGGGTGTGTGGGCAAGGTGCACTTGGAACCCAAGGCTGGTAGGGACACTGGGGAGCTGGGCAGAGAGCAGGCACAGAAAGGAGGAATCTGTCCTGTGCTGCTGCCACTGTCTCCAGACTACCTGGGTGTGGGGAGAGCCCCAGAGCTGCTCCTCTCACCTCATGGGATCTGTTGGCCAGAGAAATGGCTTCAGGGAGTGGCTGTGCAGGCTGTCAGGCTTGGCATCGGGCAGTCATGGCAAGAGGCAGATTTCTTTTTTCTGTATCTGTTCCCTGGTCAGTAGGGATCAGAATGGAAGGAGGAGGAGCAGTCGAGAGCAGGCAAAAGATGAGGAAACCCACCTACTGTTGCCACTATCTACGACTGATCTGGGTGTGCTGCCTAGCTGCTCCCCACAGCTAGTGGCTGGCATGGGGTAGGAGCGGTTCCTGGCCCTCCTTTCCTTTCCTATGCTCAGGTCATCTGGGAACACCATCAATGGCAGCTGGGTCCCCACCTTTTCTATCACAGAATCAAAGGCCCTTAATGGACCTGTAAGATCATGAAGTCCGGTCCCCTGTCACAGGCAGGAGGTTATTGGGCTCAAATGAGCTCAATGAGATGGTTGTCCGGCCTCCTCTTCAACACCTTCAAAGATGATAACTGCACCACCTCTGCTGGAAACGTTTTCCAGATTCTAGATACCCTTACAGAAAATAAATTTTTTCCTAATGCTCAATTTAAATTTTTCCTTGATTAGCTTGTGCCCATTGGTCCTCATTCTCCCTTGAGGTGCCTTTTTAAAGAGTTTTTCCCCTAAATCCTGGTGTTCACTCTTGACATACTTGTAGACAGCTATCAAGTCACCTCTCACTCTTCTCTTGCTCAGATTGAAAAAACCTAGTTCCTGGAGTCTGTCCTCATAGGGCCTGTCCTTCAGGTCCTAATTGTATGGGTGCCCCTTCTCTGTACCCTTTTGAGCTTATCCTCATCCTTCCCGAAGTGCGATGCCCAGAACTGGACACAGTACTCCAGCTGTGGCATTACCAATTCCAAGTAGAGGGGATGGAGCACCTCTCTGGATTTGTTCGCAACACATTGGCTGATACACACCAGAGTTCTATTTGCCCTGCTGGTGACTTCATTGCACTGTTGGCTCATATTCAACTTTTGATCAATTGTCACCCCCATGTCCCTTTCAGATGCAGTGCCAGGCAGTGGACCACCACCCATTGTTTAGTTTTGGTGAAGATTCTTCCCTATTGAACCTCATCTTGTTGCGTTCAGCCCGTAGGACCAGTCTGTCAAGGTCATCCTGCAGCCTTATGCCGTCCTCAGATGTGCCTACATTTCTCCACAGCTTGGTGTCATCTGCAAACTTAATCATTGTGCTTTCTACCCCCTCATCCAAGTCATTGATAAAGATGTTAAAGAGCACAGGCCCAAGCACTGATCCCTGGGGGACACCACTGGAGATGGCTGTCCAGGATGAGGCCATCCCATTGATTATAACTCCCTGGGATTGACCTCTGAGCCAATTACCATCCCACTTCACCGTAGACTGGTCTAGGCCAGTACCCTCCAGCTTAATTGAAAGGATCTCATGGGAGATGGTATCAAAGGCCTTCTTGAAGTCTAGGTAAATGATATCAACCTCATGTCCCTTGTTCAGCTGGTTAATTACCTGGTCATAAAATGGCACCACCAGGTTGTAAGCATGACCTACCCTCAACAAAGTTGTGCTGATTGCTTCTTAATACCCCACCAGTTACAAGCTTGTAGTTGATGGCCTCTGTGCCTATTTTTTCAAAGATTTTTCTCAGGACTGAGGTTTGACTGAACAGTCTGTAGTTTGCAGGGTCGTCCCTCTTCCCTCTCTTAAAAATGGCCACCATATTAGCCTTCTTCTAGTCATTTGTGACTGCTGCCAAGTTCCATGACTCTTCAAACAGCTTTGCCAGAGGCCCTGCTATGAGCTCAGCCCATTCTTTCAGGACTCTTGGATGCAGGTCATCTGGCCCAGAAGACTTGAACATGTCCAGATGCTCTAAGTACCCTCACCTTTTTGACCCTCACCTTTTTTATTTCATTTGGACTGTTGTCTTCCCTGTATTCCCTGGGCCTCTGGACAGGTGAGAAGTGCCCATCTGATTTCAGAAACTCTGATGTAAAGTATTTAGGAGCTCTGCCTTTTCATAGGGATCAACTGTGGGCTGCCCCCCACATCCTCTCCCCTGAATTCATTAGAGGTCCCACAGTGGAGCTCTCTTGTTCCCTATACTTATAGAAGGACTTTTTGTTGTCCTTTATTTTGGTTGCCAGCTTGATCTACGTGCCTGCCTTGGCTTTCCGCATCTCATACCTTCCAGCTGCAGACCTTGGCCACATGATTGTACTCTTCTCTGGATACTGAGCTGATTTTTCCATCTTGTTTTGAAACTTTTTCAAAAGTTTCCTGATATTCCTGTTGAGCCAAGTGGGTCTCTTGGCCCCTTTCTCGCTTTTGACCATGTGTGGATGGCCTCTTTTTGAGCAGTGAGAATTGCCTCCTAAAGGAAACTTCACCGATCCTGAACTCCCAAATTGCCTAGTTGCTGGTGCAGAGGGGCTTTTTAACTAGACTCCTGAGTTTCCCGAAGTCTGCCCTTCTGAAGTCTAGGACTTCTTTTCTTTCAGTGCACCGTGAACCTTGTCAGGTCATGGTCACAGTTGCCCAGAGTAACTCCAATCTTCAGGTCGCCTACCATGTCTTCCTCTTTGCTTGGCACTAAGTCCAGAGTGGCTTTACCCCTAATCAGTCCTTCCACAACCTGTGTCAAGAACAGGTTGTCAATAACTGCCAGGAAGTTGGTTGATCTGCTAGAGCTGGCTAAATGGTCTTTCCAGCAGACACTCACTTTGTTGGTGGGGGCGGCTGTTCCTGTCCTGTCTTCAGCATGAAGGATGCGATAGCCTCATTTGTCAACAGTGAGAGGGCTGTGTAGTTGTTGTGTAGGGCTTTTGGTGGAGCAACTGATGCACATTGTGGCTTTGAGCCTGATGTGACCAATTTCCATACACTGTCAGTAGGGGCACTCCTCATGCCTGGTCTTCTGCCTGGTCTCTGTGGCATCCTTCTTCAGGTATAGGGCCTGGCAGTAAGCATCAACCTTTGCCTTGTGTTCTCTGATGGTTCACAGTCTGCTTACCTCCCCCTAGAGCTCCCTCACCTGGCCCTCCTGAATCTCCATCAGCGAGCACATCCCACAGGTGGGAGTGCTTGAACCCCAGATCTCAGCCTGCAGCCATTGTGCCAGGCAGCCTCCACAGCCTGGAGACAAGGGTTCTGTATGAGTGGAGGTTGGGACTATAGGTAAAGACTTCCAGGGTACCAAGTAGAGGTGGTCCATCCAGATCAGGGAGCCTAGGGGTGCTGCACATGCCCATCACCATGTTGCAGGGTGGACCCTGTTCACTCGGCTCCATAAGTGTTGGTTTGAGTAGACCAGGTGGGTATAATTCCCCCATGTGGTCCTCACCAGCAGCTGTTGCTGTTGCTGCGGCCTGGTAACCAGGCTTAAGTAGTTGCCTGCAAGGGGATCCCCTGGTTTCCCAGCTTCCTGAGTAGCTGGGGGAATACCTGGGTCCCCAATTCCTTCCCTGGAGTGGGGAGGGCTGCTCCCTTGTCCCCTTTACCTGAGATCCAGCGTTGGAGGTCTGTCTCTCGGTATAGCGGGGTTTTGATTGCCTGGGGGTGCAACAGGCACAGGGTGTAGTGTGAGTCTCTGCTGGGGGAGCAACCTGGGGCTGAGAGTGTCCATTGATGGCCCCTCCATGCACACTCCTGTGCAGACTCCCATGCTGACTCCTGCACTAGGCCCAGAGTGTCTATTTGCATGCTCTATTCACACAGCTCCAGTCACATGACTCTCTGGGGGCTGGGGGGGCGGGATAGGTGGAGACCCTCCTTGGCTCTGCTCAGCTTCCCCCTCTAGCTACTGCTGCTCACCATGGGCCCTACTTATCTTCTGACTCTGCATTGGGGGTCAGGTAGGGCTCTGCCAGAGGGGTCTTCTGGGGGGTTTCACTCTTCAGGGTGCAGTGGGCTTGCACCTGTGCATCTCCCACCAAGAGCTGGTCCCAACAGAAGAAAATCTTTTGTTGAGACCTTTTAAAGTTTGAAATTTTGCAGCTTGTAGTGAGTCTCGCAAGATCTTGCAGCATGCAAGATTACAGCGTGACACTTGCTGGGACCAGCTACCAGCCCCTGCCCTGTCCTGCCAGAGAAAGGGGCTGCTAAGTACTTCCCAAACATAAGTACTAGTACTATGCTTGCTCCCTGCTTAGTCCCACAATGTCGTGCACTGGCCTGGGTATCCAACTACAGGAAGAGGCTGCATGAGTTGCTGAACTTGACCAGAGATATGGTGGCAGCAGCTGAAGGGGGTGTGTGTGTGTGTGACTGTATTACTCCTTACACCTCCCCTCCCCCCACCTCCTGATCCACCCCTGATTATCCATATGCTTTTGTTACCCACTGACAGCTCTGTATCATCTTTGTCTCTAAATAAGTTGGTTCATATACAGCATCACAGTTAAAACGCAGGAGGTCTTTGGTTTGGATCTTAAGGTTGTAGGTTCAACCTTCATGCTACTGACCCATACAGAGCTGAAAAAATACACATGTATGATTGACAGTTTAAAAACCTTACAGTAATTTTTGGAATTATTTTATAAGCAAAGCTTCTAGTAGCCAGTGGTAAGGAGGTATGCAGGAGTTTTTTCCTTTTTTTTTTTTTTTTTTTTTTTTTTTTTTCAAACCTTGGTGTTTTCCATTATTATAACATTGAGTTATGACTATAGAAAATTCATCTTTACTCAGAATGAAATTCTGTTACAAAGAGTGATTTGCATAACCTTCATTTAGATCATAAAATCTGAATGATCGCCACAGCCAAATCCATAAAACAATCCATGGGAACTTTCATATGGGATGAATTAAATGGAAGCAAAATAGGCATCTTGCAAGGACAGAGCAAATGCTCCTAGACCTTTTCATTCTCAGGTATGTCAGTTGGATTATAATTGACTCTAATTAGCATACTTTCTCCAGCTATGAAATTCTTTACCTTGCAGTTCAGTGCCACTCAAAGATGTGAGATTCCTTCCTACCTTTGAAAACATCAAAGAAAGAGCTTCCAATCTAGTCTTTATAGCTGAGTGATCAGTGCAACTAAGGGATAAACACATCAGCAAGCATAAGAAATCATTTTTAGAAAATTAGTTTTGATCTCTCTAGTCAAGTGATCACTTCAGAAGTCATTGAAACTAGATTTCATTGTCAATAATAAAACCCCAAATTGTTACTAATAAAACCAACACATTTCTAATGATGTTAAGTAATACTAAAATTTTAAATGTATTAAAGATCACATTAAGATTTGTAGTCATACTCTCCGTGTCATTGAGTGTGAGAAACACTTGGACTGTTTCATGATCCAGTCTATTCAGTATTTATAATTTTTGAAGTAGTTTTAGCTTTTGATTTCATTTTTTTGGATGTTGGAAATTCAGGAATCGGTGTAATTTGATATCTCTTATAATGAATTAATATTTTATCCATTTAATTGTTTATAAAAAATACTTTATTTGTAAAGAACTAATAGAGGAGTTCCTTAAGATGCATTATACCATATAGTTCTATCTGCTGTTAAATGTAGATACCAAATGACAGGCTTCATGTCACTTACTTGCTCCTAATTATTATAGGCATATTGGTAGTAATGCCTGTAGGTAAGACTGATTAATTGTCCTTTATCAGCATTTTTTCAGGGGCTTAGAAATTTGTCAAACAGTAACAGTTTGAGATTAATTTTTTTTTATGTTACTCTGTGCCTCAGGGTGATACTTAATTTTCAAGGAAAAGTCACTTCTGAGAATTAGGAAAGAGGAGTGGTTTTGTCTGTGTCATCTATAAATTCTAGCACAATTTGCTTAGCAAACCCTATTGGAGGCTTGATGGCAAAATTTATAATATGCCAAATGAGCCAAGCATACTATACTGTAGCATCATAGAACTTAATAGAAATGACCCATTTTGTACCAGACTCTTTGATTCTCTTGGCCTTCTTGCAATAGACATGGAGATATAGGGATCTATATCAGGAGGGATGAAGAAGAAATAACCACTCCTTTCCCCCATCCTGCTATTTTGACCTACGGGATGGGACAGTGGGAAAGTCAGGAAGAGAGGAGTTGTAGCTTCACTTCTTCCATTCCTTGGTGCTATTTTTATGCTCTTCCCAGCCCTTACACCAAGTAGTCTCATGCTCCTTAAAGAAAATTAGGTGCATATATCATGCAGCTATTTTCAGAAATGTTTGCCCCACTAGCAGTGTGGGTTTGGGAGTAGTGAAGACAGTTCATGAGAGAAAATCTTGGTTAGAAAGTTTATTGAGATGGAGTTACTTGCCCCCTCTGTCTCTTACTACTTTGCTTCTGATGGGTGGGGCTGCTGCTGAATCATTTATGTACCCTACCCCTTTCTTCTTCCCATTCTTCACACTGCATAGTCTGGGGATAGAAGAAGTTGGTCTTCAAATGCCAGGCCTGAAAAGTTGGCCATTCCAAGCTGTTGGGTGACAGACTTGATAAGTAGCTGGGTGACTGTCTCCCCTGTGGTGGAGAGAGGAATTATTGAATAGAGTGCATGCTTACCAGGCAGGCATTTCTTAGCTACATTGTTTGAGACCTGTTTGGAATTAAGGATATCAGATTGTGTATCTGATATCCTTAATTCTATTTCCATATCACCTTGTGATCTATATTCATGGGGTTTTCCATGATAAACTTTTCTGGGTTGTTTTCCTTAGTTCACTTTCAAATTACATAGAAAAACAACATCGGTCTTTCAAATACAGCTTTCAAAATTAGGAACCATCATAATATAGTTCTTTAACTTGGATATTTTTATATTGGTATTTATGATTCATAGATACGTGATCATATGTTGTTTATTTTGCATGATCTTAGCTTCATCCAGTGCGCAGGGTGGATGGTAAATGAGGCAAATGGGTGTAAGAGGAAAAACATTGCTCTTTCGTAGTTAGGCAGGCTGTGACATAAGAGAGCTAGGTTTTTTCCCTTACTCTTTGTCAAAGCCAGTGTTGAGATCTAGGCTGTGATACTGAGCAGGATTGACAAAATACATATGGCAAGTAACGTTGCACAGGATACTTATTTTGGCATTTCCTTTAACCATAAAATCTTAGAGCACTTGATAAGGATACTTAAAGTCTGGTCATGAAAAAGCTCCCGCTGAAGGTGATACGAGAAGCTACTTTTGAAGTCTAAATTTAGACCTGTAGAATTAAAATGTCTGTCTGCTACTGTACTTGTTGTTGTTTTAATTATAAATGTGTGTATTTCTTTTTTACAGTGTTATGTGGGAGCCAATGGGAGATGGTAAAAAGCTTATTTCACTGGCTGATAATCACTTATTATTGTGGGATTTGCAAGAAAGCTCAAGCAAGGCAGTGGTAAGAAATATTACTTAAATTATGATATGGCTGAATATGGCATATGGCAGTTGTCAGATTTGGTTATCTTCTAACTAGTGTTTTGAGGATTTTTGTGTACGTATTTCTACTAACTTTAAAATTTAGGCTAATTCAGTATAGCCTGTAAACTCAAGCATATTTTAACATCTGTACTAGTTAGAACTTAATATGTTGATATTGCTGTAATGTTGGTATGAATTGAATGTGATAATTGCATAGTTACAGACCTCTTGCCTTGTTTTACATCTCAGACATTAAGCTCTGTTGTATTGTTTTGTAGCTGCAGATAATGCCTAGGAAGGTTTTTGGAGTTGAATAGGTCAATTTAGATGGCATTTCCCCCCATTGTTCTCCAAAAAGGACACCTGTTTTTTCTTGTTTTCTTGAATTGACATCCAATAACCCAAGGTGCCAGTGAACCCCATTCCTCCTTGAGAGCTCTTTCAGTTATAGTCTGGGGAATAGATGTGAACCAAATGGCCTAGAAGGACAAGAACTGCCATACCGTATCAGGAATTCATGAAGTCCAGTGGGATGTCTCTGGAAGTTGCTAGTATTGTGGGTTTCTGAGGAAGGTGTCAAACCATGCAGCAGTTTAATGTGGGATACCTGCATGTTTCACATGCCTGGTTTCATCCCTGTTTCCAGTAGGTACAGGTTGGTTTGAATGCAGAAGCATAAAGTGTAAATTGTTTCCATAACTTCTGATGTCAATTATAACTCTGACATTCAAGTAAATATCTAATCTGTGATAGAATTGTGTTGCATCCAAGAACTTAACAGTGATAATGAGTAATTACTCCTAGTAATATGCTCTCAAACAGTCATGTCTTCTTCAGACCACCTTAATGCTGCATTGTCATTTTAAAATGGGTTGACCAGTACACTGCAGTCTTTTTTCCAGGTGAAGTAGTGTCATTAATTTATAAGGGCATTATAATATTCTCTTTAATACTCACCATTCCTTGTATGTCTTGTCTTCTCTGTCTACTGCTGCATGATGTGCAAAGATGTCTTTTGAGCTGTCTGCAATGACAGACAGGTCCTCTTCTTGACTCAATGCAGTTAATTTAGAACCTTCTTAAGTGTAATCGTAGTTTAAATTTAACTATCCAATATGCATCACTTTTCCTTGATCAGTCTTGAATTTCATTTGTCATTGTTTTCCCCTTTCAGATTGTACATAGGTCTTTGAAGTTCTTTATTGTCATTTCAGATCCTGACCAACCTAAGTAACTTTATCCCCCTGCATTTATTGCTACCTCACTACTTTTCCCCTGTTTCAAATAATTAATGTGCTAAGTAATGTTGAACCTATTACATGGATTTCAATGGTAATCATTTGCCATGATGAAAATATTAAACCTTCATCTTACTCTTTGTTTTGTGCCTCTTAGCCACTTTTTGACCAGGCACTGGTTTGCCTCATCCCATAGTCTCAGGGCTTTTTGTGGCTTCTTATGTAGGACTTTGTCAGAATCCTTTTGGAAGTCTAATAAAATTATGTGGAACACTTCCTATTTGTCCACTAATTCACTGACAGGTTCAAAGAAATGTAAGAAATTAGTGAGGTGTGATTTTTCTTTGTCTCTTTGCAAAAATGATAGTGATTAAGACCTTATCACACTGTGATCTTCTTAGTGTTTTGATTTCTTTTTAATGATTGTTTTGAACAATTTGATATAATGTCTATGGGCTGTAATTCCAGATCAGTTCTATTTTAAATATCAACAATTAATTTAAATATAGATATAGCATTTGCCACTCCCCACTCCCCTGGAAGAGTGATTGTTTTAATGAGGTGTTGTATACTTTATTAGAATGTATTACCTTTTTATATGATTGGTTTGTTGTATCATCTTTTTCTGACACCTCTCTCTGACAATGCCTCATCTTTAAGTGTCATCCTTATGTTCTTGATTATCATTTAGTTCCTCAGTTTTCTGAATTGTTTCCTTTAACTTGAGTGATCCAGCAGACCCACTGATTCTCTTGCAGGTATAATACTTCTAAAATACTTACACTTGTTTGTTTTTTTGCAACTTCATTTGTGCAATGAAATTCATTTTTGACCTTTCTGATTGTTGTTTTATTCTAAAGTACAAACAGACTTTAGAAAAAATTTCTCTTTGGACAAAGTGCAGTTATTTAGACATCTATATCCATTGTCCTGGAATAAACCCTAAAAAGGTTAGTAGGAGAAGAGACACTAACAGTTTGTTCTGGGACATAGACCTCCATTCAAATGCACTTTACTCGGGACTTTATCTTTGAATCAATGGCAGAAAACCAGCCACTCACTAAGACCCTGATTGGAAGGGAAATGTATGTACATGCCAATCCCGTGACTTGTGATCCAGGACAAACACAGGCACAACTCATCCCAAGAAAAATGTTACCCTCTTCCTAGCACTATGATCTATTATAATTTGTTCCTATTTGTTGATTTCACTGGGATCAGATGAGAATTTAGAAATATTTCTGTGTGGCTTGACTAACCTCTGAAATGGAACTTTTTAGTGACATTAGTTTCCTCTGGTCTTCCTGGTTCTTATTCTGTTCTGTGGTGCCTCTCTTTTCTGAGATTCAGTTTTTAATTAATATCTTCACCACCTGTAAGAATTTAACTTAACTATAGGGTCTGGCTATATTTCTAAAGTTAAGTAAGACTATGTCACTTATAGGTAGCTTGTGCATCCATTGGAGGGGTTGAACTCCATTGTATTTTGGTTATTATTGAGTGTCTCAGCTATATTTGTATCATGAATTAACTCATGTCTTGCTTAAGACTGAATAAAGAAAAGCTATTGTTCTTTTGTGCTCAGAACCAGGTACTCCAAAATCAATCATTCAGTGTTGAAACTGTTTCTCTAAATGTTGTCCTATTATGTTATTTGACCAGTTAATATGTGAATACTAGAAATCACTCATCACCACTTGATTAGAATTCACTGTCTCCTGGCAGAGAACAGGGATTGGTTGGCAAATCTCTGTTTTCTGATTTTTAATTAGATACACAATTTCTAGATATCTTGCCTTGTTTTTCTAAATTCCTCTTGCATAACACTCTGGAGAACCCCTGTTGAGAAACTGTATTTTTGGAATAAGGTCTGCTTGCAGGCTACAGCTCTTCTGGTCTGTTTTGAAGTACTGGTTTCTTTCAGGCTGTTAAGCATTTCCTTCTCCTCATTCCTCCCTTTTGGGCATCCATGTCTTTCCTTGCTTAAAGTTCTTATGAATGTTAATTAGACTTCACTGTCCTGACCACTGTCTCAGTCATAATCTCAAAGTTACCATATTTCTCCCTATTTGTAACTTGTATCAAATACTGTTTCCTTTGGGGTACTGTCCAGATTGTTACCAGTCATACTTTCTTAATTAAAAAGATATTATAATGAATGTAAAGTTCCTATTTTTTCCTCATTTTATTTTGTCAGGGGTTTAGTTACTAAAATTTGCTTTCAGTAGAACATCTTACATTTACTGTTCATTGCCTCTAAATTAATGTCTTTTCTCTGTCATGCAGACATTTGTGAATGTGTAATTATGATTTCCAACTTGTCTCCAATACTAGTGTTGGAGTCTAAGCATAATTTTCAAGATAAGTATGCTTTTCCCCATGACTGTCTAGCTGGTTGAGCCACAACAAAGCTATTTAATCTCAGCATAACTTTGGAAATCAGTACTTATATCCTTCAAGGTTTTGATTCAAAAGATTGCTGATCTGTCAGTATTTCAGCTAGTGTTGCTTACCTAGCATATTTTATAAATTTTATTACTTTCAAAATATTCCTGTAGTGAATCAGATATTGATGGAAAAATAAGGGCTTCAGGAGACAAGGTCAGTGGTAAAGGAACTAAGTAGATGTGGCCTATGACATCAGTTATGTGCCTGTTCTTGAAAGTCTGAATAACTCAAATTAGAGTCCGATGAAATCTAATGAAGAACCTAAGATAAAATTCTACGGAAAATAGTATGTCAGCGCATGACTAACTGGTTTGTTCAGTTAGGACCATGAAGTGATGTAGATGACATGGTAGAGGCCAGCAATGTGTTTGCCTCTGGCTACCATTTGCTCAGGGACCACTGAATGTCCTATGGCAGGGGCTTTCAGCCTTTTTGCATCATTGTACCCTGCCGGTGGCCAGACATGGAGCAGTGTACCCCCAGCTGCTGAGGGGTGTGGCAAGCATCTGGACGCAGAGTGACTGGATGCGGAGCAGTAGCAGCCGCCACGTGTGAGCTTCCCCTGCCCCCCTGCAGGCATGCCTGTGCAGGATGCTGCGTGGCAGCACTTTGCCCCCTCCCACCCATGGGAGTACCTCCAGGGGTATGCGGACCTCCGGGTGACAACCTTGTGGGGGCCGAGAAATGCTGGCAGAATGGGGCCGCTGATGGAGTGGAATTGAGATGCTAGACACGCAGGTTGTTGGAAGCCAAAAAAAACTTTACTTACAGTCCTTAGGCTGTAGGCACGTTCCTTGAAGTTACAAAGTCAAACAGGAACACAGGCACACAGAAGCTCACACTCACGCGGGGTATGGGGCGTCGGATGAATCCAGCGGGGAGTCGTTGTCGGTTGATCAGGCCTCCTTCGTGGCTTGGAAATGCATGCGGGATCTCTCGTCACGCGTGTCCGAGCTCTCCTCCGGTTTGGGCGGGCATCGCCCAAGCCTCTTATTCGGTCAGCGAGCCAATTGCCAACCGACACATGCATAAATTACCGTGAGCCAATCGCAAGCATGCACTCACTGGTGCAGCTGCAAGGTTTTGGCGAGCTCTGACCGTGCACCAAAACTTTTACCGCGCTACAGGGGGAAATCCCTGCATCCATGCTCACAATGTGCTCAACACAGCTGTGCTGAGGCATCTTTTTAACTGTTTTGCACAGACAAACCTCTGTACTATGGGATGGGCTGACATATAGGGGAGTGCCTCAAAATTTTATGCTGCCTCTACCAGTAACCATCTGTGCCCCTAGGACAATTTGAGATGGTTTGTGCAACAGCCTTAGTTTGAAGAGGTGAGCAATGTCACTTAGATGTTGTTGGCTGTTTCTCAAGAAGGGCAATGCAGGATTATATCAAGTCTCTTAAATATTTGTCTAAAGTAATCTGATATCTTGGGCTTGAGTACATTGTTTATAATGTAAATAATAAAGTATAATAAGTATAATAATAATTAAATTGTTTACTTGAGTCCTGTAATCTTTAAATGCCAATTATTTGTGACTAAGTCTTCCCTCACCCTCTCCATGGGAACTAGAGTTCTGCCATGATGAATCTACCACCCTCAGCAGTTTTCTAAGCTTCTTTCACTCAGGTGGCATTTCCTACTTTAGTGAATAATATTTACTTCTAGAAGGGGCGGTTTGCTTGTTAGCTTACTCTTGAAGACTTGACCCAAACTTATATCTCCCACACACTTAAGACTTTTCCTGTTATATTCATTGTTAGAAAAATTGGTGTTTTCATCTTGTTTGATTTTTGCCTGTTTAAATTAAATATGGCATATGTAACCAACTAATTGCTATAGTTAATGAGTCCAGTGGTATGAGGCTCAAAGGAAGGTTTAGAAACAGCCTTAACAGCCCTGAAACAGAATATCAGATGATTAAACTTCAAATGGTCATAACTTTAATATCTTAGGCTTTTCACTCACTATTGGGAGTCTGGGAATCTAACTTTCCAGGGTTTAATTTCCTGGTTATATTAACATCAACTAGAGAAATTTTGAATTTCAAAGCAATTTTATGAGTAGAAGTACTGATCAAGGACTAAATTTAATTGTGATGAGGAGAAATTCCATAATAAAGAAAAAAAAAGTGGAGGAAATGTTTCTCTAGAAGGATGATTTATAAAAGGTATTCAGGGATTTGGAAAGTTGATATAATTCCATGGAAGTGTGTTAGTGGAAAGAAGACAGATGGTGCTACTAAAGGCAAATGATAAATATTGTTTCTATCTGGCTATCACCTCCATGTACAAAGGGAATTTGTGTACAGATGTGATATAGATAAAGGTGACATTTTCTCTATGTGAAATTCCCTATAAATGTGCTGCTAAATGCAAAGTACACTGCAACTGGAAAAAAAGTTATACTCTGTAAAGTTTTTCAGTGCACCTACAAAAACGGACCACTTAGGAAGTTTAACAAAACTTAACAAAGCTGTGTTGGCCTTGAAAACTGGTACTAAATAAAAAAAAATCAGCTTCAATGTATAACAGAAAAAATCTCACCAGAATTAAAAAGGAAAAAAGAATGAATGATGCGTAATCAAAAGCCTTTACGTAAAAGTTCTCTTTAAAAGAGTGAGCATAAGAGTCTTTTACAGTTCATTTGTATGTTATAATCAAATGCACAAGATTTCTTATGTTGGTATGTATGAAGAGTCTTGAAGGCAAGAAGAAAAAGTTGTCATTCATTTACTGTATGGATGTGCAAACAAAATACTTGAATGGTGACATAAAATAAGCGTACTATCTACTGTCTCCATTTGCAATAATTTTAAACCAAACTTTTCTCTCTTTCTTGTTATTATTTGAGGACTTTACCTTCTAGTGTGAATCTAATCTTATGCTCACTGTATCATTAGCTTTTTGCAATTAAATTAGCTATTCTTTGTCATTTATAATCATTAGTTGAACTGAGGGGAAAGGTCTAGAATCCAAACAATGTCTACAGGGTCTGTGTAGGTCTTGCTGAATAAAGTGTCAGGTACTATTTCTGTACTTGGACTTCAGTTTGAATATCACTAAATTGGGTAGAACTGCCTACTAAGATAAATGTCTTCAACTGTTGCAAACTTATTACTACGTGGATACTTGGTGCCTTCCATTTCCTAATCACAAAATCTTAATGACAAAACTGTGGATTTATTTATTTAGCATCAGCTATGCCAGTTTTATCCCACCTATTCAAAATGAGCTATGTAGTAATTATTTTGTTTTCTAGTCTTTTTGCATCCATTGGATAGTACACATTGAAAAAATACCTTGCTTCTGGTTTGACTGAATATCAGTTTTGTTGTGTGTGGCAGTTATGGATTTACATTTTGCTCCTAAATTACTGTCTTTCATTATTCCTATAAAGCCCTATTATGAAAAGTCAGGATATGCTGTCCCCTTTGTGTTAAATTATCAGGGTGCAGTACTGTTTATTTTTCTTTGATTTTTTTCCTACTAAAGATTTTTCTGATTTTTATAAAGAGGGTTACAGAATTACCCTGGACAGTTGGGAACTTCTCCTTCCAAGCAGAATCAGTAGGTTTTCAAGGACTTTACTTTGATTATTGAAAAGTGAGATGTGAGAAAAACACAGCTTCAGGTTAATTATTTTCATGGAATCGCCACTAGTGGTTTTTATTCTTTTTAAAACTTGATGTCTTCATTTTGTGTTTCATTTTATATGAATGTCTGCTAAAGTCTTTATTTGTGTCTCCACTTACAAGGAAAAATAGCAGTTGAAAAAAGAATGCTACTGATAGCATCTTGCAGGGGTTTAGGTTGTAGCCATGTTGGTCTAAGGACAGAGGCAGACAAGGTTCCTTGGGTGAATTTGATATCTTTTATTAGACCAACCCAAATAGTTGGAAAATATTTATTAAGCAAGCTTTCAGGTTCAAACCTTTCGTCAGGCTAAGGAAGTGTCTGATAGCATCTTAGCACTTGTCTGCCCTTGTCCTGTTTGTCAGTGTTTGGGTTTTCCTTACTATGAAGACATGGAGCATATACCTCATTCTTTTGACTCCAATTTGATTTTCCTTCTAATGCTTCTACCTAGAACATAAGAAAACAAATAACAAAAGTAAAATAAGGAAAGAGGAGAGAAGCTCTACTTTTGCAACTGTTTTAAAACACGCTTATAAGAATTCATTAGTCATTTGGAGGAGAGTGCTTCCAGGGCCGTATACATACATTCATATGATTGGGAAGAACTCCCCCAGGTTTGTTCTGGTGGAAAAACTAATTTGGAGAGATCTGAATAGACATTCAAATGCTGAGCCTCTGATAAGCAGGGAGCTTGCCTTGCTTACGGGACACAGCTAGGGGACCCCTGGGCACACGTCTCAGCATTCTCTATGCTCCTTCAGTCCGCTTGGTGACAGATGGGAGCAATGCACAGGGCAGCAATGATTGGCTGATCCAGACTGCTCAGAGTTAGCCTGTGTCTCCCTGAAGCACAATGTGGGATTGTGAAGGGGGCATGTTCTGCTCCTTGCTTGCTTGAAACAGTAGAGTCCAGCTCAAGTGACACATGATTGGTGTGGAAAGAGGTGAGGAGCAAAGTATTTTGGGATGCTAGAAGACTGTGGCTTCTGTCAGAAGGGCAAGTTGTACAGACATTCATTTATCCTAGGGGTGATTTAACCTGGATGTCCGGGGGGGCTTTCCTGTGAGCGATTTTTGCTGTCCCAGGAGAAAATGAAAGTCTGTAGGTAAATGAGTAGATCCCACTGTATCTTCCTTCCATTCTGATTACTTTGCTTCTATGTAATCTACCTCAGAAAAATTATGCTAAGTAGAGATGGGCCAATGCCAGCAATATTTGATTCAACATTGATCTCTCTCAGTATCCTTAGCATGGGGCTGAATATCTGATTGCTTATTTCTAGTGCCCATGATAATTCGTCTGGGTCCTTCTTGGGCTAATTCTTTCTTGGAAAGTTCCCAAAATTATTTTGGATAATTGGTTCTCTTTAAAAGCCCTATCATATAGGATCCTATAAATTTCAATGTTGTCTTCCCCTGTTCCCTCAATGCTAGCCTGAAGCTACCAGATGTGTTTATGGTTACACTGTTACTCCTTTAGTAACAACATTTTTTGTTATTGAACTCAGGTTCTGGGATCTCAGCTTTTTGCTGTCTGAAGGAAAGAAGAATCTGGATAAAAGTGAAGTGCTTGTAACTCAAATTGTAAATGAACTGATACCTGCTAGTAAACTGGAATATTCCAGGAAACAGAAAGAGCTGTAGTGTCAATGCTTTTCTGAGAATACGTTTTTAACCAACTGCTTACTGTAGGGATTCTGTTGGATTTCCTTTTGTTTCTGGATTCTCAAATAGCTTTAAGAAGTACAACACCATTCAACATTTAGGAGATGCTACCTTACATTTGGTGTTGTTAAGTTTAGGGTGTGGCAGAAATGCCACCATCAGTGCCCCTCTCCAGAGACCTGTCTCTGTGCCAGCCTGAGAGGCTGGTGTTGAATCCCTCAGGGCGGGGATCTCCCTCCCTGGTCTGCATGACAAAAGCCTGGCACCTGGAAGGGGATGCTGTGGTTACCTGGGCAGGGGGAAAAGACCCGGCCCTGCGCAAGGACCCAGGTAGCCAGGGATGCTTGGGAAATGGATCGGCTTGTGACCAGTTTTGGCAGCTTTGATTGGACTGGGCTGCTGAGGTCAGAAAGGGGATAAAAGGCCCCAGTGCAAGAAGAAGAGCAGCCATTAGCCATGCGGTTATCCTGGTGAACATGAACCTGGCTCTCTCCTCATCACCGTATGCTCTAAGAGTGACCTCGATTAGATATTTAGAGTACAGTATTTCAGATGCGTGTTTAAACGGCTACCTCAGCCACCCTGGTTTGCTCTATGGGATTCCTTTGATATTCCTCTATTTCTATGATATTGCTCTACCTTTTACCCTGTTTCTGCCCTACCCCCTGTAATCAATAAAGTTCTTCTTTGTGACCTGTGTTTAAGACTTATTGAGGGGTGGGTCTAAATCATGTTGAGGGAGGCCCCTTAGGTCTGCGGACTAAGGGAAGCTTTCCTGATAAGCCCCTGACTTGGGGAAAGTGCCCCAAGTGCCTGTATTGGGTCTATAGGACCCATTGGACCCAAGGACCCATTGGACTATCAGGCCTGTGTTTTCCAAGGTGCACAGAACCAGAAGTAAGTCCAGAGCCTTGGATGGTGGCAGTGGGAACCCCAAGCTAGTGGGTGTGCTCCAGGGAAGGGGTCAACCGGACGTGAGAGACCCCAAGGGAGGCACTAGGAGCCTGGAAGGTGGTTGGGAGCAGGGAGGTGGGCGGCTCAACACAGGAGCGCCCCCTACTGGCCCGCCACAAAGGGCACTTGTGATGTTGGTGGGCCTCACGTCCAGTATCACCCTCTGTTGGGTAGCCCCTCCCCTCATCCTTCCTGCCACGACTTTGAAGTTATGGCTGATTCAAAGGAGGGCTTCAGTGGAGCTCTTTTACCAGAGGGGTTCCCCGATGTGGGTGTACTCGCAGTTGAGGCTTCCGTTGTTCCAGGGAGCTCCGCCACACCTACACCCCGTCTACTCACCAACCGGTCACTTGCTGGTGAGATGATGACTTGCTGCTATCCGCAGGCTTTCAAGCTGGTAGGTGTTCCCAACCATAAGGACCTAGGCTAACAGTTGCCTTCAGTCAGCCTGTCTTAAAATCCTGATGACTCCGCTGCTAGCTCGGGTTGTCTCCCTTTTCCTCCCCTGGTTTTAGAAATAATATTCCTCCAGGATGGGGAGGCTTCCCAGATCAATGCACTGGCCCCAGCAATCCCTGGGGACCACCCCTTCCGCCCCTGCAGGGGGGCTTGGTTCTCGCTTCATCCCCCCGCCCCTCCCCCCCCCCCCAAAATGGGCAATGAACTTTTCCAGGGGCACCTTTCTGTGACCATTCATTGCTTAGGAACAAAAATGCCTAAGTACTTTTAAAGTTGGACGTTTCAATGGGTATAAAATAAATAAATAAATAAAATTAAAATGACATTGAGATTCTTTTGTGATGGGAGGAGACTGGACTCTGTGTCCCAAGAGATTATAGTGTAAATCTACGCATCACCATACGGCAATGTAGCAATGCACTTTTTCACTGTATGGTGTTCTGTGATGATGTAACGATCACACAGGTTTACATGTGATTGCCGGTTACTGTAGCAGCGCGCTTCCTCAATTTAATGTACCGCTACAGCATCATAGCAGTGAAATTTAACCGTGCACTTTGTGTGTGGTACAGTAAAAGGAAATTACTGAAGGAAGTACTAGTGCATGGCTCCATAGCAACTTCATTATAGCGACATGTAGAATCATAGAAAATGAGGGTTGGAAGGGGCTTAAGGAGATCATCTAGTCCAAATCCCTGCTCAAACAGGACTATTCCCAACTCCATCTCAGCCAAGACTTTGTCTAGCCAGGTCTTAAAAACCTCCAAGGATGCAGAGTCCACAACCTCTCTGGGTAACCTGTTCCAGTATTTTACTTCCCTCCTAGTGAGAGAATTCTTCCTAATATCTAACCTAAACTTCCCTTGCTGTAACTTGAGACTGTTGCTCCTTGTTCTGTCATCTGCCACCAGTGAGAACAGTTTAGCTCCATCCTCTTTAGAACTTCCTTTCAGGTAGTTGAAGTCTGCTATTAAATACCCTCTGTCTTCTCTTCTCTAGACTAAGTAAATCCAGTTCCCTCAGCCTGTCCTCAGAAGTCATATGCCCCAGCCCTTGAACCATTTTCATTGCCCTCCACTCAACTCCCTCCAATTTATCTACATCCTTTGTCGTCATCAGCTGTCCCTTGATACAAGGATGATGTCTGCGGTGGGGGGAGGGGATTGGTGAGTTAAGTTGGCTGAGGAGTCCAGTCGATGCTCTGCAGGTTTTCCACAGATACAACAAGTAATGCCTTGTTGTGCACTTTCCTTCCTCCTCTGCCATTTCTCAGCTTCCTGAGCAAGACAGTTCTTTTTGAAGTGGGCTGTAGCTTGATGTATGGTGCAGCGTCATTGAGACCTGTTACCAGCCAGCATTTCCCAATTCGTAGGGTTGATGTAACCCTTCTCAAAGTATGCTTTCAGGTTGTCCTTGTAGCACTTCCTGTCCTCTGCAGGACCCCTTACAGTGATTAAGTTGAGAGAAGAGGACTTGCTTTGGGAGATGGCTATCAGCCATCCACACACAGGGACCAGCTTAGCAGAGCTGATGTTTTATGATCTTTGCCTCAGTGCTGATTATGTTAGCTGCAAAGAGGATACTGGCATTGGTTCAGTTGTCTTCCCATCTAATGTGCAGGATCTTCCTGAGGCAATGCTGATGGAACCATTCCAGGTACTTAACATGGCTTTGATGTCACCCATGTCTCACACCCATAGAGGATATGGGGATAACCACTGCATTGTAGACCAGGATCTTAGTTTCCATCTGCAGATTTTGGTCAGCAAAGATGCAGCAAAACAACTTTTCTGAAGGATCCTTTCTGTAGTGGGAGGCCCAAAACTAAACACAGTACTCCAGATGTTGACTCACCAGTGCTAAAGAGAGGGGAATAATCATTTCCCCTTACCTGCTAGCAACGCTCTTACCAATGCAGCCCAGTATACCGTTAGCTTTCTTTGCACACTGTTCGCTCATATTCAGCTTATTGTCCATTGTAACCCCCCAGGTCCTTTTCTGCAGAGCTGCTGCCCAGCCAGTCAGGACCTGTCCTGTACTGGTGCATGAGATTGTTTCATCTTAAGTGCAGGACTTTGCATTTTTTCTTGTTGAACCTCATAAGATTCCTTTTGGCCCAATAGTACAATTTGTCTAGGTTATTCTGAATCCTAACCCTACCTTCCAGCATAACTACTACTACTACCAGCTTAGTGTTATCTGCAGACTTGCACTCTATGCCATCTTCCAGGTCATTGATGAAGATATTGAACTAAACCAGCCTCAGGACTGACCCCTGGGGCACTCCACTTTATAGTGGTTGCCAGTTACACATCAAGCTATTGATTACAGGTCATTACCCTCTGAGCCTGATGTTCCAGTCAGTGTTCTAGCCACCTTACAGCCCATTCAGCCAGCCCATACTTCCTGAGCTTGCCTCTGAGAATGTTATGGGAGACTGTATCAGAAGCTTTGCTAAAAGTCAAGTTATACCACATCCACTGGTCTCCCTGCATCCAGAGCTAGTCATTTTGCCATAGAAGCCAATCGGGTCAGTCAGGCATGACTTGCCTTGGTGAATCCATGATGCTTGTTCCTCATCACCACCTTCTCTTCCACATGCTTAGAAATGGATTTCTTGAGGATCTGCTGCATGATTTTTCCAGGGGCTGAGGTGAAGCTGACCGGTCTACAGTTCCCTGGATTCTCCTTTTTCTCCCTTCTTAAATATGGGCACTATGTTTCCCCTTGTCCAGTCATTCGGAACCTCTCCTAATAATGGCCAGAAGCATTGCAATCACATCAGCCAACTCTTTCAGCACCCTCAGGTGCATTGCATCCGGACCCATGGGCTTGTATATGCCCAGCTTTTCTATGTAGTCTCTAACCTGTTCTTTTGCCACTGTTGGCTACTTACCTCCTCCCCAAACTGTGCTGCCTGGTGCAGTAGTCTGGGAACTGACCTTGCCTGTGAAGACCTGAGGTGAAAAACATCCTTTTTTACCTTCCTTTCCTATATTTCTACCTATAGTAAAGAAAAAAAGTAGTGATCCTTTTCTAACGTGCACCTGACAATAGCCTTCCAAATCTGTGTCGGCTATTACAATGGGTTCTGCTTAGAGTTTTCCAGAAATCTATTTAGTCTCTAACTAATACAGAAGGTAGTCGCCTATTTCCTGAAGATGAGGGCAAATGTGAGACAGAAAACAAAAAATACTTTAGCTTTAAGTATCTCAGTTGGTTTTCTGTTTAATGCTGTGAATGTACTTGTGCCAGATGGTCATCTTTAAGACCATAATATTTTAGGATTTCGTACCCTCTCATGTCTCATACTTTGTAAAGGAAATAAGAAGAAGAAAAATCTGTGCAAGCTGGTTCTGTATTTGCATGCCTCATATATTGTATCAAGGCTTCCGATTTTTGGGCCCTGTCCTTGGAATTTTCTCTGCTAGAAAGTCCCTCAAAGTTTGCCTATCAACCTGCAGGGCAAGATTCAAGACCTTATTTATTAGCAGTTGATTAACTGTTCTTATTTTGTTCTTGTTTTATGGTTTATTGTCTATAATTAAAGTGCCTAGCTGATGTAGAGAGAGGCACTATAGAAGTTAGTAAGATAAATGTTATAAAAATTCATTAAGTGGAAAGAGAGGTCCAAGGGCATTTTTTTTCGTTCTCCAAGCAAGAATTATTTTCAGATTCCTATTTATTTTGTTTTTTTCAAATTGTTCCCAAGCATGAGCTGATATCATAGGCTTCAGATATTTCACAGTTCAAAGCAAAGCCAGTGCTTTACCACTTTGCAGTTTTTGCTTTACCACTTGCATAGTTTTCCACAATATTTATTTTTGTATGTTTAGAAAAGTACTTTGTACTTCTTTCTCTGTCTTGTCATTGGGAAAGCTGAGGGACAGAAATTCAGTGATTTGACGAGCTTACACAGGATACAGAGTGGAGCAATTTAAATCACCATATTAATCATGATTTAAAATCAAGAAACAGAAACTTTGATCCAAGTTATCATTTTTGTTTTATTTTTCACTACAAATCACTATTGACCACGTGGGGGCAGGGGGAATGAGTTTGTTTAGAGTTTTAGAAGTAAAACATACTGAACAAAAGTAGCGTTCTTCATAATGAGAACTGAATGAATTGTTTCGGGTCATCTAGTTCTTCAAAATTTTAGAGTTAGTACAGCTCATCTTTTCATACCTAGTTTATTAGCAGGCAGATTTTTTTTTCTTCATTTCATTCTTGATTTTATCGGTTTCTAATCAGTTTCTCTACTTTGAGTGAAAATTTCAGTTGATCATTGAATGGAGTTAAATGAATAATCCAGAACAATGAAATATAGTCTCTGAAAATGTATGAGATGCTACTGCTCTCAAAAGCTGGTTTAGTATTTTAGCCAACTTTACTACTAGGCTTTTAGCCAGTGATTATTCAACAGATAATTGATGCAACTTTCCTTAAAATGTAAGCAGTAAGCACTAGGTCTGTGCAAGTAGGCAACTATTCAATTTGGCCAATTCAATTTGGAAAAGATTAGGAGTTGATTCAGAGATTTGGCCATAGGGTATAATGGGGAAATCAATTAAATATCTATAGCTTTGTTGTTTTTTGGTGTGTTTTGGCAAGTTTCATCTGAATCGGCCAAAAACAAATAGATATAGATATTTATAGATATTTCATTCATTCCCCATTATACCCTGTGGCTGAATTTCCGAATTGATTCAGAAGCTCTGAACGGATTGGGAAAGCCTAAAGCTTCTAGCAATTCAATTCAGATTAATAGATTTTTGACTCTGAATTGTTCGAATCACCTCAGAATCTGAATCACGACCCCAAAACTTTGCACATCCCTAGTAAGCACACATTGCTTATGTAGTTTTAGTTTTAATTTTTATTATTTAACTATATAATATTCAGTTTGAGCTTTGGCCTAGCTTTATCATAATTTAAAATGAAATTTTAACAATGTATTGTTTTTGAAAGTTATTAATTTTTTTAAATCACCTGTTTTTATCCACTGTGACAGTTTTCCATTATTAAAAAAAGCAAACATCACAAAACTAAGACCTGTTTTTCCCCATTCTTTCCCCATTCTTTCCCCTTTCTTTATGCATTCTGATGCTGTTGCTGCTAGATAATACTACTGCTGGCTAGTCAACATCAAACTTCTATCAAATTCCATTTAGTTTCAAGACTATATTAGTTTTGCAACTGTAACAGGTTGGCCTTTCAGGACTGGGTCTCAGTGCTGGTCATCTGCCTGTTCTGGGCTATACCCCTGCCTCACTCACTTGCCACACCTTGATGAAAATAATATGAATGTTACTTTTAAGGTGGGAGGCTGGCCATCGCTCAACCTCCTGATAACAAAGGCTTAAGTATACGTTGTGACATTTCCTTACATGTGTCCCATGCCTTGCAGCTGTTTCTGTCACATCCAGTATTTCCATATTGTCAGTTCCAGTATTTCTGCCACATCTGAGATTTCCATATCATCTCATCTGATATATCTATTTTCCCAAGTCAGTGGTTCTGTTCCTCACTGGGGCCACTCATCTTTACTACTCAGCTAAGCTGCTTCATACTCCCAGCCCCTTACTGGGCTGCTGAGGTCTTTCACTCAGTGGGGATCAGGTGGCTGCTGCCATGCCTGGCCCCTACACTGGGCTTAGGCGGCCCTGACACTGGGCTTGCCTGGTCCCGCTCCCTTCCAGTGTTGGTAACCCACCCATAGGCGGGGGCTGGGGTTATAATGTGCCCCTCATTGCCTTTCACCAGGGAGGTAACTGTCCTGGCATTTCCTGGGGACACCCCCACCACAGGGCCACCCTTTCCTGGCAGGGTGGAGTTTCAGGTCATGATCAGAATCAGGTCCAAACCATCCCTATAGCTCCTGCCCGTACCTCCAAGACGTTCCAGGAGTAGTTCAGCCTGATGTTGCCTCCTCACCTGTTCAGCACAGACTGCTGCTTTATTTTTTGAGGGCCTGGGTTAATATGGAGGCTTCTCTGCCCCCTTTGCCAATCTCAAAATCCTCTTAGGATCATGTGCTAGCCTTGGTGAGGCTAGCACCCACCTGCTAGCTGCTCCACTGACAACTAGAAACCTTAAAGTGACAGGCACTGCAGGTGTCCTGCCAAAGCAACAATCTATTATATTTTCCAATTATAACTTTTAGGTAAGTGTTTATATAATGTATAAGGATAGTATGTATTTGTTTGTGGAGTCTGGCTTTTTGTTTCATATTGGTTTAAGGATAAGATATCTCCCTTCTCTTTTCAGTTCTGCCCTTAACAAGGCAAAACTTTTAGTAAAACATGAAACCTCTAATTCCTTCAAACTTTTTCTCAAAAATGAAACCTTCCTCTTTCTTTGATTATCTGAATCTGAGTCCTGATTAAATTGGCCAGATATTTTCACAGTTGAAAATGCTCAAGCCTATCCTTAAAAACTAAGACAGACTCTTTTAAGCTAAAGCTATTTCCTTTCTGTGAAATGCTTCTTTCCTTTAGGACTATTGAAATACGCAAGTCTGTGTGGATCATGCAGTGCCCTATAAGTTTCCCAGAACCTTCTCTTTCATCTCTCAGGTCACTGTTCTTTTATAGCTTATCATGGTGTTTTTCTTTTATATTTGTTTGTATGCCAGGAAGTTTAAGTTCTGATGCAACAAAGTAGATAGGCACATACTTAAGTGCTTAGCCAAAATTGGTCTATAATGTGTTATCCAAGCTCTTTTTAGGTTTCATTTGGTTCTGCATCTTTCTCCTGAAATCTATGAGTTCTTGCACAACACAAAAATATTATTTCTATTGGTCTTTAATACACTAAAAATCCTCCATCATCCAGTTTCTATACAATACATTTGTAAAAATAAGAAAGTAACTTTTGCTACTGTGAGGTGTGGGACTGTGATGCACCCTGACCCCAGACACAGCGTGGTGCACCTTTGAGAGGCACTTGCAGCGTCTTCTCACACCTTGAGGGGTGTCCTTCAACCCTAAACCTCTCTCCGATGTGCTGCTTGACTACTGAGAACCAGCTGAGATGTGCCAGGAGCCAACTCCTTGGCCTGTACTACCCATCTCACCCAGGTCTTGCCAGCTCTTAGGATATTTTTCCAGCTACAAGAATCAAATTTTTGTTCAGTCATGTGCTCAGAAAAGATAGATCCCCCACTTCCTTTGAAGAGACTTGCCTATAAGGTCAAATGCTTTGAGATTACTGTTATCACCTACAATAAGTTTGTTATAAAAGATAACAAACTTGTTCTTATAAAAACAAGAGTAAACGTAAGAAATCAGGAACCATATGTTGAGGTACAGATAGAGGTATAAGAATGAACAAACACAAGAAAATATTAGAACAATAATCTGATTTTACCCTCCATCTTAAACCCAACAATGCAGCCTCTACTCAACATGCTGAGGCACCAAAGCACCTTATGCCCAGAAAACTTTATATGAATCCTTGCTTTCCTGTCAAGGCTTAAATATGATTTCTTATCTGACTCTTGACAAACATGATCCATTAAGTTTTTGGTTAACCCTTACTTTACATATAACTCCCTGGTCCCCAAGTATGTATGGTTATCAGATCAGAAGGACTCCCTGATCTAATTATGACCAGGAAAATATTTGCACCCTTTCATATGTATCTAAAAGATAGTCTGTCACTTAATTTCCCCACTGTAGTAAATGCTATTATTTGGATAGCCTGTTTTCAAGTTATTTTTCTACTAGGGTCTCTTCTTTTAAGGTTTAAACTCATCTTTGTCTGGAGGAGCTGCCTCATGTGCAGAGATCCTAGTTTTCTCTGGTTTAAGAAAAAAAATCCACAATTTTCAGTTTTAAAAAAGTAAGCCAAAATCCACATTTTTCCCATGATAAAAATGAAACACTACTTATATGTATTAGTGGTGTTTCATTTTTATCAATGTGGATTTGGGGTTATTTTGATTTAACTCAAAAATTGAAGATTGTTCTTTTTTTTTATCAGAGAAAACCAGGATCCCTGCTTATGTGCCTCGGAGCATGTCTGCAAGGGTCTGTGGGCTTGACTATTTAACACCTATGTTAGATCCTAATTTCCAGTGACGACTACTCTTAAGACATTTAGACATTAGGCTTTGACCCTCCCCCAGGTATGAAAAATTAATTGTTTAGGGAGTGTCACCTGAAAATCATTACTATATCATGTAATCTTGGCCCTGTTATATAAGGAATTTACTTTATGTGAAATACCACAATGCATATAAAAATAAGGATGATACAGATTAATGCAGCCTAACCTCAAGTAGCTGTAAAAACTACACGTCATAGAAGTAAAAAGAAAGCAAGAAAACATACGTCATCCACTGAATACCTCAAAATATTGCACAGTTCATGATAGGAGCTTTGTTTGATGATGTGTGACAATATGGCATTATTATTCCTTTTTTCTGAATCTCATGGATTTCTTCCTCTCCGCTGTTTGTTGTCTCTGAAGGAGCAAGAGAATAAATGTTGCACTATGTAAGGCCTTAGTCTACTCCTTATTTAGTCACTACTGGAAATGTAGGGCATTTAGCTCAGCTGTTAATACCTTCTGTTCTTTCTTCTCCAATAGCAATTCTTTCTTCTTCATAAATGGAGAAGGAAAAAATAAAGTCAGGAAGGACAGCTATCTTCCTCTTTATGCCTTCAAGCCCAGGGGAAAACTAGGCTATTTTTTAAAATTTATATTTGCCTTTCCTGGCAACATATTTGTTTTGCACAAGTTTTTTTTCATGAGTGCATAGGAGGTTTCTTCTGTTCCAGGATTTGACAGAGGGTCAGAGAAGGGGGAAAGAGATTAATTCTTTCAGCTAGTTGCTGCTCATAAAAAACTTTTTCTGACTGTGTGAGTATGTGTGTGCACATGCATGCATGCGCGCACACACAGACAAGTGTGCATGTTCACAGCTGTGCATATGTGCATGCACTGGTTGACATGGTATACATGGTAATGGAATAGGAGGTCTAGAAGTGGGCTTGTGAGCTTTGAAAGGTGAACAAATATTTGTTTCAAATAACTTCTTAAACTGCAAGGAAAGCTGCCATGAGTAGGTCTAGAGTCTGACTCTGAACCATAAAAATGTGTTCTCCCATTTGGGAAAAGATACATTTTACCCACAGGCATTATTTAAGGGTTATTTGGGAAAGACTGGGATGACTTGACAAATCCTGCATGTGCGCAGTTCTTTTATCATATTACAAATAGAAATTAAGTGTGGTTCATGAGATGTCCTACTCCCATCATCTTGTTAAATATCTGAAGGGGTTCTTTGGTAACAAGAACTATGTAACACTTACAAAGGTTGAAATAAGGTCTCTGTTTTAAAATGTATGCTGAACTGAGAAAAACCTTCCCTAGAGGTGAAAAAAACCCAAACTAATCTGTTTGTCGGACATGGGATACTTGGAAGCTTTCCTATTCCATCCAGGGACAATTAATGAAAATATGATGAAGAAATGTGTGATTTGGTTCACATTTATCCTTCTGTTTTCCCTTTATTATCTAACCTTATTTGCTTAAGGCTGGTTACTGTAACAGGGGGCCTTCTTGGGGCCGGTTTTCCTGTGGTCCTCCCACCTGTTTCTGGGCTAGCCACCTGCCTTCTTGTCCACCACACCTTGTTGTTAATTAATTAATTGATGTTAATTAAGTGGAAGGCTGCCCGTTTCTTGCCCTAATGCCAAGTGGCACTATCTGCAGCTCCATTCCTCCCCTACACTGCAGCCCAAGCCTTGCGGATGATACTGGCATTGTCTTGCCTAGGCCTCATTATAATTCGGCCCACTGTCCTCGCTGGGCTCTCTACAGTCCTGTCTCTGTGCCCCTCAGCATTGGGCTCCCTATACTGTTGTGGGCCCCCAATGAAGCCTCCTCCTTCCCCAAATAGTCTCACCCAAACTACCGGTATTATCAGACAGCACGCAAACAAAAGCCAACCACCATGAGCCCCTGGGCAGTAACGCAACGCAAAACTCGCATCATGCTCTGCCCCTTTAAAAGAGTAAAACTCCCTCTCTGAGGCTTGGTGCCTAGTAGGCAAGGATGGCTTATGGGCTCCTGGTGTCCCCTTTTGTTCTCAGGATAGCATATCTGCTGGCTACCACATCTCTGGGCCCTTCCTTCCTGGAGGCTCTTTCTCCTTCGGCTGCTGGTAGGGAACCAACGGCCTGGTCCCAGCCCTAGGGTTTATATGGGCCTAGCGCCCTGCCTCCCCCAGCCAGCTGACCAGGTGCAGTTGCGGCCAATTCCCTCATTAACTGGTTGTCATGGCAACCTGCACCTGGGTTCTTATCTGACTCTTTGTGCTCTCTCTCTGGGCAATCTCTTCTTTAAGAGGAGCAGGCACCTTAGTGCCCTGAGACAGTTACCAACTAAATTTAGGGGTTTTTTTTTAATGATCTGCTCAGGTTTTGTGTATGGATGAGATTAACCCCAAACATGACATGTAATAAACCTCAAACATGAAATGTTTAGACAATTAATTATAGTGGTTAGTGGTAGAAATTTTCCACTGCTAGAAATTATTCTGGGAGTGGGAGTAGTACTGATGTTCAGTCTAAAACTGCCCTCTGTTCCCTGTTCCTTGCACCTTTCCAAGACTAGCATGTTAGTACGTCACTTGCCAAAGATTATCATTCCCATGAAATGGAAGAACTTACAGCTTTTATGTGAGGCACGAAGGTGGATCTTTCAATAGATCAACTGAATAGATGGGAGAGGAAGTTGCACAATCTTCTGGGCATGAGCAGTGCCTGTATACACCCAGTGAGGCTGCTCTGATGCACTGTAATTATGCAATTAAGAGAGCATGGTAATTACTGTGCTCCAGCAGACTCTAACATCACTTGTATCAGCATCCCTGTGCTGGAAAATGGTGGCAGGGTGCTTTCAATTAAGCTGGTCAAATGAAATTTAGTAAAGAGCCCCATCGCCATTTTTCAGCATGGGGACACTGATACATGTGACACTCTGGGCTCTTTAGTCAAACCAGCTCAGAGCCCCCTCCGTTCCCAGAGTGTGTGTATAAACACCCCAGGTGTCTTTCCTCATGTCAACATCACTCCATACCTCCTTCTGCTTGTTCAACAGTTAAGACACAGAAAATAGTAGTTAAGATATAAGCTCTGCCATCCAGAAATTACTAAAGACTTATATGAAATGGATGCATTCCTGTTAACCTAGATCCAGAGAGACCATGGTTATGCAAATCAAGGTAATAGACAAAGTATCTACTGCCAGGTTTACTGGACAAGTGATTTGTATTGTTGAGTGGGGTCATCAGTTTTAAGTCATTGTGCTGATTACAAAAAGTGTAAGCTTGTAGCAGTAAACTTTTGATTCATTAGATATCCTTGAGAAAAAAATTAAACGAATTAGTAAAAAGCTTTCCTTTTACTGAATTTTCTGGGAAACCATCCTCTAATGACCTTTATATGCTAAGTAGGATTTCCATTCTGAATGTTATTCTACTCTGCTATAGAAGTGTGAACTTTTTTTTATTGAAGATGACACGTATTGAAATCTGAGGATTTTCTAAGATTTGTCTAAAAGGTTGATTTTTAACCTATTGTGCTGAACAAACTTCAGTTCCTAAGTAAGTTCTGGATTAACAGCACTGCAGACAAATATTGTTCATTTAAACACACAGTTGAACAGCTCAACTGTGGTTGTTTAGACTTCTCTATATTACCTTGTTTCAGAATATGAAAACTTGGCCTCAAGGAAATGCCTTTTCATACTTAGTTCTTCCTTAAATCTGGTTAAATCTGCCTTAAAAATGCTTAGATCTGAATAACAGGATTCAGTGATTTTTTTTTTTTTTTTTTTTTTTTTTTCTGAGAATGTGTTATTGAGATATCATGTTAGTAGATCCACTTGAAGTAACAAGGTAGGGAGAAATTTTTCCATCCAAAATATCTGAATGACGTTACAGACATAAAATAATATTCTCTGATACTTCAGTATGTCCCCCATGAAAGAGGGGAACTTAAAAATATATGAGCATAATGGTATGTATGCTGTGTTTCAAATGGAAATATAAGATGAAGTTGAGTGATAGACATTTGGACTGATAATTTGGATATATTGTGTGTGTGTGTGTGTGTGTGTGTGTGTGTGTGTGTGTGTGTGTGTGTGTGTGTGTGTGTGTGTGTGTGTGTGTGTGTGTGTGTGTGTGTGTTCTGGGGAATGCACCGGGGCATTTGTGGGGCAATGAGCAAAATGACCAAATACGTCTCTTCCATCTTTAATCATATGGAATTGGTTTAGACTTCTGTGTCATCTTTATCCCGCTACTTCCTCCCAGTTCTTGGTTTTTACACTGTCCCTATTTCTATAATTTTTAAATGTTTGTAACAACGGTTGGAACGACTCATTAAGTTTACCAATAGCATTGCACTGTGGGTTTAATCAAAACTGACATAACTGTGACAGTTCAATTTCTTTAACTTACAGCAGCAGAAGAAAAATAATACAAAAGATTAAGTGCAAGCCTAATCTGATAATCATGTGCACCTCTGTATTTAGAAAATGTTTATGCTATAATTCAACCAGAAGCATTTCTTCATTAGGGCACTTAAGGTTAATAGTTCAGAAGCCAGGTACAGTTTTCCAATGTCTGAAATGCTTGTATTAGTTGAGGTGCATATGTTTTTAAACTCAGTTACAAAGTATGTTTCATATTGTTTAAAAATCTGAGAAACACATACACGGGTATAAATTCTTCAGCTTCTAGGACTTTCACGTTGAAACGTTTTATCATCTTTTGTATAAACAATAGTCATAGGCCAGTGGTACTCGATTTCTGGCTCATGGGGCCTTGCCATCTGCTTCCCAGGGTTTCCAGTCAGTCTAGAAATGTGATGGTAGGGGAGCAGTGACAGTGTTCCAAAGCCTTGGCAAGTAACATTACTACCACATCCCTGCTGCCAAACTTCTAGACCCCTAGCATGGTCCTGTAGGTCAGAAGATGTGACCCCATGTGCCAGATCACATCAGCATATGTGGTTGCTCAGAAATGGATCCTGACATGCAGTCAGGGCAGTGTATTGGGCCAGATTCAACATCTGGGACCAGAGCTGTGCACCAGATTTTACTTTGCAGATAATCCCTATGCCATCACCTGGCCCACAAGGCCAAAATGTTGATCACCAGTGACGTGGGCTAATGGGCTAAGATTTTTAGAAGGTCTGCCATCTTTATTTGTTACCCACTGGTGCTTTGGGTTCATTCTTGGAGACAAAGGAAACAAGCCTACACTGAGTAATGTATACAGTGTAAATTGTACCCTGTTCCATGAAACTGAATGGATGTTTTATGTTTGCCCTTTTTGCCATTTTCAGTCCGAGTACTTCCATATTACCTTTGTGAAGTTGTAACAAGTTATCTGAAGAATTTAATTTTCTTCATATTGTGTAGGCTGCAAAACAAACTTTGAATTTGTGATGGTGTAGAGTGGCATATGTGCTTTTCTTTTTCTCTTTCTTTTCTTCTCCTAGAACCTGTGTCCTACATTCTGGTGTCTACAGCAATAGGTCAGCATGCAGTTTTTTTTCTTTGTTGGGCTTAGTTCTATTTTAGCACTACATGTAAATACCACATTTTTTTCCCCAAATATACAGCTCTCTAATTCTGCTGCATTGGAAGGGAAAGGGCAGTTAAAATTTACTTCTGGACGATGGAGCCCACATCACAATTGCACACAAGTTGCAACTGCCAATGACACTACTATTCGAGGATGGGATACACGAAGCATGAGGTAATGAGAAAATGCTCCTCTGGTCTTAAAGACGTATTTTTTATTTAAAGTTTGATGTTAAACATTGAAAATAATATAGTTACATAGTTAATGAATGGGCTTGGATTGCATAATATAATAATGCAATAATAACATAATATAATAAGCAAAATATAACAATAACATAATTCGTAACTTATAATAAAAAAGTTTTCTTTTTTTTCTAAGCACCAAATCTGACTTGCATATTGAGTTATTGAGGAACTATGCAGTGACTGCAATTTGTTGGTTCAGTACACAGTCTAGGCATTACTTAAGCTGAACTGCTCTGTAATTAAACTTGAAAATCAGTATTTAAATCAAACTGCCTGAACTAATGGTTGCTTCCTTGGTGCATTATTTAAAGGTGATTAAAATCTTTAGATATAAGCTAAAGTTATACTTTTATGATTTTAATAATGATAGTATCTAAGATTCTAACATGCTAATTTTACATAATCCTGGATTTATTAAAAAGCAAAAGTATGACCAAAGACAAATAAAACCTTTCAAATGTACCAAATAAGGCACTTCTTTCCTGCTAGATTGTGATTTTGATAAGTGAAGGAGTGATGTTGTGCACATCTGTTGCTATGACTACAGAAACCCGTGCAAGCTTTTTTAAGATACAGTTTATCCCCTTAGCACACAGTAATTTATCACTAAACTGAGAAGACGGATGTCTTGCAATAACTTCTGTTGCCTTTAAGGGGGGTGACTTTAAATCTAGTTCTTAACTCCTACAAGCTCTGGAGTGTAGCAGTAAATCCACAGGTTTTCCAGTCATGTAGTTTTCTGCCAAAAAGGCTTTTTTAATTTCATAAATGAAAGCTAAAAATACATATATAATTACTGAAAGCCATTTCTTCTTGTACTTGGAGCATCTGGTTTGCCACACCAATTGTTCATTCTGTAGGAGGACATGTAACAATCTAACTTCATATTTCCATTAAATGCTGTCTTTAATAAAGTATGCAGGAGGCATGATAAAGGACAAAATAAGAGTTTTTAAGTTCCTCTCTTGTTTTACTTGATGTTTCCATTTTAGCATGTTATGTACACACTTTGAATGCAAAGCCTATGGCGCAGGTCTTATCTGATCTCTAAGACATGTAAGTTGTCATCGTCACTAGACCCCAAACTGTGCATTCTTCTCAGGAGTGTGCCCCGTTTCCCAGGATGGTGCACCCAAGAAGCCAGTCTTATTTCACCACATTAAGCGTCAGCTAGAATATTGTATGCACTCTTGGGCTTTATATTTAAGAAAGGATGTAGAGAAACTAGAGAGAATCCAGAGGTGAACAACAAAGGTGATAAAGTGGTTGTAAACTATACAAGGAAAAGTCAGGGAATTAGATATGTTTAGTCTGTAGAAAAGGAAATTTAAAAGAAGATATTATATTTGAAAGGATGCCATGAGGGAAAAATATCATGCTCCTTTGCCACCGAATGGGAAGGCACAAAGCAGTGATTAAATCTCAGGGGAAAAAACCCAAAACCACAGTACAGTGGAATAAGGTGACTGGAATCTTCACTGAAGTTTTCCAAGAAGCTGGAGCAGGGATGGCAGTTATTTGTGTGGAGGGCCACTTAATGAGTTTTGGTGTGCTCTTGAGAGCTTCTCTTGCACTTGCTGTCTCACTCTTTGTCCCCGCTCACTCCCACCCTCTCTATCCCCACCCCACCTAGACCTGCAGCACATCCCAATCCCCACCCTGCCCAGAACCTACTGGCCATGCCTGCACCTTATGCCAGCACCTGCCAGTTGTGTGCCAGCATCAGCAGTGGATACAGCTAGCAGGTTCCAGATGGGAACTGGGGCATCTGCCCAGCTCCACAGCTGATGCTGAAGCATCAGCACTGGGTGGAAGCTGCCCTGCCTGCCTCCTTCTGCCCCACTGCTGTGCAGCAGAAACAGCCCCACCCTCCCAGCACCATTAGCAGCTGAAGCCACCAGCTGTCTGTGGGCTGGGTCTTGTGAATTTTGTGGCTGCCCACCCACAGGCCAAATACAAGCAGTTGGCAGACCAGATTTGGCCTGTGGGCTGTGTTTTATCTGCCCTTGAGCTAGAGAGATACTGGTTTGAACAGGTTTCAGCCTTTTAAAACTCAAGGCAGTACTTGGTAACTTTTTGGAATGTAGTGGCTAATTCTAAATGCTAATTTATTTCATACAGTGCTTAAGTTCTTGCACCCTGTGGCACCCTTAATAGGGTTCCATGGGGTGGCAGGGCAGACAGCAGTAGGCAGGGCTGCCTCTGAGAGCTGAGTAGAAGGTGGTGTATAGTCAGTGGTTTCATAGTTTCATAGTAACTAGGGTCAGAAGGGGCCTAGAGCAGGTCATCTAGTCTGACCCCCTGCCAATGGCAGGAACGAGTGCTGGGGTCACAGG
>JAGPOW010003642.1:29950384-29973351 GCA_030014935.1 Caiman crocodilus
ACCTTCCAGTCCTCTGGCACTTGTCCAGAGCTCCAAGAGAGCTCGTATAACCGAGCCAAGGGCTCAGCGATCACCCCCGCCAGCTCCCTCAGCACCCTCAGTTACAGTGGCAGGGCAGATTGGAGAGCATGGGGGAGGGTTATTAGATCCCTGAAGGAGGCAGCCGTCCCTGCAGAAGACAATATCTGCTGGTACAGACTGGTGCCAGGCAAGGGTGGCAGGAGCAGAAGCCTTCTGTGTTCTACTCTCTCCTCAGTTTGTCTACTCCCTGCCACCAGTCTGTACCTAAGAAGGTACCTAACACAGCCCCTATTGCTACTACTGTTTCTCTGGAGACTTGAATGCCAAACCGTTCCCTGTGACCCTTCCCATCAGCTCTGGAAGCATGTGAGGAGCTAGAGAAAGGGCCTGGCTGAAAAAGCTCAGACCCCTGTCCTTACCATGGGAACAGCACAGCACAAGGGCTATGGAGTGGGCAGGAGCTGTGCTTTTTAGTTTAGCTTGTTCTCTGTCTCCTTCCATGCTACCATAGCTGGTGGGAGAGGGCCATGTGGGGTGCTGCCAGAAAGTTGGGGCAGGTACAAGGTGTGTCCTATATGCGCAGGAGCCACTTTTACCTCTTATAGAGACTGGGTACCATGGCATCTTACAGAGGATCTTGCAGCACCTTGGTTGAGTCACTCATCTGGAATGATTTAGAAGTAGCGCATTCTGCATCTTCATAGTGAGTTAGACGGGGTGATTCTTGATTTAATTTCAGACAGTTTGATTCTGTGATGTGTATCTCCCATTTTGGCAAAGGGAAACTGTATACACAAGTCCAGAAAGTGATCCTGTTCTGTTTGGCACATTGGGAAAAGGGAGAGCTACCTCAGGCACCCCATCATATCAGGATCTAGCTCCCTTAGAAGGGAGACATCCTTTTGGGATCTAGTTCAGTCCAAGGAGAGAGGTGTGCCTAGGTCAGTGTACCTAACTGAAAAGCAGTAGCATTGACTTCAATGGGCTAGGGAGCAGAGTGGAGTGGAGAAGAAGAAGATCCACTCACTTTTTGCTCAATAACTTAGTGGTTTTGTCACTTGTCCAGGAAGTGAAGGATCTATGTCTTAGGTCCCACTCAACAAGAGAGGGTTGATCCCACATCTCTCGCTTCCAGGGAGAGTGAGGCTTAAGCCCCTCCCCATCCTTCCTGTTGAAGAAGAACCACTTGCTGGAATGCAGTACAAGTTGTGAGGTCATAAGGAGATCATACCAGAGAGAGTCTGACTCTACCTTAAAGGTAGGGATTTCCTGGGGCAAAGAAGCTATAGCTTCTGTTCCCTATGGTGTTTATGGAGCTTACTAAATCATTATTTGGCACAAAATGCTTAAGCCTCATTGGAGTGTGGGCCAGAACACAAGGCTCTCCATCTGTCCCTTGAAAGAGGGTACCTATCTCCCTGAGCTAGAGGGGCAACCTCCTGTCTGACTTAGTCATACTTAGAACCCAGGTCTCCCACTTCCTTGGGAAATGTCCTTTTCACAAGGCTATTTACCAAATAGGAGGAGACATCCTCTTCTACTGAACTGCATGTATGATCTCAATATCAGTCAGTTGGTTAGCATAACTTTTTTCAAAATAATTGGGAATTTGTATGGGTTTTTTGTAGCTCTCCAATGGAATGGGTTTGAAATGGAGCTTAGAGAGAGGTAAACATCTAGAGGACCATTCTGTATCACTTCTGAGCATGCAAAATTGGCCAAGTTCAGTCACTTAATTGTCTTTCCACTAGAGACCTGAATGGAGATGCATAATGAATCTAGACATCTTAGAGTTTTTGTGTCTGCTGATGGGAGTGGAATAAGTTTGAGTTTAGTGAATTGGAGGCCTACAAGCTGAATAAGTCTCACTTACATGTCATGGAAGTGGACTTGGCTTATGTTTTTAAGAAGGAAGGTATGTGAGTAGGATGCTTTATGTGCACATAGTGGGTGTATCCCCATGAGTGTGCACATGTGGCTTCTGGTGCTGCAAGCCAGTTTTAATCCTGGAGTCAAATACAGTGGTGTGGCACATGTGGCTACAGCATATGCTGTCAGAAGTGGAATCTGGCTGGCCAGGCTCCAAGTGGCTGGCTTGATGCTATTGCTACCCCAGCACCCAAGGTAAGGCTGTTGGAGCCAGCTCAGGTGCTGGCCCCAGCCTCCCCTACCACTTGTGTGGCAAATTTCCCCATGTGAGTGCAAGTGCATGGGCGTTCTCCAGGAACAAATAGCAGTGGCACAAATATGTGCCCTTGCTATTTATCGCTCAGGGAACGTGCACTCCTGCATGTGCATGCTCGTGGATGTGCCCAGTGATTTCAAGTTTTATGTAGTAACCAAGGTTAGATCCAGTGGAGGGTGGGGGTTGGTATTTAATTCCTCTTCAATTCCTCCTCCACTCCTGCTGTCAGTGAGAGCCAAGGACCTGATCCTGCTGGAGCTGAGCTGCTCTGTTCCTCTTCCTGAGCTGGGCGGGCAGTTAGCAGCCCTTGCCAAATTAGTCCAATCCTTCCAGAGCTGGGAGGATCCTCCCTGCCCTGTTCCTGAGCTGGGCAGGGAGCCAAGCAACACCTGTGGCCTCCTGCCAGTCTCAGAACCTATGGGCCCAATCCTGACTGCACCCTCTTTTCCAAAATCCTAGATCCATTGTTGACAGTTAATCTACTGGAAAATGTTTCTAAGCAGGGCATTTAATGAGTTACCTTAATACATGCCAAACAGATATTTAAGGTGTTAACAAATAGTGGTTGCAAGGAAATGCAACATAATGGTTTACAAATCAACTCGCCACCACTCAGATTAGTTTGAAGTGCATTGGGCTTTAGCCAATGAATTGTTTGTGCTTGAGCTAAAACTGTACTATATTATATCTAAAAAGATGTGTGTCTGAATGATAAAGTGAATGAGCAGAGCTGGCTGTATGATCTATTCATATTTTACCTCCGTATGAAATGATACACACCAACTGCTTGTGGTACAGTTGGTGTCTAGTATTGTTGAATCAATTGCTCAAATCCTTGTTAACCACAGCTCTTAGACTTCCACAAAGTGCATCAGACACATCTATCCTGCTGAGCGTAGGGGACTGAACTGCATGCTAGGTTTCATGTCCATTTAAGATATCAAATTGTGCAAGGGACTCCACAGACATGTGGAGCTTTTGGACTTGGGAGCAGAGCTGCATAACTGGTTTGGTGAAAGCAGGCAGGTTTTTAACAATCAGCTTGCTCATATTAGGTCACTTACAGGAAGTGCCTGCTAATAGTACAGAATTTAAAGCTATGGAAGTAGATCAACTCAACAATAATTAAGGAGGAAAGGATTAGGAGCAGGGACCCAAGAACTGAATCTTGAGATACCAATAGAGCAAGAAGTGGTGGAAGAAATAAAAAAAAGAAGTGGCTAAACTAGAAGCATTAGAGTACAGGTCTGCAGCCTTAGGGTGAATAGAAGATATTACTGAAAGTGGCGGAAAAATCAAAATAGGGGAAAAAAAAAAAGCCCTTTAGAGCTAAGGGCTCTTAGGGATTCTTAGGAACCTTAATGAGACCAGTTTATAAAGCTGAGAAGGTAGAAACCGGAAGACAATGGAAGGAAGAAGATGGAGCCAAACTTTAAAACATGTTCAGTCAAGGAAAAGTGTTTTAAGTTTAAGGATTCCTGACGTGCTCGGAAGACATGGAATCAAATAGGAGAGGGAATAAGAAGTCATATTTGGAAAGAAAAAGGATCAGGGAATCAGTCGTAGACTAGAAGTCAATAGAAAGAGAGAAACATCAGAAAGAGAGAGAGTAAAAATGGTGATGCATAAAGAGAATGAGACTGAGATTTTGAATAAAATCCTGACATTCTTGAAAAAAACTGCTAAGTTGCTGAGCAGAATGGAACAAAGGAAGATAGGAGAACTTAGAATGGAAAAAAATTTGAGATTCAAAAATATTCGTGTTCTGCCTCTGGATGAAATAGAAAGCTTCTCCCATTTTTCAAGAAAATGCTGACACACACCAAGGCCCCAAAGTAGCCAATAGACCAGTAATTAAGGCACTTACCTGTAGGGTGACCACCTTTTCCAAATTAGAAGGTTGCACACATGCCTGCCTTGCTGCCCCCCTTTTCCCCACTTCCCCTGTTGTCACATAATCAGCTTGGCTAGACCAGAGCCACATGGGGTAGGAGCAAAGGCGAGTGCATGCTGCCCACTGCAGGCTCAGGACTCCTTGTTCTGCTGCCCATCCCTGGGATCCCTATGGCAGCTGCATGTCTATGTCTGCCCGGCAGCAATGGGAAGCACAACTGTATGCTGTCACTGCTCCAGCTGCTGCCAATGGGCAGGGTGTGTCTCTCTATGGCATTGTGGGGCTCCTGGGGAAAAGGCAGGAGGGCGAGGAACCCCAGGGCTACAGCAGACAGCCTGCATCCTTGCTCCCACCCTGTGCACAGATCTCAGGGGTCACATGCCTTTACCCTAGGGCGAACATGCACCAGTGGAGAGCTGCTGTTCCCCATACCTCCTGGATGAACCACCCATGGCTCTGTCCCACTCCCTACCCCAGCCCTGGGGCCCCATGCACTGCCCTGGCTGGGCATCATCCTCAGCCCCTACCCCACTCCTTCCCTTACTGTGCCCCTCCCATTCCCTCTTCACCCCCCCCCCCATAGGCTTACCTGCAGGGTACTGCTCTCCAGGCTGCCAGGCTCTTTCCTGGTCACGTGCATGTGCAGGTGTGCAGATGCACATGATGGCCCCTGTGTCCCGCTCCCAGCAGCCCCTTGCAGGCTGGAATGCTGCCAGTTTGCACGGGGAAACCCAGATCCCTGCACAATGCAGCAAAGCTGGGATAAATGCTGTCCCGGAGTCATGCAGCCCAGGATTGGGACTTGATTCCATTCCGGGACTGTCCTGCCCAATTAGGGATAGGGTGGTCACCTTACTTAGCCGGTATGTGTGAGATTTGAATTTAAATCCTTGATTTGCCAGATTCAGAGAAGGGGCTTTAACCTGAGCAGTCTATATCCCTGGTGAGTGCCTAATTAATCAATCAAGTGCCATCATTGCCAAGAGGGTTAGCAACACTATGCACAAATGCTCTCCACTTGGTTCTGTCTGTTGTCAGCCTTGCTTACTCCCTATATATGTAATCTAGTCCATTATTCCTTATTCATTATTATTATCTTAATACCACCTCTTCCTTGGCCATTCCCTCTTTCTGTTCCCTGGCATGTAACTGTCTATTATAGCCTTTTCTAGTCTATCCTCTTTTGTTCCTAGAATGTTTCCATGGTACTTCAGTTTCTGCTTTTTCACCTTTTTCATTTACATCAGTTCAGGCTTGGTTATTCTGAGGAGACTCCAGACTGTGGCACAAGTTACTTTAAAAACATCATAAAGGCACTTAAAATGAGAGCAGTCATTAGTTAAGGGATTTTAAACTGCCACAAGTACCCTCTAAACGTTTTAAATATAAGCCACTCAAAAGGAGGTTTATCTTGGAAACATTTTACCCCTGCTACTTTAGGATGTTGTTTGAATGGTCAGAGGAGGTAAAATGCTTTCATTTGTCCATGTACAGCTCCCAGCCACTCCACCCATTTCTACTCTACTGGTTCCTGCCCTTACTCCTTCCACCCCCCCACTCCCAGCTGAGAGCAGCTTCTCTGAGCCTAACTGCAGACACATTGTTGAGCTGGGAAGCCTGTTTTTTCCAGCTACATGGTTTGTGGGAAGCTCAATTTCAACCTCAGCCTAGAGCCCCAAGGAGCCTGCTGCTTCTGGGCTCCATACTCTGGCCAGTGCCCCAAGTGCAGAGCAGCTGCATCTGATTCAACCCTAGCATAGAGGAAGAAGCAGCTTCCCCCAGGCTCTGTGCTTGGGCTGAAATAGATGCGGCTGCTGAGCACTGAGAGTGGCTTAACACATGTGGAACCTTGACTCTGGGCATGATTTTTTGGTCCCAGGGTCTTGCCACTTGGGCCAGAATAGCTTCCCCACTCCCAGCCAGCATGTAACCCTGTAGCTCCTAACTTGATTCCTCCCTCAAACCCAATTCCTGTTAAGAAATGCATGCAAGATTTTAGTCCTTTATTTTTTAGTTGATTTCCCCCCCACTTTGTTTATTTACCCTCTCCACCCCCTCCCTGCCTCACTTCAAACAGTTTTTCAAGATTTTATCCCCTCCCACCCTCTGCTCTGGCTGAAGTCTTACTGGATGCAGAGGGAAAGAAGACCCCTTGCTAGTTTCTCTGCCTCCAAGGTACATGTCATGTGCCCCTCTTCTCTCCTACCACAAGAGAGGGATAGAGTCCTGGCACCTGTTCACGCCCTTTCTTACAAACCACCTAGGCTAGGGGCAGAAATTGCACATAAACTGGTTTAAGTGATCAGAAACTGATTTAAACCTGTAACAGAACATAAGTGCATGTAAATCAGTTTCAAAATGGTCAAGACTGTTTTAAGATTAATCTAGTTAATTGTAGTATTGGACTGAACTGATTTGGGTCAAACCAGTTTATGGAACATCTGTCCCAGACTCCTTCCTGGTTCAAGTTAAATTAGAGTCCCTTAGCATCCCAGCATGCTTTTCAGTCCTGGACTAAGCTGGGCTATCTGCTCCAGAGAGCAGGGCTAGTCCCACCCCCTCTGCTTCCTAGCCAGGAAACAGCAGGCTTTCTCCTGCCCCACCCTCTACTGCTTGCTGTTCAAGCAAGGATACCCCCCTCTCCCATAGCAGGGACTCCAGCTGCATGGATCCCAACCCCCATGCTAGCTAGTGTTGAGCGGGGCCTGTGTGTGTCTCTCCAATTTCACTGAAACCAAGGCAGACAGGACAGTGTTCACTTAGGGCTTTTTTGGAACTAATCAGCAGGTTAGCTGGTAATGTGCCTCTGTTCCTTCCTTGGAAAAAGCTGTTTAAGAAGAGCTTAAACTAATGAGACAGGCTTTGTTTTCTTGATGGGCTGATGAGCTGCCTGCTGGCTTGCTTGCTTCAAAAGCTGGAATCTGTCAGTGTTCAAGAGGGGACAGAGAGAGGTATGAGAAATGACCTGTTTTGCAATGCCTGGGATCTGTGAGTGCTGTCAGATTGCTGCAGATAATATGAAGAAGCAGAGAGAGGGAGACTGAATAGTACAGCAGATGCACACACCCCTTTGCCTCAGAGTGCTAGCTGGGGGCTGGGATCTGGCAACACTCCCACACCTTAACTAGTGAGCCCAGGAAAGCCTGGTGAAGACTGCTTCTCCCTACCCCTCAGGCTGGGGGCTGTGCAGGCCGCAGTGGGGTTTTAAACCCCTCCGTAATCATAATGTCCTGCCAGGGCCTGGGCATGTGCCCTGTCAGCTCAGCAGTGTGGAATGGAAGGGAGGGCTGCTCTAGCACCTCCCAGCTTCTGGTCTGAGCCACTGCAGGCATGTGCCTGCATTTCTTCAGTCCAGAGGAAATGTTTGTGCAGTTGAAACCTGATTCAATCTAGTCAGATTAGACCAACCTGAAACGAATGAATCAATTCAAGCTCAGGCTTTTTGAATGTCTGTCTCTAGCCACAGTGGCAAGTCCGTTGTACTTGTCTGAAACAATGTGAAGCCTTTGCCCGTTTTAAAAACACCATAATTTTATGACATTGTAACATTTCACATATTTCTGAAATTGCACAGGTAACCTGTGCCAAAGCCCTCAGTCTCTTGGAGCTTTTCTAGTGCAGTATAAATAATTATTTACTGCTCAATCATTCACTTTTAGATTCTAGGTTAAAACCAGAGAAGCCAAAAGTTAGTTTTGGCAAATTTGGCATTTTCTAATGAAAAATTGTTTCATCGAATAAATTCCTGGCTAAGTCTAACAGGGGTTTATTAGTATGTGATCTAGAGAAAAGCTTTTGTTTGACGTCAGTCAAGAATGGGTAAGGGAACTGGTAGAGGTATGTGGCAGAGCTGAGGAAGGGGGTTAAGTGACCTTGAAATATAGGAAGTCGGGTTTCTGTAGACACTTGCTTGGTCAGAGTGATGTGGCATGCATGCTTCAAGTAAGGAATGAGAGAGTCTGGTACTGCACACATTCAGAAGTCATTCAGTTGGTTATGTATGAGCAGTGCTGAGTAGTCTAAAGGGCCACATTTTAAACCAACTATAAATGCCAGAGCTCAGGAAAATGCATTAACCATAAGGAAACAGGAGGTTAAAGAACAAAACAAAAAGCTACTTCCCTTGCACTGCAAATTAGGTAAAATTTCCATGCAGGAAAAAGTAATATCCTACATAGGTGATTAATGTAACTACTTTGGAGTAAAGGGATCTTAATCAGAAAATAGCATGGTTTATTAGTAAAAATTGCTGCAGAAAGGAAATTGGTTGATAGAGAGTTGGCCTAGAAATATCTCAGTTCTAATGCCTGCTTTTAGCCCCAGATGATGCTAATACAAATAAGTGAAGAGCAAAGCTTTGAAACAAGTTAGGGAAACTATGTCACTATTGTTACCAGCTTTGGTTTTCCTACTATGCAATGGAAACTCTAAGTCTATTGGTACTAAAGGGATTAAGTAGGTTACTAGGGAAACAGATTTTTGTCAGCAGAGTACAGTTAGCTTTTATAGTTCATTTAATTTTTAATATGTGTTTTGCAGACAGATATATTGCATAGAAAATGCACATGGACAGCTGGTACGGGACCTAGATTTTAATCCCAATAAACAGTACTACCTGGCTAGTTGTGGCGATGACTGCAAGGTGAAATTCTGGGATACTAGGAACATGAATGAGCCAGTGAAGACACTAGAGGAGCATTCCCACTGGTAGGAATTATCTGCATGATGTTTTGTGGGTGGATGGTTTATGTAATTTATTCAGTTAATTATTTTACTGTTTAGAAACAATGCAAGCTAGCTATGTTTATGCTGTTGTGAATAATATTTTTTCTGCATGGAGGAGTGGGATTTAACATGTGAATATTATTTGTGTGTCTTGTAAATTAAGAGTGGGGGAATGTTAATCTAGTTCCTTGCAAGATTTGACAATGCCATCTCAAAGATGGGAGACAGTGTACAGCGCAGAACTTCAAAACAGAGGAAGAGGGTTCACCTTTGTCCCTTTCTAATTCTGGGTTGAACTACAGCTCCTAGCATAAACAGCCTTAAAGTTACAGCATCCTCCCTGTTCTTTCCATAGTAATGTTGTGTAGCAGTTGCATGTTGCTACGCCAGCCACCATACTCCTCATCCTTTAAGCTTGTACATGCAAAAGGGTAAAGATTGTTTTTGGTCATTTTGCCTTTTGAGGGAATGTTCTCTCTTGACCTGAACCAGGACTTTCCAAGCTACTTTAATTTGATCTGGTCCAGTGCCTGTTCAGAAAGGATGGAAGCAAAGTGAAATCTGATCTATAGGTTTTTTGAAGGGATTAATCAGTCCATTTTGAAAGCACCCTTCTATAAATTGGGAAAGCCAAGCCATTCATATTTTGTGGGATACAGCATGCAGAATCTCTTGCAAAATAAATCTGGACCCTGAAGCCAGGTTGACAGTGGTGTGAATATGAGAATTAATAGAAGCAACATTTTCATTTTTTGAGAAGATTAAAACAAAAATAATAGAACCCAAGAAAGATCACAACACATTGGGTACTAATTTGATATACAGAATGTAAAAACTGGGGAGAAACCTAATCTTCCTTTTTTTAGGATCTATTTTAACTTTTCACTGTGAGACTGTTGGGAAGTTTTCCTTAAACTAACAGATTATTTTTAATTCATATGTTGTTTTGGGGATTCTTTTTAATATTTAGAAACATTAAAATATTCTTGACACACAGAAGGATAAGCAAACATTTATTCTGGAGGAATTATTTCAGAGTTGAGTCTTCCTCTCCTCCACATTTTCCCTCTATTCCCCATCCCCATACACATTTGTTCAATGTAAAAGGTATGCTCTTAGCAAATCTAAAAAGTTGGGAGCATAAAATCTAAATAAAATAGTAAAAAATAATCTGTAGAATGAAGAGTATCTGTTCTACCCATAATTAACAAATTAGATAAAACTCAAGGAATTTTTTCCATATTTACATTGACATGATTTTCATTCTAACTTCAACTCAAAGTAATTTAAATAGTTCAGCATACGTATTTACTGCCCGTGTAGAGGAGCCTCTTGTAATATTACTTTTTATTTTAGGGTATGGAATGTCCGCTACAATCATTCTCATGATCAGTTAGTCCTTACTGGCAGCAGTGATAGCAGAGTCATATTGTCTAACATGGTATCAATTTCTTCTGAACCCTTTGGACACCTGGTAGATGATGATGAACTTAGTGACCAAGAGGACCACCATCAGGAAGAGAAGTATGAAATTCATTAGTTTTCAAATAAGTATTTTTCATTACAAGCTCTTATTTTAATGATTAACATGTTATTCTTCAGTGACTTCAGGATCTTTGTATACTCCCCTTGCAGGTATGTAGTTCTTTCTGTTCAGCTCAAACTGCTGCATCACTGGCTGGTATGGGATCCACTTGTCTGAAAAACTAATTCACACAGTTGTAGTTGTATTTTCACTGGTGTAAGCGGGATGATGACACTGAGGGCCTGAACCAACACAGGAAGTCAGGGGAAAGGCTCCTGTTGACTAATAGACATTGGATCAAGTCCAGAGCCCACATTTTTTAATATTTATTATATGAACTTTGGGAGCATTCTTTGCTGCATCAAGTTTCTTCCACTCTTTCTTCCATAATTTTTTGGCAAGTTTAACTCTCCATCGTAGATCTTCCATACACAAGCATGAAACACATATTTTTAATTACTAACTGATACCTTTGTTACTTGCAGCCTTAACTCATGATCTCGTTTAGAAAATTATTTGTATGTATTATATGTGTGACCTATTTCACTTATTAGTTGTTGAAACTGTTAAACGAAAGTCTCTTTCCAGTCCTTTCTGGTGTTATGGTTAGCTTTTGTTCACTCCACCCTGATGTGTAATAAGCAGGGATCCTGGTTTTCTCTTATTAAAAATTGCAAATTCTCTGCTTAAAAACCCAAAGTCCATGATAAAAATTAAAGGCCCCCAAAGAGCTGCTGGTGCCCGCACTCTGCCCCACAGCCTAAACAGTCCTCTTCTGATGCCCCTCACAACAGCCTCCCTGACACAGACACACAGGCACAGACATGCAGACACACAGGCACACACAGACACTGACACCCACCCCAGCAGGTAAGTGTGTGTGGGGGGAAAGGGTGGGGCAGGGTGTGGGGAAGAGAAGGTGCTGGGGAGGTAGATCAAGAAGCAGGGGAGTGTACCCCTGTGCCCACTCCCAGGAACAGGGCCAGGGGCTGAGGGCAGGGGTGACACTCTGTGGGTCACACATGCACTGGCTACCCTGACAGGAAGTTTGCACACGGAGGCCACCACCGCACCTCCACCACTGCGCCCTGCTCTACCATCCCATGGCCACCTGCACGGCTTTGTGGGCAAGTGTCACAGGGCACAGCAGTGGAAGTGTGATGGCAACCACCACATATGGGCCACATACATGCCGTCTGGCTGGGGGGGAGAAAGAGGGGCTTGCATGCAGTGGCCACAACTGCACCGCTGCTTATGCCCCATGACCAGCTGCATGGCTCTGCAGTGGTGCGGGGTGGTGGCAGCTGTGTGCTGGCTGTGGGGTTTGGTGGGGCTTTGCGGGCAAGTGCTGCCACTGTGGAGCCATGCCCTTCGCCCCTGGAATCCTATAGGTAAGTGGAGCTTGAGGGCTGGGGAAGGTGCTGAGGGAGTGGGGGGTGCTGCTGGCCCCAGGTGGCATACCACATCCAGGTGCAGGGCCAGGGAGTGAGGGCAGGGGTGCCCTTCTGCGAGGGTCTTTACTGTAAGAGATGTGGGGCATGCATGCCTCCCAGCCAGCTACCCATGGGAGGACAAGGCTTGCATGCAGGTGGCTGCACAGCTCTGTAGCCAGCTCTGCACCAGCGGCGAGGGATGGTGGCTGGGAGATGTGGGGGAGGTGGGGGCATGGGGTTCATACAAGGTGGCCATCACTACTTGCACATTCGCACAGGTAAGCGGCAGCAGCTGCTGTGTATCAGCGGTGACAGCCGCTGCATACAAAACCTCCCCATGCCACTGCTGCTGCCATGGAGCCATGCTCAGAGCTGTGCAGCTGGCTGCACAGTGGCAGCAGCAGCGTGGTGGCAGCTGCACTGCACAGGATGGTGGTGGGGATGGCTGTGTGCTGCCCAGCCCAGACTGCTGCTGCCACCCTGCGGCTACTCACACAGCTCTGGGCATGGCTCTGTGGCGGTGTGGGGAGGTTTTGTATGCAGCGGATGTCTCCGCTGGCGTGGCCCCACAGGTAAATGACAGCAGCTGCCTTGTGCAAGCCCCCTTCGCGTCTCCATCCAGCATCCCTCACCACCACTGGAGAACCAGCCAGCTGTGCAGCCGGCTGCATGCAAGCCTTCCCCTTCCCCTCCCCCTCCCCTGGACAGCTGGCCAGGTGGCATGTGCCCCGCCCCCCCCATCATTTGCCCGCAAAGCCCCCTGCAGAGGGGCACCCCTGCCCTCACCCCCTGGCCCTGCACCTGGTTGCAGTGTGCCACCTGGGACTGGCAGCACCCCCACTCCCTCAGCCCCCCAGCTACCTTCCCCAGCCCTGCCCCACAGCCCCCAAGCCCCGCTTATCTCTAGGATACAGGGGCAAAGGGCAGGTCTGAGCCTGAGCCCAGCCTTGGCTGACTCAGATGCTCAGACATCACCCTTTCCCCTCTCCCTTCCCTTCTGGGCAGGGCTGGGGATTTCCTGCCCTTTCTGCAATCAGCTCTTGCAGGCTTGTTCCAGCCTCCAAGAGCTCTTTGCCAAAGCGGAGAATCTGCAGATTTCTCTGCTAAAAAAGAAATCCAAGCTTTCCCTGATTTTAAAAACAGGGAATCCATGGTTTTCTGTTTTTCTGTGGGAAATGGAAAACCCAGATCCCTGATAATAAGGCTAGATGTGTTAGTGAATTTATTTTTTCCTACGAAAAATAGCATAGCTTAAACTTGGATATAAAATGTACATTACCTCGTCTGTGCTTTCAAATACTGTATTTACTTGAATATAAAATAAGGTCTTTTTCTCCAAAGAGTATGGGGGGGAAAGCCCCATGTTTTATATTTACATGCAAGAAAACCTCATTAAATACATGGGTGATCATGAAACTGCTACCAAAAGCAGTTAATAGAAACCAACTATAAAACTGATTAAGTGCAACCAAAGTTGAGCATGAGTATAAAACACATGGCCCATGTTAGGCAGGCATACTGATGGGAACCTACCACAAAGCTAGGTTAGTGCAACCAGCCCATCTGAACAAGATGCATTGTAATCTATTTGGGTAATGCCCACTGTACTTAGTCCCCTTCAGTGCTGACTCTTTCAAGTCATGGTGAACCACTACACTGAATACATTTCAACTTGATCTTCACTCTCACAGGTGAGCTGAACCTTTCTTTTCCTATTTCCAATGATTCCTGTTTCTTCACCAGCCTTAGATGTCTGGCAAACATTGTGGAGTCCCAAACAGTTCACTGAGCATCTTTCTATTACCTTCTCTGGAAGCCTGTCTCATATGATTAGTGTGGCCCCACCCTCCATGATGTGGGGTCTACTTTCATGAGGTGGAACTGGACAAGGTTCCCCTGTAACTTATCTCCATGTACATTTTTGGAGGATCATAGAACTTGTGACAAACACCCAGTTCCAGTCGTGACTGGTGGACAGATTTGCACATGGATCCTTTTGGGGGGTGGTATCTGAAGTGCACGCACATACTGAGCAGTGCTGAACGATGTGGTCATCATGGTTTGAGACACTATTGATTTGGCTGTGGCCCTGCCCGATGAACTATATGGTAAATTGTGAGCCTTTTGTCTTTGGACTAGTGTCATGCATAGTTTGTATCAAATATAAGTAGGTACAAAGGAATTTCCTAAAAGTGTGTTTGCTGTAAATTTTAAAACAGGTACTCTGTAGTGTTTAAAAAAAAAAAAAAAAGTAAAATGCATAAGTTCTGGATGAACTAAATTATTATACACATGTTTATTTCCAAGTCATTGTTTTCAGATTTGTCCCTCACTTCCATGTGCTCAGGATCTGAAAGTAAGGTGGTGAAGGGGCAGGGGAAGAAGTTGTGGGAGCAGATGATCCCTGCAGACCTATTTTCCCTGCTGTAGCAGTTGGAGGGGAACAAATTTTAGACAACCCTCCAATAATTAGATTCTATACCTAAAAAACTATGACACATTTATACATTTTTCATATATAGAATCTAATTATTGGGGAGGGGTCGTGTTTTATAGTTGAGTATATACAGTTATTTATATGGCACTTTTCAGAACAAGATCTCCTAATACCTAGCAAAAAAGTTGAAAACCATTATCCTGATTTTCTAAAGAGGGAAACAGGAGCACATGGGAAAGAAGTGATTTCCCTTAGATCACCAGCATCAGGCCAGTGGTAAACCTGAGAATGAGGTTTAATCATCATTAATAATCATACATGCCAGGCTGAGACGGGGTGACAGAGAGATTCTGGGTGAACTGTATGTAATATTGTGGCTCATGGTGACTTGGAAAAAGAGTTACTGGTGATGGAGACTGCACTTAATGGGTACTACCATATGTTTTATGCAGATGGCCTACACTAACCTATTGTTCTGATAGGTTCCCATCAACACATTTGCCCAAAATGTGGGCTCTGGACTTGATCCATGTGTTTTATAGTCGTGCTCAATTTTGGCTATGTTTAATCAACTTCATAGTTGGTTTCCATTGCTGAGCACATGCTGCTTTTGGCAGTAGTTTAATAATAGTCGGTGTGTTTAGTAAGATTTCCTTGTATGCAATTTTAAGACAAGGGGCTTTTTCCCTCATGCTAACTGAAGGAAAAATCTTTGTTATATTTGAATAAATACAGTAGTAGGAATTATTATTTTGTCTCTTTGTGGGCATAAGCATCTGCTTATACTTTTGTACACATAAATGTTATTTACTGCCATATGCTATATTGCATACTACACACTTTTTTATCCCTAAAAATTAGCTAACCAAAATTGAGGTGCGTGTTTTAAGTGAGGAAGCTGACTTCTACACTGGAATAGAGACATTGGTCACTATGGCAGCTGTTGGGGGACTGCTCTTTCCTTTTCCCAGTGGTATGGAAGGGGGATGGAGTCTGCTCCTCAAATATCTCTTTCTGTCCTTGCAAACTCCACAGTTCAAGCTTTAACTCCATTGCAGCCACTTCCAAATTGGCAGCCGCTTTTGGCTGAGCAGTGAGCAGCAATTCAGCAGCAGCTGTAACAGGGTTAAAGCTTAAGCTGTGGAGTTTGCAAGGACAGAGTGAATAATGCCAAAGAATACTCTTTCCAGGCCTTATTCAGCTATGACTAAAAAAATCTTTTTTTCCTCCTTCATTCTGCCTTCCCCTAACAAGATTTAGTTCTCATTTTGGGAGTTGTGGTATGCAAGAAAATACTGTAATATTCTGATGTAAAAGTAGTAAGCTGGGTATAGTGCAGAAAGAAAGATGCTTCTTGCTATGAACCCTTTTAAAATAAATAGTAAGGACAAATGGATAACAAAGATTTACTCAGAGTTACTCAGTTACACTACATGCATTTTGTTGGTTTAGTTAAAAGTTCTTAAAGCTGTATTTAGAGTTACATACTTAATTTTTATATCCTTATGAATAAATGCAATGCATGAGAATGTTGGCAGCTTTTAGCTGATATAGATCTCTTGGGCTCGCTTGCTTTGCTGTAGGAACCACTGTTTTCCAGTGTCAACAAAGGAAAGTCACAGGACAGTCTTAAGTTCCTAAGTTCTCACAGCAGTATACTCTGGAACTGAAGAAAAGACTATGCTCTTAGCTTAAGCAATGATCCAAGTGTATAAACAAGGCTCATTAAGCATGGCACTGATATTAGCAGCCCTTATTTCAGGATTTCTAATAATCACTTTGGGGTGGCAATAAAGAGTCCTTGAAAATGTGGGCAGTAATTCTCAAAACTAATGGGAAATTCACTGCTATAGAGTTCTCTCATAAATTCAATTCATATGTTCAATATTGGCATTAATGATAATGATTAGCCTGTTCAACAATGGCAATCAGAAATTGCTGTATGGAGGGACAAGTTTTAGGGCCTGGACATACTACACAATTGACCTTTATGCTGATATAAATAAGGAGCAAATGGACAACATAAACCCTGGGCTAACTTCACTGAATCTAGTATAGAATAGTTCATGAAATCGGGTAAAACCATAATAGGGTGGTCATATTGTATGTGTCATGTGTTCACCACTTACTCTATGGGGTAGTCATTTGCTCATTGCAAATAGGCAGTCACCAGCTCTTCTGGCAAGATATTGCAAGGTTCTGTAATAGCACCCATGGCAGCAAAGTGTAGGCTATGGTGTTCTTCCATTGGCTCTTAATTTCAATGTAATGTATATCAGTGTTCAGAGTGGTGTAAATTCCAGTCATGTAGGTGTGTTGTATATTCAGGCCCTCAGACTTGTTCTTTGAAAAACTCCTTTTTATAAATCTAACATGAGGAATTACTTTAATCACCCTGGAGATAGCATGACTTCACTGTCTTTCAGTGGACTGCAGGTCCACTCCTGCATTAAGAGTGTTTTTGTGTCATATCTAGGCCTTTTGAACACTTGTTTCTCAGATTGAGGGACGCTACCCCTGATAAACAAATCCTGTATTGCAGTTGTGATTGGCTTCCATTCCACTGGGTATTTGGGTTCCTCTTGTTTTCAATATCTTTCTAGGTCCAGCATTCACCTGAACTAGACATTTATACTGTGTGTGCCACCCATAAAAAGCTGCCAAACGAATGGCTGTTTGCCTGAGTTACCTAATGAAGTACAGTGGTACCTCAGTACTCGACTGCTTTGAAACTTGTCGAATTTGGTACTCGACGCATTTCGATGCGAAAATTCTGTCCTGGTACTCGTCATTTGCTTGGTACTCAATGCACAAGCGGGAACTCGTCGGTGTCACTTGCCTCGTGACTCGCTTACCCTTTCCCTTCAAAGCGGGGCCTCCCCGCTCCTGCGTGCCTTTTGATGTGGAGACCAGCGGGACTGGAGGGAAGTGGGGGGGGGGGGGCTCAATTTCTGCTGCAAGTGCCACGGGGATATTTAGAGTGGAAAAAAGCCGTGCAAGAAATAACCCCTGGGGGACCAAGGCTGCTCTCAAGCTGTGCTCCGCTGCAAGCCCGCAGTTCTCCCATGGGGGCCCGGGGAGGTTTGCTTTGCTGGGCGGGTGCTCCGCGTCAGATGCACTCGCGGGGCCGCCCTGCCCGCGGTACTGACTCCCTCCGGGCCAGGGGGCGCCCAGGTCGCCGCAGCAGCTGGGGCCGCTCCTCGGGTGGTGTGGCAGCTGCTTGGGACTTCCGCGATAATTCTCCCCGTGCTTGTGACCCCCCACGCCGGCAGCCAATGGAGGGAGCCTCAGCGGGGGCACCGGGCAGCCCCCCGGGGCTCTTTGAAATCCCATCAAGATCCCGGCACCGGGTGGCTCCGCCGTCAGCGCGTCCCCCCACGACTCAGTGCTGCACAAGGGCAGCAACAAGTACCAACCCCTGGTTGCGCACCAGGTACGTGCTGCCCCGGCCCCCTCCCGGCCTGGCCTGGCGGGCTCCAGCCGCGCGCTCACGGGCGCTGTCTGCCTTGTCTATCTTTTTACATATTGCCTTAAAAATGTGCATTGTCTTTGGTTTGGGAACGCATTACATTTATTTACATTATTCCTTATGGGAAACATTTGTTTGGTACTTGTCATGTTTGGTACTTGTCGCGCCTCCCGGAACCAATTAACGATGAGTACTGAGGTACCACTGTAGTGCACAGCAGCTGATATCAGTTATTCCTGTTTCAGTTGCTTGCTAGTACAGAATTTTACCCAGTACACATACCTTCCCCTTCCTGTGCTTTGTTGAGATTTCACTGCTATAGGGTATCAGTGGCCATGCTCTCAAATGCCTGCCCTGCACAGTACAACTTTTCTATTGAACCTTCCTTTGAAACTGTGTTTTATATGCCAACAGAGCTGGTTTTTAGTAATATTTAAAACCTACATATTTCTGAAATCTTGAGGATCCATTATTGTATATTTTATTAAAATATATATAGTATATATAGTAGTGATATATATCCTTTTATGGATATATTACTGAACAAAACACTCATTCTCAACTATGCAACCTTGGGGACTTATGCACAAAGCTCAAAACTACCCACTTATTCGTGTTCATTGTATAATTAAGCTTGTGTCAATAATTTATTAATTTTTTTTCTAGCTTTGATAAGTTGAATGAAACCAATTTAGTAGATCTTCAAAATAATACTTCTTTTTCTTTTGGTGGAGAACAAATAGAGATCACAGAAACAAATGTGTCAGTGTCTTCTTTTTTTAATTTATAATATAGGTGCCCTTTATAAAGGTTTTTCTTTTTAAGGGAAGAGTAAGGCAGGCATAAGTATTTTGAACACATAAGATTTGCAAACTCTATAGAGGTTCGAAGCTCTATGTAGTTAAGGAGGAGGCTAAGTTTCTGATACTGTCAGAGATAGGTGCTATATGGCCTAAGCCCTTTCCTGCCTGACATTTTACCAGAGAACATCAGGATGAAGGTCAGCGCTACCACAGCTGCTCTCTGGCGTTACCTTTCTCGCCTGCCATGAATTTGATCCTCCTTAAAGTTGAGAGCTGGTTATGCCAGCTGATAAGTCCCGGCCTATCCTTCAGAGGACTTTCTTCATGGGGCTTTGCCTACTTCTGCCTCTGCAACGATGCCCATGCTTTGGAGATGTTAGTCTAGATCCATGCTCCAGCTTGGACAGGCTTCAGCCCTCTTGGGTTTAGTTCACTCCTTACTCTTGCTGTAGACTGCAAGCCTAGGCCTACTTCCTCTGGCTGGCTTCTGAGTCTCAGCCTTGTTTGGCCCTCAGCCCATCTCACTTTGCTTGGGGCTCAGGGGCTGTCCCTCTTGGCTGGAGCATGTACCTTTTTCCCTGTTGGGGCTCAGGGTCTGGTCCTCTTGGCTGGACCCTGCCCTTCACAGGGCTAAAAATCTGGAGCACCTCTCAGGGATTGCTGTGTCCTTTCCCCCTCTGCAGCCGCTACTCAATCCTCCAGTTCTTTATCAGAACATAAGTGCAAACCCATAGGCTGTGTAATAGAAAACAAAACTTTCCCTCATTGGGTCAGTAACTTTCTCACAGGTATAAGTCCCCTTTAGCTCTATAACTGCATCTCTTTGGGTGCTAGTCAGTCCCTCTCTGCAGCCATTCTGGTCAGGAGCTCCTTTCCCTGCTGTCTGCAGGGGCAGACTGGCCACTCTGGCTCAGGCCCTGGGTTTATATGCCTTGAAACTCTGCCCCTCTTCCTTTCAGGTGGCTCCCCAAATGCACACAGGAGTTTAAGGGCCAGCCTGAGTTCCTGCCAGTGCAGTCCTACACAACCAACTTAGCCTGCTGCATTCTCTTAAAATAATAGGAGCCTTTGACTCCATATTAGAGTCATTTAATAGTGAAATCATAAATACAAAACACACAAAAGGCTGCAGTGGCAGTGTAGAAGAGCATGTGCTAGCACCTGGTTCTTTTGGAAATCCAACTCTAAGTGCTCTTTTTATCAAGATCACCTTTTCTTGGCCCCTTTACCAGTTGCTATTCTTGTCTCTGGTCTGTAGGCCCAAAGATTCTCTCTGATTTGACCATAATTTTAACTGTATCTGGTTTGGATTTGTCTGAATTCTTTTATCTACCATAGGATCAGTGGCTGGCTTTGTTTTTTCTTTTTCTATTTTTTAGACACATTATTGATCCTAGATTTCAAGAAAATCAGTAAACTCAAGGCAGTCTTCAGTTTAAGGTAGTTCTTACCATTTCCTAGTGGTAATAGTCCATTTTTTTTCTTAATTTTATTTTGCAGACAAGTGGTTTTTTTTTTCTCTTATAATCATGTCCCAATGCAATATTGCAGTGTGCTTCCTCTTGTCTGCCCTTTTTGTTCACCTTTGTCTTTTCCTCTGAATCAAAGTTCTACTTTTTAAATACTGTTTGGGGAAAAAAAAGCCTGTTGTAATTTGTTGGTTTTACTACCATAGTTACTCAAATACAAGACAATTTTTCCCCTATTAGCACGGGGAAAAAGTTTCTCATGTTATTACACACTGAATACATGGTCTATAATTAAACTGCTGCCAAAAGTAGCATGTGCTCAGCAATGGAAAACAACTATGTAATTGATTGAATGACACCAAGACTGAGCATGACTCTGGAACACATGGCCCATATTGAGCAACCATGCTGATGGTAACCCATTACCAGAAAGATAGGCTAGTGTAGCCCATTCAAATAAAACCCATGATGGTGCTTATTAAGAAGAATCCCCCTTGCCACCAACTCTTTAAGTCATGGTGAGCCATTATACTGTGCACATTTTTATTTCCTCTTTACTACCATAGCTGAGCTGCACCTTTCTTTCCCATTTCCAATGTTTCTTTACCAGCTTTAAATATCTGGCAAATAGCATGACATGGGACCCCAAATGTTTCACCCAGAATCCCTCTGCTGCCCCCTTCCTTAGCCTGGCGCATGTGATTAGTGTGGCCCTGCCCTCCATGAGGTGGGGCTGGATCAGGTTGACCTATGCCTCATCTAGATGTTCAATTTTAGAGGATCCCAGGACTTGTGACAAGAAAACCCAGTTTTAATGAGGAGCTCATTAATTAGCACATGGCTCCTATGTATATCTGGAGTGCACACACACATTGGGCAATGCTGAGCTATGTAGTTACTGTGGCTTGAAATGCTGTTGACTCTGATAGGGCCCAATCCAATGAACTTTGCGGTAAATCATGAGCCTTTTATAAATCATGAGCCAGGGCATCAACTAATATGCATCATTTGTATTACATATAAATAGATGCCAAATATCTATCTATTTGGCAGGTGGTGTTCTCTTCGATCCTCCCAGTCTCAGGCTTTGGGCTGAGGAGGGAGAGGAGGATCAAGGTAGTGAACCAAAGACTGCAGCGGTGGTGTCATCGGGAAGGCTTCAGCTTCCATGACTATAGTCTGCTTTTTGGTGAGAGAGGCAGTGAGCTGCTGAAAAGGGATGGCCTCCACCTCTCTGCTGGCAAGGAGGCTCTTCTCAGCCAGACTGGCTTACCTGCTCCATTGGGCTTTAAACTAAGCCCACTGCCACTGCTGGCCTGCTGAGCAACCCTTGCAAAGCCAGCAGGCCAAGGCACTCTAATGAGCCTGCTTCTGCCCCAACCCTGGAACAATCTGCGGGCAAGGCAAGGGCCCCCATAGGGACGCTTGCCTGCCTGTACACAAATACCAGGAGCTTGGGGGACAAACAGGAATAGAAACACAAATAATTAAGATGTCATGGGGATAACGGAGACCTAGTAGGGCTCCACCAATGACTGGACCACAGGTATAGACGGCTATACCTTGTACAGGAGAGAGTGAGTGGATAAAATGGGTGGAGGTTTAGCTCTCTATGTCAAGGAAGGCTGTGTCCCTGCAAGCTGGGGTGGACGACTAGGGACCCTCTGGGTTAAATCCATGGGGAACACAGCACAGGGGACAAAATGGTGGGAGTCTACTACAGACCTCCAGCCAAGAGCTTGACCAGGAGTTTGCCAGGGAATTGGCCGAGGCCACATGCTTCCAGTCCATGGTTGTCATGGGAGAGTTCAAGTACCTGGACATCTTGTGGAAAGAGCGCTCAGCCAAATCCGAATGGTCGCAAAGCTTTCTCATGCACGTGGATGAGTTCTATCTGACACGAAGTCTACAGGCCGACGAGGTAAAGCACTGCTCAACTCGGTACTGGCAATGGGGAATGACCTTATCATCGACCTAATGATCAAAGTGAAGCTGGGTGACAGTGACCAAGCTGATCGCCTTCATCATCTGCCATAAAGCTGGCAAGTCAGTTAGGAATATACAAGTCCTCAACTTCAGGAAAGCTGACTTTGACAAGGTGAGGAAGCTTGTCAGTGAGGCCCTAAGGGACCGTGACTCAAACGGAAGGGGAGTTCAGGATGAGTGGTTGCTTGTGCATCCAGAATTGCTCCCTTGAGGAGCAAAGTCTATCCCATCTCGAAGGAAAAGCAGCAAAAGGGCACAGTGGCCCCCTTGGCTGTCCAGGGAACTAGCGGATCTCCTGCATCTGAAAAGAAAGGCCTACAAAGGATGGGATCCACCTCCAAGGAGGAATATTGTGCACTGGTCCAGACCTGCAGGGAGCAAACCAGGAAAGCCAAGGCTGCAACTGAACTCCAACTGGCTACAAGTATCAAGGGCAATAAAAAGTCCTTTTTTAGATATGTGGGGAGCCAGAGGAAAAGCAAGGGAAACATTGGAACCCTGCTAAACCAGATGGGACAATTGACAACCAACGCCCAGGAAAAAGCCAACTTGCTAAATGGGTATTTTGCATCAGTTTTTCACCAGTCCTATGGGACGCCCCTGTCTATTACGGGATGGAAAGGCCTGGGTGAGGGAAATTCCTTACCCCTCATCAATACTGACCTTGTGAAGGAACACCTTGAGAGGCTAGATACCTTCAAGTCAGCTGGCCCTGACAGCTTAAACCCCAGGGTACTCAAGGAGCTGGCAAGCAGCATAGCCCAGCCCCTGGCATGGATCTTCTTGAACTCTTAGTGCTCTGGTGGAGTGCCTGATGATTGGAAGAAGGCCAATGTCGGAAAAAAAAGGGAGGAAAGTGAATCCAGCTAACTACAGGCCCATCAACCTGACCTCTATCCCGGAAAAGATCCTAGAAAAGAATATCATAGTATCATAGTAGCTAGAGTCGGAAGGGACCTGGGCAGATCATCTAGTCCGACCCCCCGCCTTGGCAGGAAAGAGCACCGGGGTCAGATGACC
>JAGPOW010003642.1:29973451-30019118 GCA_030014935.1 Caiman crocodilus
CGGACACCCACAGGACAGGTGCAGGAGTCCCCAGTCCCTGCCCCCCCAGGCCCTGCCGGGCAGTTCCCGCCGGCCAGGGGGTTGGAGGACAGCAGCCCCAGCGAGGGCTCTGTCTGGGTGGAGGCCTCAGACAAGCCCCAGGAAGGCTGCTGAGAATGGTATCGAAGAGACCATTCTCAACAGACTGGCCGATAGCAACATCCTGAGGGATAGCCAGCACAGGTTTGTCGTGGTTAGGCATTGCTTGACCAATCTTATTTCTTTTTATGACCAGGTGACCTATTACTTGGACAAGGGGGAAGAGATTAATGTTGTATATCTTGATTTTAAAAAAATGCCTTTGATCTGGTATCCCATGATTACTTCTTACAAAACTGGTCAGCTGTGGCCTCGGCTTCACCACAATCTGCTGTCTGGGAAATTGGCTCTGTGGTCAGACCCAGAGGGTGGTGGTTGACAGAAGTCAATCGTCATGGTGTGCTATGACCAGTGGGGTCCCTCAGGGCTCTGTCCTTGGGCCTATATTATTGAACATCTTCATTAATGATGTAGACATTAGAGTCAGAAGCGGACTCGCCAAGTTCACCAATGACACCAGACTTTGGGGTAAAGCATCCATACCTGAGGACAGGAGGGCAATCCAGGCTGACCTTGACAGGCTCGGGAAATGGGTGGCCAAGAACTTGATGGTGTTTAACACTGAAAAATGCAAAAGGTTCTTCACCTTGGGAAGAAAAACCCACAGCATGCTTATAGGCTCAGTAGTGCTATACTGGCTAGCACTATGGACGAAAGGGACTTGGGGATCATGATTGACCACAAGATAAACATGAGCTGTGTGATGCTGCAGCTGGTAAAGCAAGCAAAACACTGGTTTGCATCCATAGATGCTTCTCAAGCAAATCCTGGGACATCATTCTCCCTTTGTACTCAGCCTTGGTGAGGCCATAGCTGGAGTACTGCATCCAGTTTTGGGCTCCAGAATTCTAAAAGGATGAAGCTTGAGAGAGTGCAGAGGAGAGCCACACACATGATCAGATTCAAGAAAATAGACCGTATGATGAGAGGCTGAGAGCTATGGGATTCTTCAGCCTGGAAATCGAAGGCTCGGAGGTGACCTGGTGGCCGCCTGTAAGTTTATCGGGATGTTCACTGATAAATAAGATGATAAGATCAAACAATCGCAGACTTCGCCAAGACCGTTTCAGGCTGCACATAAGGAAGAACTTCTTTACTGTCAGAGCCCCCAAGATTTGGAATAGACTGCTGCCAGAGGTGGTTCAAGCACCTACTTTGAACGCCTTCAAGAGACATTTGGATGTTTATCTTGCTGGAATCCAATGACCCCTCCTGGGGCAGGAGGCTGGACTTGAAGATCTTGTACTAGCCCTAATGTCTATGAAATCTGCTGAATAGTGCATGTATGGAGTACCTCTGCTAAAACTTGCAACAGTTTTAAAAAAAAAAAAAATAAATAAAAAAGAAAGCATGCATCAATTTTGAATGAGCTAAGTGCATAGGGGCTATATGCAAATTACTATAGCCATGTTTAATTTCAAGGTTATTGTTTTCAAATTTGTTTCTCAGTTCCATGTGCTCAGGGAGGGAATGTGACAGTAAGAGGAGCAAGAATTGGTTGCCAGAGGTAAAAGTTGGGAGGAAGCAGAGAGCAAAGGGGTTACCTAGTCTGCCAGATGTATTTTCTCTGCTGTATCAGTGGGAGAGAGACAAATGCAAGGCAAATCTCCAATAGTTAGATTCTATACATAGGAAATTTATAACAAATTGATAAATTTTCTGTATATAGAATCTAATTACTGGGGGGTTGGTCATCTTCTAATCAAGGTCATCTTCTATTTGAGTAACAAGGGCAATTCCAGTGTCATGAAAAATAGACTTATTTTAAAATGAATCTCCCTGAAGAGTTTCAAGATGATTATCATTCATGTTTGGTCATTTTTTTCAATCATGCATCAAGAAAACGGAGATTTTGTTTAAAAAGTACTGAAAAGGAGTTTTTGGAGAGAGCAAACTTTGATAACATTGTATATTTTCCCATCTTTATTTTTAATAACCCACTGGGAATTCTGAACCTCAGGATAACTACAGGTTTTCCTTGCTTCATGCGAGTTCTGTATGGGCAAATTTGTTCTTACGTTATGACCCTTTTTATACCAAAAATTTGTTATATATGAGGTCAGTTCACTCTTATGCCATCGGTGTGGTGGAAGCCCACAGTCAGCTGCTTTGTGTGGTGCACTGTAGGAGTGACATGCACTAAAATATAGTCTCCTGTGTGAATCTGTGCTCCTCACTTATTGTCTTTGACATGTTTCTGTAGTTTCCATCCCCATTATGATGGTGCCCTGTGGTTGTGTGTACTGTGTGCTGTTGATGAGTACCAAAATTGTCTTGTAAAAGTGGTAGAAATGGACCTGGGGGTCAGTATAGTTAAGGTCCTGGAACATATTCCTATTTGTTACATTGTAAAGTGGGCTCCCTTTATGTGAATTCAAGTTATGCACCATTTTCCAGGAATGCATGTACAGCATAAAGCAAGAGAAACCTGTATAGGTAAAACTTGAGGATGCCAAGATGCAATTAAAAATGGCATCAGCACAAAAGTTGAGACTGTATCTGTTTGATCCTATAGTCAAACCCTACATGCAAACACAAGGCCTGCAGATTAATTTCTAGCATTTCGGTCCTTGAAAGAGATCGTTTTAATTGCACAAGGGTGATCGAGCAATTTTGTCATGGGATTAAAGCATGGTGCAAAGTATGTGACTTCATTTGTACGGGGCAGCTGTCTGAAAGGAAAGCACTGGCACAGGAACCTGTGCTTCCAGTGTTTAGCTGCTGAGGGTGCTGAAGAGTTGCTGTTGGGGGAATGGGGGACAGGGGGAGAGGGGTGTGATCCAGGAGTAGTGGTGGCTAAGACTGACCAGGGACTGATGAAAGCTCCTTTTTTTGGTACCTCTCTTTTATAAGTTCCCCCCATGGTGTGTCTTTTCCTTTCCTGTATTTGCCTCATTTTTGCCTTGGGGCTGCCTTGGTAAGGAGGTGTGGGGAGACACTCAGTTCTCTGCTGCACCAGCCCCATTTCCTTTTATATTGTTGCAGGCCTCTGGAAAAGGTAGAATGGGCCCCTGATATTTCCAAAGTGTAAGGGTAGATGGCAAGGACAGAAGCCAAGTTGCTGTTCCCTCTGCCTGATCCCTCTTCACGAGCATGCCTCCCTTGGTAATGGGGTTTACAGTGAAATACTAAGTAATATTAACTTTAGAAGAGCTGGTGTCCAAGTTGCCAGCCCATGAAAAATTTTGTTACTGCCATCCTTAAACTTTTTGCTGACAGCCATGGGTTTTTTTACTGACATTCATTTTACGAAATATTAATATAGCCCTTTTGCCAGGTCCTAGATAGCTGTTTACAAGGGCTGGGCTCAAATTCAGGGATTTAGCGCCACTTATACTTTTAAAAAGTTTGGTAGAGTAAAAACTAAAAAATATTACTTCAGATTATCAGTAATTAAAAACAATTTTCTTGGGTTGGTAACAACAAATGTCTTGGCTGACAACAGCAAATGTTTTTACTCTGTGCTGCTCCCACCCCCAGGAGTGTCTTTCATGCCATACCGTGATACCATGACTACACCGTGCACTGTGCTGATCCTTCCCAGCCTATTTCCTAGCTTTATCAATGCTGGCCCTGCTCTACCCATCCTGACATGGACCCCCATCTGCTACCTCTCCCCACCCTGCCTGGGTCTGTGCAGCTCTGCATACCTATAAGGCAAATAGTGTTACAAACATGTGATGGGATGCAGGAGCAGTAACATATGGCTGTGAGGGAGCCTACAGAGGCTCTTGTGGGTCACAAAGCCCTGACAGAGCTCCCTGCAGGGCACTTCCCTTCCTCTCAGACACCTGATGACATTGCTCTGTCTGTCCTTTGTCACCTTGTATCCAGCCACTTTCTGATGACAGAGCTCCAATTAAGCTCGCGGTTGCTCATATTTTTTTTTTAGATAGCTAATTTTTTTATGGACTTGAGGACAGGTATTTTTTATGTCTATATGTTTATGGGAAGTTGGCAACTCTGTCTGGCATAAAGACACTGATGATAAGGGCCTTTTGATAAGGGCTGCCTAACTCCATTGGCTAAAGGGCAGCTTTCTTTATTATTGGGAGGAAATGGGGAGGACACTAGCAGTTGTCATCCTGAAGTATTTTCATTCAGTCAAAATAATTAGCTGTAAAAGTGGATGAATTTCCCAGTCACCCCCTTTGCCAATATTCTACTTGGTATCTAGTCTTTTTTTCCCTTACTTATTTCAATTTCATAGGTTAAAATCAACCATGGGATCTGGGTCGAGTTAGTGCTCTGGTTAAGGCTGGAGAAAGAGATGGAATGGATTGTGATATGGGAAAATGCCTTCCTTCCACCCCACCACAGCACCAGACTATGGTGAGGCGAGATGCATTTACTTTGCACAGAAGTAGGGTGATGGTTTGGTCAGGTCTCATGGTAGTAGCCATGGCTGTAAGCATAGCACCAGCTCAGCTTGCCTCCTTCCCTCTGCTTATGGCTATGGGTTATTTGACAGTCCAGGAAGCTGCTCTGGGACCTGGGTGAGATCCTGGGGACTGGGGGAGAACACAGAGTGGAGAAAGGAAATAGCGCACCTTGGCATGCTAGGAGATATGGGAGAAGCCCTATCACTGGATGTGTAATATGCCATGTGTTCAAATTAAAGCGCTTTACAAATGAGCCACAAAGATGTTCTACATGTAACAAGAAACTTCTCTGCGGCTGGTTAGCCATTAGTGTACCTAATTAGCCATTTCTATTGCATGATCAAATCACTTGTATGTGTTGCATATTACAATTTATTACATGATTGATGTGTTAATTGCATACTGTATATAGCTTCTGCCAGGGGCCTTAATCTATGCATCTACTTCAAAAACATTAGTATTGAATATATATGATATAACCAACATGCCCAGCAAACAGTTTTGATTAGGCATGCTTCTAAGGATATTTTCACACAGGTAATAAAGATTTAATCATGATGACTTTTAGGAAATATTTGGAATATATGTCTCAGCAAGAGAACTCTAGAATTGCAGGGTAGCATAATGCAGAAATTGAAGTGACTTATGTCAGGCATTTCAAACATAGGGTCTGTGACTTTAAATCTGGCCAGTGGAGCTGCTCCATCCATACTGCTGGGCTTCTGAAAGCTGCAGGGAATAGCCTGCTATGTAATCTGGGGCCCAGTAGCCCCAATGGACATGGCCCTTGTCAGTATGTGGGGAAACTGAGGCCTGTGCAGCACTTGGTTCTTCCATGGCCCTCTGGCCCACTGCTGCCCCAATCTAGATCTGGCGTATGAGGAACCCTGTTGTCTAGATCCAAGCCAGAGCCCCAGGCGAGTTTGACTCCCCTGGATTACATGAATCTTTGTGGAAGAATATCTGGCCATGACACTATTGAAATGGTGAGTACAGCAGCAATTTCTAATTCTTCTAGTATTTTCTGCTTTAAGGAATGAGCAATTACTTCCAGTTAGTATCTCCACCAGCATCAGATGATAGGTAAGGTACCATATCTTAAATCACCAGTGCAAATCTGTAATGTAAACATATAGGTTCCATGTGCTTTAAAGATGGGCAGATTTGGGGGTTTCTGTGCACAAGATTTAAAATATTTTATTTAGGGGAGAAATGGATGGTGTGCTGAGGGAAGGGAAAAAATTAACTTTGTACTGTGTACATGGCTAAGGTCAAGGGCTGGCAACCTCTTACTCATGTGGGCCTCAGCTTGCAACATGGCTGGCACTGTGGGCTATTGTTCTTCTCTGCTGCTCCAATATCAGTGAGCAGAGGCTGCACTGAGTGAGAACAGTCCCCACAGACTAGAGCAACTTGCTGTGGAGTGGCCAGAGGCTGTTGGTGTGCCATAGCAAAACACAGACTGGATCAACCAGCTAGGGATCAGCATGCCCTTAGTAGCTGTAGGTTGCTGATCCTTGGTTAAGGTGCTGGATTCTTTCTTATACAACTAATTTGAAAAATAAGGTGTGCTTGGAAAATTATTCAGCCGATAGACCACATTTCTGAGGCTGCTAAAATTGATGGTCATGTTGGAAGCTAACTAGTAACTGGCCTGTTTTCACATATAAATATGTATGCATTTTACTAATCAGATAATTTACTTAGCTCTGAATGTTTGTCAGACTTTTGCCTTCCTTATTAGGGAAATAAAAATAATTTTCTGGTTCATAGGTGACTGGTAGGGGTTGCACATGCCGCCATTGGTGCTGATGCCCTCGCCCCTCCAACAGCTGACACAGATGCTCTCAGTAGGGCTGGTGCCCCCTGTGACAAGGCCTACGCTAGCAGCAATTTCTGTGGGTGTCCCCCTAGATTCAGGAGGCACCAGTCACTCATCCCGATTGATTTCATCAGCAATAAAAATCCTGTAGTCGCTCAGTTCGACACTAGAGTCACGGGGAGACTATCTGTAGGGCACATTTTAGAACTCTCTGGGTGCATATGGCCCTCAGGCCATGTTTTGGGCATCTTACTGTATAGTTTGGCTGCTCTACTGACCCAGTAAACTAATTTTTAGGTTGAACAATATTGAACATTGAGTGCAACAGAGACTTAGTGATTGCTGTTAGCTTTTTACTTTTTTATTTTATAGAACTTTGTGATGACAATAAAGAATCAAAATCACTGCAAACCTAAGTGATTGTTAGCATGAGCAGTAATTGGAAATAACATCATTCTTCATGAAAACAATTAGCTAAAGCCAGAGAGGCTTCTCTCACAAGACTGTAACACAATTAACCTCAAAGTTATCTAGTAGAATGAAAACTCCTCTTCTTTTTGGGAGAACTGCTAGAAGCTGTCCTTTACTAATAGGATTGCAAAGAGAAAACAGAAATCAGTCCCTGCTTTTTATCTGACATCTCCAACCTACATAGGATATAGATACCTATATAAAGTAGTCTTACATATTTCTTACTAGTGCAAGTACTTGTTGAGATAAGAGGTTCATATTATGGTGTTATATGCAGGACAGTTATTTGGATGGATAGATCATAGTTATAATTTCCCAGATGAAGGCATTAAAATGATGTATGAAAAATTGATACTCAGGGAACTCCTTTGCAGAAGATTTTTTACACAGAAGAAATAATGGCTTGTGTGTTTACCAAGTACATTTCCCAAATAAATATAGTTTTGCCAAATACTTCACCAAATAACCACTATGTTATTGATAACAGTTAAGCCATGTAGGTTATATTCCTTTTAATTTTCAAAACATTTTGAACAAAACAAGTAGAGAAAACTTTGCTCTTAAGGAATTAGAGGCTACTGACTCAGGAATGATACCACTTATTGTTATGTTAGGAAATAATAATTTTGCAACAAATAATCAAAGATAGAAGTATAGTTAAACACTATTTAGAGATGGATTCAATAAACTCTTCAACTCTGATTTACCTATGAAATCTTATGCATTTTCCTTGAGTTTGTTTTTTGTTGCTGCTTTGTGATGGTTGCTTCATTCTGTTGCGTGGCTATGAAAGGACCTGTTTCCTTTATTAAAGTAAATGTTTTATGTGCAGCCAACCCAGTGTAAGTTTCACTGGGTGAATCAAGGATTATATGATAGGGTTCTCAGCCTGTTGTTATTCTGGATAAAATGATTTTTCAATTTCATCAATGTAGGCAAATGGGCAGGTAAAGTATAAAACTGTAGGTCTATAAGTATCCTAGCTTTACATAGTATCAATTAGCATATCCCCCAGGATTCTTGGGTACCAAAATAATACCAGGTCTAGGAGACCCAGTAGACATGTTGTTTGGATGACTCTGAACAATGGATAAAGTGATCTGTCTTCAAGAGTGTTCTTGTATGGAAAGCAAAGTTCTTTTCTTTTGTTTTCTATTCCTTTGGCTGCTGCACTGACCTCATATTTAGATATATTGGACCACATTCCACTCTTGGCTATGACAGTGTATTCTCATTGGGCAAATTATCTACATAGCACAATATAGAGGATATTTCTTTTTTTTCCATCAGAACAGGACGTACGTCTCCAAGGGTGGAAGTAAGTATCTACTGGGGTTTCTGTATTGTTCCTGCAAAATATTGCATTCAGTTTTTGTCCTAATATATGGCAGAGACTCAAGTCCTTTCTGTAAGAGATTCCTGGAGTATGGACCTTCTTCAACAACTTAATACACATGTTCTGGGACTAGGGCATTATTTTGAAGGAAGTCTGTAAGAATGGACGGACCCAAACTTGTATCATTCTAGGAAATATTTGTATTAGTGTCTTTTCCTTTTGGAATGTTAAAAGCTGATCTTAATCCCCAAAGGGGAATTCAGGAGAGACTGACAACTAGAAATGAGGGTTAAAAATAGCAGAGTTGACCTGAAATGCAAACAGTAGTTTATGTGCTAATTCAAGGTTTCTTTCTTGAACATTCATTCCCTCATGACTTAGTTAATTAAATTAGATTAAAATATGTTGTTTGAATTGATATGCCAAAGTAACTTCTCACACAGAAAATAGCGTAAACTAGCAGTTTATCCATCCCTATTTATCTTACCTCTTGCTAACTTGAAACTCCTGGTTAACTGAAAGTCGGTCGTGTCCCCTGACAGCAATGTGTACCACGTATTACTCCCCTGCTTATCTAAAGAGACATCTGAAACCTTCAGAATAATGGAGTTTTGGATAAGTGGGTGAGCATTGCGTGAAGCACATTGCTATCTGGGGACATGACCAACTTTCACTTAACCGCACGTGTCACTTAACAGGAAGTCAGAAATACACTATGCAGGAGATGAAATGGGCATTGTGTGCTTAGTAGATGTGTGCTGTTAGGGTAAAGCATTTCAAAGTGCATTTTCAGGATGTCTGCAGAATACACCCTGCTTTTCACAGTTAACCAGACCCTTTATATTTTCTCTGCTGTGATATTTTTGCTAGTTGTCCTAATGATATAAGTAAGTGGTGATGGTCCTTGAAACTAAACATCACAAGGTGCATTGCAGAATTACAGTGCTTTTGGTTTATTCATTAAATTCAATTTAATTTTAATTGTGATACTAAATTCACAGCTGGTTGGGCTGGCTAGGTGGACCAGCAGTAATACTACATGAAACCCATCAAGCCATGCAAATTCAATGTACTGTGTGTTTTCAATCCATTGTGCTTGTAGAGTTGCAAGCTTTTCAACTCAAAGAAAATAGTGGGAAAGGGCAAAGACTGTTGAAACAGTCTTTGTTGTGAACAGCAACACTTAATTTCTATAACAGCAGTATCTGTTAAGTGATTGAGTGGCATTCACAAGGTTCTTTGTTATAGCTTTCTGTTGGGAGGATGGCAGCTGTAATATAAATCTGTTTCTGGGAGACAGGGGGATGCTTCTGAAAGGCTGAGTAGTTCCTGTTGGGCAAAAGTGATCTTTTCTGGGTAAAGGTGAAATCCAAGATCATCCCCTGAAAACTCTCCCATCACATAAATACAGAATAAATGTACTGAAGCAGTGTCTGCTTGGAAAAGGGATTGGATCAGCGAATGGTATGGAAGAATGGAGTGCACCCAGCTGGTAGTGTAGAAGTAATCCTTTGCTCTTTTGGAGAACACCCATACCTTGTTTTAAAAATTTGTAATGTGAAAAATCTCATCTGTCTCTTAACACTCAGATTTCCATCACTGTGGTTATGCAGCCATACAGAATGCAAAAAGACAAGAAAGCTTCTCTGCTGAAGCTAGTATTAAAATATATTCATTAATTGTTCAGAAAAACTGGAAAGAGTTAAAATGGCGCAACAGGAACCCTTGCCTCTCTCTGGAGATCATGGACTCAATCCTACAGCAAACTTAGAAATTCTGCCTGAGGAAGGGCTCTAACATCAGGACTGATTTTGCTCTAGCCCACTTGAGTGTATCACTCAGTTGATAATGTTATGTTGGTTCAGTCATAAAGTTAACTTAATAACAGTCAAAATTCATTTAACAGAAGGAGGGAAATGTCTGGCCACCTTATTTTAATCTATGGGAGATGGGGTAGGAAATATCATATTTACTAAAATACAAGACCAGGTTTTGTCCCCTAATCTGCCTGAGGGGAAAAAGGCTCCTCATTTTACATTCACCTATAAGGAAGCCTCATTAAGTACATTGTCTATAATTTAACCACTGCCAAAAGCAGCATGGGCACTGCAATTGAAACCAACTATGAAACTGATTAGATGCAGCCAAAAACTTAGCATGACTATAAAATATATGCCCTATATTGGGCAAACATACTGATGGGAACATAACACAAGGCTAGGTTAGTGCAGCCTATCTGAATAAAATATATGGTAATGTCCATTGTGCTCAATCCCACTTAGCATCAACTTTTTCAAGTCATAGTGAGCCACTACATTCAATACATTTCAACTTGATCTTCATTCCCACAGTTAGCTGTGCCTTTCTTTCCCAATTTCTAATTATTTCCTGTTTTTTCACCAGCCTTAAATATTTAAAACTCAAGGCAAACCTCCAATAATTAGATTTCTTGCCTGGAAAAGTGTAACAAATTCAGAAATTGTCCATATATAGAATCGAATATGGAGGGGTGGTCATTTTATATTTGAATAAATACAGTAGTCAGTTGTTTTGAGGTCATGCCCTGCAACTTATATCACTTTTAAAAACATCCTTACAGTAGGCAACATGGTATTGCTTCCATGAGATTCAGCAGTGTCTTGACTACCTGACATTTTAGCCTTGAATTGTGAATAACAGCCCTAAAAATGGCTATTGTAATAATAATAATTTACCCATCCTATATTGTCTGTAGCCTGTGGATTAGAGAATGTCATGTGTAGAATGGTGTTTCCATGGAACCCATCAGTGAACTTTTGTCCGGTCAGTCAGGGACTGTATATCCTTGTTCATGATATACTGTATTATTATACATTAGGTGCAGTCATTGCTCTTTTTATTTATTTATTTTATTCTAGGACTAAAGAGCCCCTTCAAGACAGCATAATAGCTACTTACGAAGAACATGAAGACAGTGTATATGCGGTGGAATGGTCCTCAGCAGACCCATGGCTGTTTGCCTCTTTAAGTTATGATGGGAGACTTGTTATTAACAGAGTACCCAGAGCACTTAAATATCATATATTGTTATAATTTGTGTGGATTATCGTTAATTATTAATTTGGCATTCCTTTCAAAAGGTTTGACTTTTGTTGATTGTTCAGTTTTAGGAGTTTAGCACTCTTTGTTTGAAATTGAACATTTAATTTTTTTTTTTTTAATGTTTGGAACAGCGGTGATATATTTTCCTCAAGTTGTGCTACTGTTTTGGTTTTTTTTAATATAAGTTTAATAAGGAAATTGTTAACAGTTGATTGTTATTAAAAGATACTGGTTTTGATGCATGGAGCTTTCTATACCATTGCTTTATTTCTGTCTTACACCTGATTTCAGAGGAATTTCTCTTGAACCCACATAACAGGACTGAAGAACCAGTGCATAAGGCCAAAGGGGTCTGTTTATTTATAAGAATGTTTAAACTTCCTTCTTTTTTACATAAACAGCCTTCTATTCTTAACTTGGACCACATTCTGTTAACTATTCTGGCTGGTTCTTTAACAATCATAAATACAGCTGGGAAAGGTCTAAAAAGCTTTCTGAATTTATTCCATTCTAAACCATTGTTCTTTCTTCCCTGTGTATCCTACCAAAAATGCTAAGGCTGAGGGTGAAGTCATGCAGACAGCTACAATCTATTACTTCCTTTTCATTCAGATTGCTAGTACAAAAAGCCCTATGAAAAATATTTTGCAGCTGAATCCAATAGAAACGTGAACAGAGTACCACACTGTAACTTGTTAATTAAATATACTGTTATATAATATTTTTGTGTTGCATGTTATGAGTGATGATTTTGCTTTTTATCAAGAGCTATGATGTATGTTCTTTTGTAAAACATCACAGTATAGACGTATAAGCCGATTGTCTTGGTTTTTGTACTGAGAGTCATAGCAACTATGCCATTGTTAACTTGAAAGTCTTCTATGACTACAACTCTGTCAATTGTATTTGTCTCAGTGTTAATCCCCTGTATGTATACATGATGCAACAGACTTTTGCCAAATCCCCATGACATTTTGGTACCAGGAGGAGGTAGCACTATTATTGGCCTGTTACAAATATTGAAGATTGCTTCATGGGAACATCTATCTGAGTGCAAAAGAAATTTGAAATCTAGATGGTGAGCATGTAAAGTAAGACTATACCTATTGACCCCCTCAGATAGCTATTATACTGTTCACTTGGTTGCTGCTGTATTTAGGTACTTAGACCAGGACTTAGAAGGTATTTATGCCCCTTTCTGCCTCCAGGTGCTTTTGTTTCTGGCTAACTTCTGTACCTCAGGGATGTAGGAAACTGCTTTGGTGATGGTAACCAATTGCACAATATACAGCATAGGGTAAGGCTAAGCTGAAGAATGCTGGTAATGAGGGATGGAAAGATCAAGACCAACCTTCTTGTATTATTCCTGCTGTTGCTATAGTGACTGCTGGCGTTGCTGTTGAAGGGCAGCCTACTACTAACCTTTGCTTGTCCTTACCCAGTAGCTGGATTGAAATACATAGCAAATCACATTTGGATGTATGTGTATGCTGCTGCTGCTGCTGCGGGTTTGCAATGTGAAACCCACAGTGAAATGTGACTGACTATATGCCAAAGAAGCTATAAGTTCTTGGGTTCTTAAAAATGTATGCCAAAGAACCTACAGGAATGAATAAATTGTAGCTAGCCATGCTGTTGTTTTTTTGTTTGATAGTTATATCTGTTCCATAGTCAATGCCACCTTCAGAAATACTGTTTTTTTTCCCTAAGTTTCATATCTTGGACATTTCAAACTGTGTCAGACTAAAACAGAGCATGTGCTACTCAATTTTGTAAATCTGGCTTTAACAAAATGTCTTTCTAAAGAGCAAAAGAGTTTCAATTTTCTAGGTATCAAAGAATAAAGAGTAGAAAGTAATTACTTAACTATTTAAACCAATCTTTTAAGTATACTTATATTTGTAAGCAATTTAGCTACCAAATTGGTGGCTGAAATTGCAGTATATTGTTAATTTATACTAGTACTCCTTAAATCTTAATTAGTCACAGCAATATGTAAGAAAATATGGACCAGATCCTGACTTGGACTAATCATAGGAAAGTAGGACTAAAAGGGACTTTGAGGTGATCCAGTCCAGCCCTCTGCTTAAGGCAGGATCATCCCTGATTAAACCATCACAACCAAGTGTCTGTGTAACCTGTTCTTCTGATGTACCTGCATGCTGTTCAAGTCCTGTCAGCTCACCTGTGCCGAGAGTCTGGCCTTATTAAGTTTTAAAACTTTCCTTTTCATCTGGTATAGTTCTTCTAGTTTTTTCTGTAAACAATCAAGTTGTCTCACTTTAAGCCTAAAGAGGTGAATTGCAGTGGATGGCAGGGAGCAGAAGGTCAAATAGAAATAGTATTTATTGCTGTGGTTAAAACTGAATCCCAGCTATATATTCAGAGCTCACAATAACATAAAATGGCTTTCAAAAAGAGAAGTGAATGTTAACATTAAAAAACACCCCACAAAAATAATTTCCTTCAAGATATATTTGTTTCTTTCTTTTTAAAGTTACTTTTAAGAAGAATGGAAGTGTGAATTGTAGGAGGGAAAGTGCTCCCTGGGGAGGAGGTAGGAATGGAAAGATCTGTAAAAGATGAGGAGAGAAATAACTTTTTTCATCCTTTCAAGCTGTCATATCCAACTACACGTACCCATTACACATTTATCTCAAGCACCCTACAGTTGGGCTGTAGGTTGCATTTTAAGGGATTTTAGAAAAATCTCATATCTCAGTCACAGATAAGTCTTAGCAAATCCCTATATTTGTGAAAATTGCTTATTTTGTTTAACAAAACTGCCACTATTTTCCCTTTATTCGCACTAAGGCTATGAAGGCCAATGAATATCTGTGCAAGTATAAGGGGAAAAGTATAAAGATCAACTGTCCATCTCATCCAGGACATTGTGTAACTGATCCCAGAGCACTGGGCATTTGTAACATGATGCTTGAAACTATCAGTTTTTACAGATGACGGTAAGTACACGATAAATATATTTATTTTTAAATCACTTAACGTTTTGTTCTTTTATGACTAGAGTGTTCAAGTTTTAAAATGAACTTGAATATTCCTGAAAAATGCTAAATTGTTGGTGCTGGAGAATTCTGGAGAATTCTTCTTAGCAACAGTTTTGGGTCTTGGACCCCAAACTTTCAGCCACTATAAGCATGGCAAAATTATTAAAATGTTTGAAAAGAACAAGAAGGTGCTTTCACTTCATGATGAATTTGAGTAAAGATTAAGATATTCAGAGTTTCTTTTTGTAATAAGCATTAAGAAAAGACCATTGAATCAGTGGGAATATATACTAGATCTTTATAGGTTCAAAATTGTATTTAGGTTGATTTCAACTAAAAATTATGCTAAATTCAAAATTTTAAATAAGCCCTTTCATTGTTGAGGTAGACTTTGCCCCTGTTTTCCTGCTAAACTTCGCTTGACCAATAATCAGGCTCATAAAATTAATGAATTGTGTCACCAGTAGTATAAATGAAAAATAAGATGTGAATGGCATCATAGGTCCATTTGATATTTGTGCTAGACCTATTCTCCTTACCTTTAGCGCAGATTTTTAAATTGTCCCATTTTGCAAAGGAATGTGAAAAAGAAAAGAAATATAGAGTGAATTGAGAAAAATGATATAATTGGGAAAGAACAATCTTTTTAGGATTACAGTAGGGTTTAGCAACCTCATTTTAGGTGCTGATAGCTTCAGGTATATGGGTTATATTTGGGTTTTTGTCTTTCAATTTTTAAATCTCATAATTTAGAGCATCTCCTAGTATATTGATCTTTGTATCTTGGAAGTATAGTCCAACCTTCCTACACTAGAGTCTAAATCATATTAAGGCACTATGAGGCAAGTACTCTAAATTACTAAAATACTGGGGGGAAAAAAACTTCAGTAAAATGGAAAAGAAAAATAGTTTAAATCAATGACTAGATAAAGTTTGAAATTCTGTAGAAGGTAATACATTGTCATAATTAGGCAGAACATGGAGTCAAGAAGCAAAGTCCAAAAGCAAGGATATCAGAGTAGGCAGAAGTGCAGGCTGGAAGGCTGGAGCCCTGTCACCTGGACACTTTCCTGTTCCTATGCAGGGGTTTACATGGAAGGAAGTGAAAGTTCAGGTGACCCCAACCAGCTGCTCCAGTGGGAAGGAGTAGGCAAATGGCTAGGCCCTGATGAAGGTTTCCAGCAGCCTTGCCAAGCCTGAATAGTCAACTGAAGAGTGGCATGCCAGGATGAGCAGCTGTGCTGGGCAGACCAAGGCCACAGCCTGACATAAGCAAAAGTCTCATTAATGTGAGGAAGCCATTATCTGATTTTATCAAGAGTAACCATGCTAAGGACTTTTGTGTACCAACTATTTCTAAACTCTTGCTCCTTTTGCAGGAGTGGGGTACAGTACGTGGTGCTTTATTACAGGATCTATGGTCTGGATGTGGATGCATTTCTAAACGTTACAAAAATCTGTTGCTGTGCTTCCCCCCTGAACCAATCTGGAAGGGCAGGTGGATAAAGTGGGAGATGTGTGCATAAATCGATGTAAAGAGAATCCATGACTGGTCTGCTTATAAAGGGAACTGCCAAGCTAAGTCATGGATGCTCTCCAAATCAATTTACACATTGCTCCTGCTCATTCCACCTGCCATTTTAGTCAGTGAGGGACTAGTGAAGTGAGAAGAAAATGACACAAAAGAGATTTGGAGAACAAGAAAAAGACAAAGGAGAAGAAAAAGTAAAAGGGAGACTGACAAATATGGAATGAAAAGTGAATTGGAAAAGACAAGATCATGGAAAGATCAACTTAAAAACAGAAATAGCAAAGACAGAAAAATTGACAGTAAATGAAGTTAAAGGAAAGATGGAGGTGGGAGAAGGTTAGAAATGGTTATGAGCAGTAAATGAAAAGAACAATGATATACTAAAAAAGTTTAAAATTGTTCATGGAAATTCCTTATGTAAAGATGTCCTGATAAATTTGGAGTGCATAGAGAATTGTTTATGTAATGGAATCTCTTTTAGCTTTAAACTTCAGTGTCTACATGAGTCTGCTTAGGCACCATGGTGATATATAACTTAGAAACATCTGAGCAACATTAACTCAAAGCATTAGATACAGTTGATGCAGGAATCAATCCTGAGATATAATCCTGTCCCTGCCCTGCTTGCCTGAAAAAGGAAAGACTCCTAAGATATTTTAAGATATCCTAAGATATTTTATCAATCCTTACCCTTTCTATAACTTCTACTGACATTGCAGACCATGGTTTTGCAGTGCCCCAACACAGAAGATTGCTTTGGGGAGGAGGATATTAATAGATCAGCAACCACCACAGGGAGATGCATGATAGCTGTGTGGGCTGGCAATTTACTTAGACATTTTCCCTGAGTCCAGGATTTGGCAACAGGAAGTATGGAAAAGCTTTTAAAGAGGGAACTAAAATAGGGAAAGGAAAGCTTAGAAAATCCAGACATTGCATCCTAGTCTGCAAGCCTGGATGAGAAGTGTCCTATGATATTAAAAGACTTGGCTGACAAATTTCCTAAGCCTTTCACTTTCTGAAAATTCACTTTCTGAAAATTCACTTTCTGAAAATTCATGGGGAACTGGGGGGGTGGGAGGGGGTACCAGAAGACTGCTCTTCAAAACTACAAGGATCAGCAGTACAGGGATCTGAGAGGAAAAGATGGTTTATATTTGAGATTACAAAGACTGGTGGACATTTTGTTTAATTTTACTTTTGGGATTTTCATATTAAAAAAATACGTTGGAAAGAAGATAACCGCATGCATACATGCAATAAAGTATGGATACTGCATTGTGATATGTGTATTAGTGATGGTTATAATTGGAACGAGTAAGTACAATTCAGCTATCTTTTTTCATTTCCAATCTAGAAAGGTGGAACATATTGCACTATTGTAGGAGAAGTACAATCTGTTTAAGTGTGTGGGAAGAGAAAAACAATCATCTACTTTCTCTTAGATTATCTCTGATAAATAACAAATAAGACAAAGCTGATGCTAGAAAAGTAATGAGCCATCTTCAAATTTACAGAGGAAATAATGAAGATAGTGAATGTCTGGAATTTGACTTTACATGAACTGAAAATAGATTGCAACTTGCAGTACTTGCACTAATGAAGGTTTATCCTCCAAAACACTTCATCCATTTGAAATCTCATTGTTGCACTATTTTCTACTAGTTCCCCATTATACACATATATGCATGTATGTTGTTGAGTAAAATAAATTTAATATTGCTCCCAGAAAAATAGTACTACCATACTACACATCCTACTGCAGTACTTCAGGGTCTCATTGCATTTTCATCCAGGAGCATAGAGTGATGCTGTTCAGGCCCAAAGCTACAGAATAATGTGACTTGATGTTTGAAGAGCATGCAACCAGCCTTTTTAAGAAACAGTAGGTAGATGGAGCCATTGATCCTTGTAATGATCCACTTTTTTCTTAAAATTGTTTAATCTGAATAAAATGGGAATTTTGTGGTATGTAATTTTGGGTGGCAAAGAATGTATTTGGAAACTTTATGAAGTTGTTAAGCATTGGAACAGATTACCTAGATACATTGTGAAATCTTTCTTGGAAGATTTCTGTTTAAGAGCGAGTTGGATCAGATGAGGTTAGACCAGATGTTAGCAACCTTCTGGTGGCCCTAAATTACCATGGTTGGGTCCAGTGTGGACTGATACCCAGCAGCCTCTTTTTATGCCCACTGCTACTTCTTTTCACTGCTCCATGGCATTGCCATACTACAGCATAGGCAAAGCCCCCTGCTGTTGAATGTCACCAAAGCCCCCACTGCAGCTGGGTTTGGTCTGCAAGCTGTAGGTTACTGAGCCTTGCGTTAGACGAACACTTGTGTGGAATGGTTTAGACAGGGATGATCCTGCCTTGAGCAGGGGTTTCTAATTCGATGTTCTCTTGATATGCCTTCCAGCCCCATTTTTCTGTGATTCTATGAATAGGTTGTTTGCAAAGGTACAAATGAAAGCTTTATCTTTATAAGTTCGGTTTAATCCTTGCAAAACAAATAACAACAACTGTTCTGACCATACTGTCAGAGCCCTGAATGACAACAATTTGGATTCAGTTTGCTAGCAGGGTGTGTTTCAGATCTTTGTTCTAATCTCCTATTTTTCGGTGTTAGGATGGTTTGAATTGCTTCCTGTGGCTAGGGGAAACTTTCAGAGTCAACTACAATTTTCTGTTTTGGCCCAGGGTCATGTGTTGTCTGACAGAGTGGAATGCTGTGATTCTGTTTTTAAGCCGTTGTACTGCTGCATTAAGGCAACATGGTTTCTGCTTCTGAGTCTGAAACCTCTAGGCTTAGTTCAGAGTTTAAAGTCTATAGATTTTTGGACTGACCATCACCACAAATTCAAAGGGAGAGGAAGCTAAATGTTCCCTGACAGACATATCTGTGCACACATGCTTACACTTTCATCAGAAAACTGAGTCAGCTGGAGAGAACAAGGAAATAATTGTTATGCTGCTCCCTCTGCTGCTGCCTGCAAGGAGAGATGTGGGGTGCATGGAGGAAGCTACCCGAGGTTATTAAGATTAATACTGTTAAAGATTCCAATCAGCTCACATGAGGCTGCTCCTCAAGGCTGTCAAACGCCTGCTGCCTTTTCTGACTCAGACAGGGCCACATTGATTTGGAGTTTCCCATCAGAGATTACTGTGATTTATGGCTTTTGGTGCACTGATAGATGTGCTTAGTTTGTGTGTTTGCAAAATAATTAAATCAGAATAATTTCACTCATGGGCTTGATTTCTTTGTTTTCCCTTGCCACCACAGGAGGATACGATTTTGGATAAGGAGCTCTTCCTCGGAGATCTGTCCCTTGGGGAAGGCAAGCAGTCTGTACCATCACAGTCCCTGTGGATTTTGCAAAAGGAGGAAGTTTAGTTTGTTGTCAGGGCTGTGAGCTGTCATGTGTGGAAGCTAAACGACCCGATCGGAGCGGGGACAGTCGGCACCCAGTGCTTCTACTGGGTTTGCGCCAGAGGCTGGCAGCACTCACTTGCTTAGGGAGGGATAATGCCAGACTGGCAAGGTAATGCTCACAGTTCGGAGTTTGAATGTTGACTAGATTTTGTTTTACATTTATTACTAGCACATTTTGGTCAGACAGAGAGAGCTAAACTCTAAGGTTTTCTGTACTAAAAAGCTGTGGAAAGATAATACACTTAGCTTAAGCTGGAGGGGGAACAGATTTTTGCAGTTAATAACTATGCTAAAATTTGACTACCAAACTGAAGAGCCACCATATTTGATCAAATCCAAGATGAGGGGGTTTCCCCTGTCAACAAAGGAGATTAAAAAAATGCCTCATTTTGAGTACTTGTCCAAGGGAGAGAGGTCTCAGTCAAGGGAGGGTGGGGGCGGGAGGCTCACAGGGGAAACTGCACAATGGGGGGTGAGGAGCTGAAAGGGGAAGAGCCATAATGTGCAGCATATAGAGACCATGGAGGAGACCATACAGCCTTTTTTTCCTAATGCCCCTTCTCCCTACGCCCCACCCCACCCCTATGCCCCCCCAATCCCAGGCTGCTTCTCTTCTGCTCTGACTCTGGTCCCTCATCCCAGAGCTACTTCTGCCTGGCTGCTACTGCTGACTGCCCTGGGTCTAGAGCCACTGCAACAAAGTAAGCTGCAGGGGGAGCACAGGGTAGAGGGGGCAGGCACTGCAAAGGGGACCGGGGGGGTGGGGTGGGACAAGGAATGGAGGACAGGCAAGGAGGGCGGGGTGGGGGGTAAGAGGATCTGGCCCCTTGCCCTCCACTGTGCTGCTTTCCCTGCCACAGTTTGGGAGAGGAAGTGGGATGCAGAGAGGATGAATTTAAGACAATTTTCCAATAACTTTATTCTACATCTGGAAAATTATAACAGATATAAGAATATAATTACTGTGGGGGTTGTCTTATTCAGAGCCATCCTGGATTCTGGTAGATATGCATGACTAAACCATCCCAGCCAAGTATCTTTCTTATCTGCTTTTGAGAATTTCCAAGCACGGAGACTTCACAACTTCTCTAGATCGCCTGTTCTAATGTGTGACCACCCTCAAAGAAAGTTCCTTCTAATCTTCAGCCTAAATTTCCCCTGCTGTATCTTGAGGCTCTTGCTCCTAATCCTGTCCTCTTCAGCCACAGTGAAAAGCTCATCTCCATCCTCTCTAATCACCCTTCAAGTATTTGAAGACGCTATCAAATCCCCTCAGTCTTCTCTTCTCCAGGCTAAATAATTTTTAGTTCTTTCAACCTTTCCTCATGAGTCTTCCTCTAAGGCCTCTAATAATTTTTCTTGCCTTGCACTGGACTCTTTTCAAACTGTCTGCATCTTTTTTGAAGTGTAGAGCCAAAAACTGAACACAGTATTCTGGGTGCAGCCTGGTAACTTTTCCTTTGGCCTGGAACTAAGGAAACCTAGGCTTGGAAGACCACACTTTGTGGTTTTCATGGGTTAGAGAACAGACCAGCATATGGTGAACTCATGTGGCCTGTTCTTTTTCTGCCACTACTGTGAGAATTATGTTAATATTTGCATAATTTAAACAATGGAGTTATGATTTTTAAAGGTTCAAATTATAGTAAAACATTTACATAATTAAATTTATCAATAAAGAGATCCAGTATAGGATCTGATGTGCCTGCTGTGCCTTCAGAAGACTGTATCATCATGTGTTCAACAAGTATGACATTAGGACTCTGAAGTTCCTAATATATAGGCAATGGTAATCCCAACTCTTCTCTATGGCTGTGAAGCTTGGTGACCTACAGGGACCACCTGAAAAGTCTGCAATGCCTTCACCAGTGCTATCTCTGAAAGATCCTTGGCATAAAATGGGAAGATCACTGCACAAATGTCACTGTCCTTACCGATGCTAACACCACCAGCATGGAAGCATTGATCATTCAACATCAGCTACAATAGACAGGGTATTGTGTGTGCATGCCTGATATACATTTACCAAAACAACTGATATACTCCCAACTCAGCCAAGGACAAAGGACACTTGGGAGCAGGGGAAATGCTTCAAGGACACCCTTGAGGTGAACTTTTATAAGTGTGGCATCAACATCACAAATTGGGAAAAACTAGCCTAGAACAGGGCTATAAGGGAATGCCTTGATGGAAAGAAAGGAAACGAACAAGAAATTTGCAGTTCAACCCTCTCTTTAACCACAACCTATGGAATCTGCCAGAGAGTCTCTAGCTCTTTTTAGCCATCAGTGAACTCATCAACAACCCTTTTCTTAACCCATAGGAGTGATCATCCTTGACCATGAGGGATCACCAATGACAGCATGACATTTCATTATGGTATTAAAAAAAGGGTAGAATTTTTGGCATAGCTGCATACCATTCTCATGCCATTGGAAAGACTTGTTTGAGTACATGGTTCCAGCCCTTGTCTGCTGAGACCTCTGCCCATTGTGTGGAGGTAAGGGCAGCTCTGGATACTCTGTGTTTAGCATATTCTCTAAAGGCTATTTCACAAGAAGCTTGGAAGTAAGGTGGGGCAAGAGCAGCTTCCAGAGAAGGAATCAAAACAGATTTAAAAGACTATTTGTGACTTCTTTTTACAATCAAGGCAATACTTGAGCAGGGTACAATTAGAAAGAGGTTGCAGATCAGTTTATAGTAAAGCAACTGTGTCATGATTCCTATCAGCAAGCCTTCCATCAGTAACCTCTACAGACCTCACAATCAAGCAGGTCATGGGTCTTGGATGGAAAAGTAAGGAAAGTTATGGAAAGTAGTGTTGGTGACAGATTTTTCTGAGTTGCCTGCACCTATAATGAAGCACTGCTGTCTTGTAGTGCTTTTATTATATGCCATCTAATCCTTCTTGGCCATATAAATAGCCAAGCTTTGTCTTTATATGGTTTCTGTTTTTCCTACCATCTAACTTGTAGCAAATTATGAATTGTTAGTTTTCTGGAGTAGACAAGGCCTCTGAACCAGAATGAACAAGTTCTAGAGACTATACTGCTGAGATGGAAGTCCTCTTAATAATACTGGAAAGTCCTCCTAATAATACAGGAAAGCTTTGCACAAGTAGGGAACTTACTCTCAGGATTAAAACCAAGTTCAAATTTATTTGCATCTTGCTAAAATCCTATCTGAAATTTAAACACAATAAGTTATTCTTCACTTCCTCAGTTAAAACAGTTGTGTAGTGTGGCTGTTAGTTATTAAAGAAAACTACCAGAGTCTTTGCCAAGATTGATCCGTATTGCTGGTGGATATGGCAATTCCTGTGTATGATAATACTAGTAATTTATAAATTAGTTTGGGATTCATTAGCATCCAAAACATGGGATAAATGACAGCTCTGATGAGGGAGGCAAGGATTTCTTTGGGTGATACCTTTTACTGAACTGACTGCAGTTCTCAGAGAGGCAAAATATGTAAGAAATTAATAAAGTTGGAGTACAATATTTGCTAATCAGATAAAAAGATTGAATTCCTTCATATATTTTGTAACTAGGTTTTGGGAAAAGCAAATGCAAATTTAAACAAGCTCTAGCACCTCAGTCCATAGAGTGTTAACAGCCAAGGAGAACAACACATTGACCTTATTTGCAGCTACTCATGCATCATTTGTAAGAACGCTTGTCATAGCATAACGATTTAAGATCAGGCCAGGCCAATATTTCTTGGTTCTTCCTCCACAGTCTAGGCAGTTTCCTTTATATGTAGTATGGGAAGCTGTAGGTGTATCTGGTGAAAAATGGTAATGCTTAAGAGGTGCCCTTTGCTACAAATCCAGCACCACTAGCTTTTGTCTTTCCCATTAAAAAGAATTTGCAAAGTCACAGCTAGGTGGTTGAAGTCACCGTGAAATTTTTAAGTTTTGACACAAAGGTTCTTTTTTTTTTTTTTTTTTTTTTTGAGTTAAGTAGTTGATTATAAAACTAATATTTTAATATCATTATAATTAACATAGAGAACCCCTATGGTTTTCTAACTATCCTCTCTATTTGTTAAAGGATTTATGTTTGCTTTTTCTTTGTACCAGAATTACTGTAAATTAAACCTGCATTTTTTTTATTCAAAAGAAATATTTTTATTCAGTCATCAAACTTGCACTATTATAATAAACACAGAAACTATAATTAACAACAGACATTTGAATACCTTAATTTACCTCTCATCTTTTCATAGTACACTTGCCACTTTTCATCTGAGGCATAAAGCCTTTAAATTTTGGGTCATATAATTCATATATTACAGGCTTTGCTGTAATCACAGTTACAAAATGGCTTCCCTGGTAACTTTTCAGGGATTAAGGGTTTTCTAAAAATGTCTCCTATTCTTCTGAATTTTCCATATTTGTTCTTAGGTTGAGTTTGCTTGTTTGGGAAGAGTATAGGATAAAGTGAGAAATAGTTGAGAAAAATTTGAGTTCTCCCAACACACTTACGGATGGGTGTTTCAGTTTGTAATGCAACCAAATCTAGATTAACCACCAATGCAACCATGGGACACAGCTTGTAAAACTGAACCTCTTTTTACTCCAATATAAGACTGTTTTCCTCCCATCAGCATATGTGGAAAAGCCCCTCATCTTACATTTGAATACAAGGAAACAACATTAACTACATTGTCTTTCATTAAACTGCTGCCAAAAGCAGCATGTGCTCAATAATGGAAACCAGCTATAAAGTTGATTAAATGCAGATAAACCTCCTGAGCATAACTATAAAACACATGGCTTATATCAGGCAAACAGACTGATGAGAATCTACTACAGGAAAAGCGCAACCCGTCTGGATAAGGTAAGATATATGGTAGTACCCATTGTGTCCTCCTCAGCACCAATGCCTTTTCAAGTCCTAGTGAGCCACTACATTGGATACATATCAACTTCCTCTTAAGTCCTGAAACTGAGCTGTACCTCTTTTCCCCATTTCCAATGATTCCTGTTTCTTCACCTGTCTTCCTTCCTTTCCTTTTTCATGTCCTTGTGTAACAAGGTATTTAGTAGAATTTGCAGATTTGTTGGAATCTGATCGGGCCATGCTGTGAGTGCTCCTGCTGTTGCCTGAACTTGCAACCTCTGGGCTGTCAACCTTGGTACCCGAACCACACTGCCCTAGCCACCTCACCAGCCTTAAATGTCTGGCAAACATCACCAAATGGGGCCCCAAACAGTTTACCCAGAATCCCTCTATCAAACCCTCTCTCAGCCTGTTGCATATGATTAGTATAGCCCCAGGCCCAGTGTGTCCTTGTTGCAAAGAAGGCTAATGATATAGGTCATTAGCTGTATTAGTAGGAGCATTGCCAGCAGAGCAAGGGAAGTGATTATCCCCCTCTATTCAGCACTGGTGAGGCCACATCTGGAGTACCATGTCCAGATTTGGGGCCCCATTACAGGAAAGATGTGGACAGATTGGAGAGTCTAGCAGAGGACAATGAAAATGGGTTGGGGAGTGGGGTACATGACTTATGAGGAAAGACTGAAGGAATTGGGCTTATTTAATTTAGAGAAGAGAAGACAGGGGATTTAATACTAGTCTTCAACTACCTGAAGGGAGTTCCAAAGAGGATTGAGCTATACTGTTCTTAGTGGTGGCAGATGACAGAACAAGCAGCAATAGTCTCAAGTTGCAGCAAGGGAAACTTAGGTTAGATATTAGGAAAACCTTTCTCATGAGGAGGATAGTAAAGCCCTTGAAGAGGATAGCCAGAGAGGTTTTGGACTCCATCCATGGAGGTTTTTAAGATATAGCTAGACAAAGCCTGGGCTGAGATGATCTAGTTGGGGCTAGTCTTGCTTTGAGCAGGGGTTTGGACTAGAAATCAGTGTTTCTCAAACCATGGGTCATGACCCAAATGTGGGTCACAAGAGTATTTAAAAAGGTTTTGAGCTGTGGTAGGGCAGAGGGGCAGCAGGAGGAACCTGCCCCTTCAAGTGGGGAAAGGGAACAGGGGAAATCTGTGTGGCTGGGCTTGGGGCATTGGGTCCAGTGCCTTTGCTGACCAGGACAGAGTGACCGTGAGATGCTGCTTGGGGGGGCAGGAGAGGTCATGATCAGGCTGCCTGGTGCAGTGCCACAGCCCCAGCCCAGGGCAGGGGGGTGCCTCTCCTCCTCTTCCCTCCAGCCCAAGCTGGGGCTGGATTCACTCTGCTGCTGCCTGCATGAGCTAAAGGCACTGCACTCTGGGTTGAGCAAGGAGGAGACAGCTGGGGGCCCCTCTGGCAGGGCTGAGGGAGATAGGGGGCTGTGGATCAGGAGTAAGGGACACCAACATATCCCAGGGGGTGCAAGGGTTCTTAACGATAGGCGGCATGTGTACAAATCTCTAAGTGATCAGATATTTTTGACCTGGAGGGATGTGGGCAGTGGGATCCCCCAGGGCTCAGTCCTCGGACCTGCACTGTTCAACATCTTTATCAGTCACTTGAACAAGGGGGTAAAAAGCACCTGTTCAAATTTGCAGATGACACTAAGATGTGGGGGTATGTGAGTACACTAGAAGGGAGGAATAGGCTGCAATTGGACTTAGGTTACAGGGGTGGGCGGATAAGAACAGGATGGGTTTCAACACTGACAAGTGCAAGGTGCTACACCTGGGGAGGAAGAGTCAGCAGTATACCTACAGGCTGGGGAACTCCCTTCTTGTCAATGCTGGTACTGTGGAGATGTGGACTTATGGCTTATGAGGAAAGACTGAGGGAATTGGGCTTATTTAATTTAGAGAGAAAGCCCAAAGACACTTTGTCATGCATCCACAGATACATCTCGAGCAGGTCCAAGGAGGTCTATGCGGCACTGGTCAGGCTGCAGTTGGAGTACTATGTCCAGTTGTGAGCGCTGCACTTCAGGAGGGATGTGGACAACTTGGAGCGGTTCCAGAGGAAGGTCATTCGCATGATTAGGGGGCAGCAGGGCAGGCCGTATGAGGAGAGGCTAAGGGACCTGAACCTGTTCAGCCTCCACAAGAGAAGGCTGAGGGGGGATCTAGTGGCCTGTTACAACCTAGTCAGAGGGGACCAGCAGGCATTGGGAGTCCCTGTTCCCCCAAGCACTCCCAGAAATGACTAGAAATAATGGTCACAAGCTGGCAGAGGGTAGATTTAGACTAGATATCAGGAGGTGCTACTTCACAGTTAGGGCAGCTAGGATCTGGAACCAACTTCCAAGTGAAGTGGTGCAGGCTCCTACCCTGGGGGTCTTTAAGAGGAGGTTAGATGAACACCTTGCTGGGGTCATTTGACCCCAGTGCTCTTTCCTGCCACGGCAGGGGGTTGGACTTGATGATCTGCTCAGGTCCCTTCTGACCCTACCAGCTATGAAACTTTGTGCATGTAAATAAATCATAGAATCACAGAGGAGACCTACAGGATCAGTAAGTATGTACCCCTGAACAATGCAGGAACGCTGCTCCTAAGCCATCTGTCAAATGCTTGTCTGGACTCCTCTTGAAAAACTCCAGTGAGGAAGGTTCTACACCTTTCCTGGGCAATCTCTTCCAGTAAGGAAGTATTCTGGGGAAAACTTGTCCTACCTGTGGAACTTCTTTTAACTTTTCTACACCCTTGTTAAGACGTGGAGTTTAAAATGGTGCAATACTTTAAGTGAGGCCTAACCAGCATTGTGTAGTATGGCATTATCACACTCGCTTTTTTGGGGGTGGGTGTCACATTGCCATATTCTTCTTAACAATGGTACTATTGAGCCAGTTGTCTCCCATTTTGTATTTGTGCATTCCCAAGACATAGCACTTTATATGACCTGCATTCAACTTCATTCTGGAGCCTCTAGCTCAGCTTTCCAATCTGTCAAGATTTTTGAATTCTTCTCCTGTCCTTCAAAGTGCTTGCAGTCCTTCTCTGTTTCTTGTCTCTTCTACCTTGCTCAGGAAGCTCTTAATTCCAGCATCCAACTCATTAAGAAGTATGTGAAACAGTACTGCAAAAAAACAAAGATGTATTCAATGAAATATTAATGCAAAAAGTAGAAAACTTTTAGCTTTTTCATTTTGAATCCTCAGTATTGAACTTTGCTAGCCTATTGAAAAATCTTTTTTGTTGTTGTTGTTTTTTTTTTTTTAAAGAAAGGGGGAGGGGGAGGAAAGAAAAGTGCAGTCAGATTATACAGCCCCCTTAACCAAGGAGTATGCACTTGGCAAATATATCCTTAAGTGAGAATAACCATATTGTGTGGCATTAAAAATGTGATAGAAAAAATGTGAATGCACATGAATGTCATGGCTGAATTTGCACAAACACTTCTACAATTCGTCAAGATATACAAAAAAAACTAGACCTCTTGATTCCAAAATGATACCTTTTATTAGACCAACTGGAAAATAGCAAGTAAATTGTCATTTTCTGCAAGCTTTCGGGATCAAAGACCCTTCATCAGGCTCTGGGAAAAGTGTAAATGGTACGAGATGGTAAAAACTCCCCATACGTAGGAAATAAACTTCATTTTTGCACAGAGGGAGCTGAAGATGGAAGGTTGTCCCTCTGGGTCCATAAGAGTGTCTTTGTGAGCTGTGTTGAGTAGCTTTTTGATGTGTAGATCAGACAGAACTCTTGAGAAGGAATTCTAGTTTTTTGTATGTCTTTTTGTCTCAGACCAACACAGCTACCAAGTACACCCCTGAAACAATTCGTTAACAATGTTCTTCAGTATTCAGTTCCTCCATAGTATTCACAGAATACTAAGTATTAACTAACCACATGTGAGCCAAATTTAAGCTGTTTTTTAATTACAAAGCAAACATGTCGATCAGTGGGAGGAATGGGGGTGAAATTTGCATTTTTGGGACGCAAGTGTTTAGAGATTCCATTGCTTTTACCTCAACAGGAGCTCAACTAGCTTTGTTCATAGTTAAAGAAAAAAGAATCATCATCTTGTTGTGATGTAGCATGCGAGTGTCTGCTGCCTTGTGATGGATTTTATTTCCTTTAAAAGTCAGAGGAATTCTGTTGCCTTTGCTGGTTCTTGGTCACTTCCTGGCATAGATGGTACTCTGCCTGTAGTAGGTGCAGTTGAGCACTCCTCACTTTGCATTCCAGTGGAAAAAAGACCTTGGCTAGAATCTGTAGCATAGAAAATGATTTTCTGTAGCTTCACAAATGATTTTCAGGTAAGTCGTAGAATGGTAAGTAAAAGAAATGAAAAGACCCCAGGTGAGACAGGCCTTATGGCCTGACCCTCATGGCATACATTTGCACTGCTCAGGTGACATCAGAGGAGTTCAACTGATTTCTGCTAGGTGAGAATCGGGCTCTAATTTGACAGGAGCAAGTTCAAGATGAATTTAAATCTCCTATTTTGCCTTGTGTTCCTGTGAATATTTTGCCAAGGAGGTGAATGCTTTTGCATGGGTTAAATAGAATTTTTTCTTTTGATATAGTTTGAATTTTATATCCAAAATGAACCAAGACTCAAAAAGGTAGGAAATTTGCATTTGATAATATTCTGTAATTTTTAAAGGTTTTAACAGGAAAGAGGAAAGCTGCAACCTATAAATGTATGAGTGAGGTGAGTCTCTTAGCAATCTGTATTCCCTTCAGGAAATTCTGTGGGAAGATGCAATTTACCCTTGGGTTAGAAATGCCTGGATGGACCTTCAAATCTGCTTTGATGTAACTGATCATTTTAGGCAAAACATTGCTTTTATGGAGTAAGAAGAAAAATAGATCATATTAGGTAATGAATGGCTGAATCCTTTGACTTTGTGCTTCATGTTGATCCCTGGGCATAAATTATTACACAATAATGTATGCCCTGTTGTGTCTCTCAGCTTAGGGAGCTGTTATCTGAACTGCCTTTTACTGTCAGATAGAAGATCTGTCTACTGTTTGTGCATGACAATGGACATTTGGGGTTATTTAAAGGTAGGGTTTTTCTCTGTCAAAGTATTTATACAGACCTCATCACCTTGGTGTCTGTACATCAGGGAACTAAAAGAAAAATTACTGAATCCAGAAAAGTTTTGGAGCGGAGACAAGGAGAAGCAACGTGAGGAAAATACCTGTACTCAGGACAAGTAAATCTCAAAACATTTTGTATTTTCTCTCTTGTTTATCAGAGACTCTCCAAATATGGTTTCCCCAAAGTTGATATTCTGCCCATTGATCTCTTGATGATATATTTATTAATTATATTTTCATAAATGCTCAGCAACCAATTGCACACATTTCTTGTTAGTGTTTGAGGATGTATTGGGCAGACCTAATATCCTTTTTAAAAATAGAAGTTTGATTTGGAGTAGCAATTTAGGTGATAGATAACCATTTTCTTTAAGCCTTACACTTTAATACCACAAATACTTAACTCACATGTTTAACTAGATGCATATGCTGCCTTGTGTGAAAAAGTGTTTGCAAATTCAGAGCCTTATTAAGTCCAGGATTGTGTGCATGGATATATATTGTACCTGACACTCAGAAACCAATCCTGGCCCAACCTAAGTTTGAATAAAAATAACAAGTTCCTTCTTGCTATATATAATCACCACTAATCTATGGTGTCCCCTTAAATGTATGGTGCTCTTGAATCTATACGTGGACTGTTGAAGTGTTTAGCATCCCATTTTCTGTCTTCTCTACCAAGAAATGTTTTTAAGAATTCAAAAGCTAACTTTAAAAAAGGTATTTATTTAACTTAGGTCAGGAAAAGGGGCCTGGCCCAGGGTGTCTGACAACAGTACAAACACCTAAAAGCTCCTAAGTACTACCCCTAGATAAATGACTGCTTTTTTTTGTCCTTTATCAAGCCAATTAAAGTCTACCTTTGGATGTACCATCTCTTGAATTGGGGATAGCAGTTTTTCCTACATATCTCACATGCTCTTTGGAGTTAATGGTGGTAAAACATTTTGAAGATGACATTGTTTTCCATCTATCTGGCCCTCATCACCAGAATGTCTAAGCACCTCAGAAATTATTAATAGATTTAATGGTCCTTAAAGTCCTTCTAAGTAGGGGTAAGTATCATCTCCCTTTTATTTATGGAAAACTGAGGCAATTTATCCAAGGGGACAGACTAAGTCTGAATGTTTGTCAGAAATTGAGCCCAGATCATCCGAGTCCCTGCACACTATCCTAATAACTAGACCATTCTTCTTGCTTTCATATATGTGCTAAACATTATTGATATTTATTAGGAGCATAATGAGTCCAGGGAGCAACTGCTGGTGTGATTTTTATGTGCGCAAAATTTAAATCTGAGGAGACTGCTTAGAGGATTAGTGCCCAGATGTTTCTTCTAAATGCCTGAGTCAGTTCAGCAACTAAGTCCATGTCAGCAATAACATCTTCACCAGAGCACATAGGAACAATCCTTTTAATAATTAGAGGTTAGTGCAGAAGAAAGGAGAGAAGAAACAAGCACCCAGCATGCCCTGGTATGCTGCACAGCCAGTTGTAGGTCATAGAGCTGTTTGCAAGACTCTGATTATGATAACAATCATGATCTCAGCTATTTGTTTCTTTCACCCTAGGCAAAGACAAGGAATCAGTTGAGACAATCAGAAGAGCTATAGTACCTTATGGATAAAGCCTTCATTCTGTAATTCAAAATTAAATGGGTGATAGGCAATATTTTATAAGGTCTGAGTGACCTAACAGCACACTGAAAGGTCAGTTATCACTGTGTCCTGATGATTCAAATGATTTTGAGGTTGAATATGTTTGGGGGCTTTTAATTAAAAAAAAAAAAAAAAAAAAAAAAAGACTCCAGTGCATCTGGCAATGAAAAAAAAATTAATTTTGTTTAATTTTTAATCAGACAGCCTGAGACAACCACTGAGCACCACTTGACAATCAGAATACTAATGAATTGCACACTGTGATAGCCTGCCTTTAAAGGACAGCGAACAATACACTCACACAGAGTTGTGGGATTCTATTTAGCAGCAGTCAAGTCTCCATGATCTCGCCCTCCCACCTTGTGAGAATTCAGGAAACACTCACCTCCCTGTCATCTAATTTAAGTGGGCCCAATCCGTGGTTAATTATTTTTCAAATACAAATGCAGTTTAGCAACTGTCAAGTAGCTTTCTTGAAAAAATAAAAAGCGTTCTTTGCAATATGCAGGCAAGCTGAGCTCAAGCCTGTTTAACACAGCATAAGACAAGAATCTTCTCTCTTTATGCCCCTCAATGTTTTCTGGGGGTTTTGATTGATTGATTGATTTTTACCCTTCTTTAAGTGTAGTCTCAACTCTCCACCACTGGAAAAACAGTAGGTTTGCTACAGGTCAAAGAATTTGCTTCTAATAGTCTCTGTAAATTAGATATTGTAGTCATTGCTTTATAGAATTCGATTTCAGGAAAAAATAGATGGGCTGCAGGAAAAAATAAATTGTCCATGCCTCAAAATGTTTATATCTTATAACCTTTATAAACAGCTATCTACAGCAAGGCTAGATGTGGTGGGAAATGCCTAATGAATTCAAATGAGTTCTGAAACATAAATTAAGTAGCCTAACCATCCATAGTTGCCATGTCATACTGGCCTCACTTTGAAATGGATATTTTATTGCCCCTTCTATGTCACATTGTCAAGCAGAATGATATAATTATACTCTAGCTAAGATGAAGGATTCACACTAGATAGTATTAGGAGCTCTCTTTCAGCTCACATTTAATTCCAGCTTTAAAAGTTAGCATATACTGTAGCTGACTGCACTTATCTTTAACTCTTATTTGCTGCTGTATCATTTGACCGAATCACTAGAAACTTAGCTCTTCACTGAATGCTTGCCCCTTGTATTTGTTGAGCAGTCCCAGCAGCATAACAGCCAGCAGCTGTCCCAGGCGGCAGCAGCAGCAGCAGCCAAGGGTGGTGCCAGGGTCCTGGCCAGCTGTGGCAAATGGCTCGGGCTGCCATTGACACAACTCAGCTAAGGCTAGGGACACACATTGCAAATAAACTGGTATAAGCGATCGGAAACTAGTTCAAATCTATAACACAACAGAAGTTCACTGCATGTTGTGTTACAGTTCATGCTTTCAAAATGGCCAAAACTGGTTTAACATGAACTTGGATGGATTTAGTATCAGACTTAAATTATTTGGGTTAATTCTGTTTATTGAATTTCTGTCCCAGATGCCCTCTAGATTCAAGTTAACTCATAGTCCCCTAGCATCCCAGGACGCTTTGCACCCCTCCCTCCCCCTGCAAACTCCTCTTTGCAGGGTGTGTAGGCTCAAGCTATCTGCTCCAGCCAAGCAGGGAGGTGTGCTCTATTGCCTCCTGGCTTCTGACCTGAGCTGCTGCAGGCATCTGGCTGCATTTCCAGAATAAAAAATGCGTGCTTCACTTGCTTATTGGTTCAGTCTATGCAGCTTAAACTAACCTGTGAAGACTGAATCAAATCAGCCTCAAGCCTTTTGACTATCTGTACTTAGCCAAAGTGTATTCCTGGGGCTACTGCCCTAGCCATCTACTGCTTATTATGCTCCTGGGCAGTACTAGAGAGTGAGGTGTGTTTATTTTCTCTTTATTGTAGTACTGGTCAAAAATATTTTTCTGGAACAATTTTCCATTGGAAATGTAGAACCACTGAAATCTAAGTGTCCGCTTTTACCTAAACTTCATTTTGGTGAGCAGACAGGCAGGGGTGGCATTAGGAGAAAGCAGTTCTAACAGTGTTAAACCAACTCAGCGTTTTAAAATGGAACATGTACATTTTGCTGTGGCTTTTTATTTGAATTTTGAGTTGGTCTTACGATAGCTACACATGCAGCAATAAGCAAGCAGGCTTGTGATTAAGCTGACATATATTTTTTTTAATTTTCTTTCAGAGGAAGTGATGGAATGTTTAGGTTTTATATCCAGTTAGAATGAAAGCAAATACAGACATTTCAAAATTATCTTAAATGAATTTCCATTTCCTTTCCAGCTTTATTTTTTGGGAATGTGTGGTACCTAAGAGCATACCTGCTGCACCATACCCATGTTGGATAATGCACTGTATTTGGATTTTTAAAAAAAATTCCTACCCTAAAAACTGTTGTTCTGTATCTGTTCTACTTATATCCGGGTGTTGAATTCCCATCAAGAGTTTCCTATATTTTCCTGAGCACTGAAAACTATTCCTGTTCTTTTTGAATTGCAGGAAAATCTGTCTCCTTTTATGACCTGTTACACCTGATCTCTAGGTATGAATTAATAAGGGATACTTCTAACTGCTTATTTTAACTAAACTTATTTTATTTTGGAGACATAGCTGCTATTTTTTACAGTTGCTCTGCTGTGGGAGCTAGGCCACATGTTCAGATATTAGTGTATCAGTGTATACTAGAATCTCTCTACTTTGGTCAATTTTAAAATGTTTTCATTTGCTTTCATTAACTAGATATTACCATGAGATTTCAAGGTACCATAATAGTAATATTTTCTCAGATAAATTCAAATGTAAAGAAGGCAAATAGCTGTTGCTTTTTTTTTCTCTGGTTGTATAAATTGATTTTTGTTTCACTGAAGGTGGGAAGGGGAGAGATATTTGGCAAGATGTACAGAATAGCATCTAAATATGATATGCAATTGCTGGGGATTTCAGAATCTAGATTACAGATGACTCTGGTTTTAGATTAAACTATGTTCCACTTAAAATATAGCACCAGTAAATTAAGACTACTGTGTTTTAAGAAATGTTAAAGATTGGAATCTGGGGGGCCAAGTGAACTGTAAAGTGAGAAGGACTTGTAATCTTTCACACACTAGCTCTGCATTTTTTTTTTCAATTGCTGAAGGCTGCTTTGAACTATTTTTGGACTCATCAAAAAGAAACCAGTAATGTTACTTGGATTACTTACTATTATTAGTTAAGGTTTTTATATTACAGTAGCATTTGAGACCGAAGTCAATATAGGGGAGAGCTGTTCTAGAAGCTGTACAAAATATACAAAATCAGAGTTTATATTTTAATTGGAAGCCATGGTCCTAAACTGAAAGCCTTGTGGGATATTCTGCTGCTCATACAAAATTTTCTAAGTGCTTTTAAGATATAGCCTGAGCTATCTGCAGTCTCATCATAAAAATGAAGACCCCAGGATACTGAGTGAGAAAGAGATCTGGAGGATGTGAGGTCCTGTGGGTAAGAATTGGCAGTGCCATGTAGACTGCACAGTTTTAGTTTTGAATCAGGTTCAGATGGACAGAAAATTGAGATGATATAGGCAATAGAAGAGAGTTGTGATGTTTGGGAGCTGAGATGTTCATAATCACAGGTGTTTGCCTGCTCTGTCACAGTTTGTGTTTCTGTCACCAGTCTAATCATTTATTTTTCAACTTTATTATTCTAGTATATCTGAAGGTCCCTGGTGTATCACAATCAGTGTAGGGGAGGCCCGAGATCCTGTAGTTATCAAGTGGTAAAGTTCATGTTGTTGTTATGGCTTATATACAGTAGGTTTAGTCCTTGTACGTAATCTTCCAGAGTATGATCCATCAGGAATATTGTTTAGGGTGTTCTTTTTCAAAATGTCCATGAATTAATTTAAAAGCTTAATTAACTTGTGTTTAAATTATAATAATATTGGCTTATTACTAAGCTAGTTGCCTAGGCCAAGACAGCTAATGGTCTCTTCTATCTAATTCTGGGTTAATGAACATGCATTTTTTAACAAGTAGCAGGTTTGCTAAAGCCCATTTTTTTTTTTTCTGTAGCAGGTGCATTTGCTATGAGCATCAATAGTGGAAAATATTGCAGCAATTAGATCTCTCACACTAAATTATACTAAATAGGAGCTCAAATATATTTGTAGCTAGAAAAATGTATATATTTACCACCGCTCTCCTCCCCTTCAGAGAGATAGAGAAATGTGGTTATCTGTTCATTATTGGAGACAGATTATATTGTTTGTCATCCTTTCTGCAATACAGCTGTTCCTTCTCTAATCCCCTACTTTTCCCTCCTTCCCTCATCTCTTAGAGGTAGTCTTATACTTCTAAGCTAATTTCCCACCCTCTTCTATGGGTCCCTCTCATTTGCTGGCTGGGTAGCTGACTGATTCTCTCTCCCTGTTACAGTTCCTGTTACAGTCCCATCTTGAGGGAGGGGAGAAGTCTTTGACTTCTTTACAAAAAATATTTAAACAATGCTTTATACTCACATTAAATGTGCTTTTCACTGCGTGCGTTCACAAAGCATTTTATAAAATAGCAATTCATGCTTCCTGATGGGGTCTTCTGACATTATTCATCACTTTTATCAGTAGTCTTCTGACTGAATAAGAGTTGGCTCAAGAGAAAAGACTTGCAGCTAACAGCAGTACGAGGCTTTCAGGAGCATATTACCAGAGCATATTGCTTTAGTCTGTCCCCTTGAACAAATGGCTATATATTAGGGATAATGGGTGTCAATAAGTTGAAACTATGAGTGCATCTGTGATTCCTCTCTGGAAATCCTGAGACATCAGCTGAGAGAAATGCTGCCCAATCACTCCCCTCTGCATGAACTCTATGCTGAAAAAGTCCTTGTGTGATTGCCATTAGAATGATGTTCAGTCTGCCCAGAGCTGCTCTCAGGAGTATGGCTGAGACAGACTCTGAGAGCATTCTTGGCCATGCTCCAAAAATACTGATCATATGACATATTTCTGCAAATGATGTGTGAAGAGGGAGTTGAGTGCACAGGGCTTTTTCCTCCACAGTGGTTTTGGAATCACCACATAGTAGGTATTAATATATCCTATGTGAACAAATAGATTCATAAAATTGTGACACCACTTAAAAGGTCTCTCTTGCTATGAGAGGGTCATTGTGTTCTCCAGCAGGACACATCTAAATGAGTGAAAGCCTCATGTAGAAGTAATAAAAGATAAGGCATTCCAAGCATATCTTTAACTAGAGTGAAACTGATTTTAGTTTGGAGGCTGCAGACAAAAAAAGAAGGGAAGAGAAGGTTGTTTTTACTCTACCCCCAGTTACAAATATGTAAACTTCTATTAAAAATGTCTAGTTAAAAATGCACTCATCATAGACAATTCAACCTTGAACAGCATGTAAGCCTTCTATGCCATTATCTGAACTGGATAAATGAGTCCAGTCTATCAAACAACACAGCATTTGGCAATACTTTCAGTAATGTACTAGAGGTCATCAAGGCAAAGAGAAGCATAGAAAGTCTGCAACATCTGGTTATTATGGCAGTAAGATTATACTGGTCCATCAAGGGTACTTGGCCATGGCAAGGTCTAGGAAACACAGTAATTTCAGTTGGTAGGGATGAACCTTGGCTTGCTGCATTTCCAATCTATCATAGTCAGTATATCTCAAGGGGCAGTTGGCATGTGAAAAGTTATTGTTAACAAGTTATACAACAAGATGCGAGTATGCTGCTATAGTACTGCTCTGTTGTCAAAAAACCAGTAGCATGACTAACATCCTGATGCTGGCTTTCCTAGTTCTGTGAGACAATATTAGTGCATCATTACTAATATAATATATGCACATTACACATGTTCACCATGGTGTATATACTTCCAAATGTTCCTCAAATACATCACATGGGATGAAGACAACACAAGTGCAGTTGAAAGAAATCAGGAAACAAAATACAGGAATAACAATTCTTTATTTATGTTTCTTCATGCAATTTATGGAAATGTTTTATTGGTAAATCTTTTATGTGGAGTCCCCCATTAACACTTCATTTTAATTTGTTTCATCATCTGGGACATAACCATGCTTATTATCCTCTTTTTTTTTTTTTCTTTTTAAAAAGTGAATTCAATTCAGTACTTTATCAGAAGGGCTTGAAATTGAAATTGAAGACTTTCGCTTTATCCACAGAACAGGTGAAGCAGAAAGAATACAAGTTTCTCAAGATTCCTCTGTCAACATGACTCGGTGATGATAAAGTAACTCACGAAACAGACACTATGATGCACGTTGCACATTTCAACTTTGCCTACCAGGAGGAAAATAGCACAGTTATTCTGGGATGTTTTAAAAGCAGAAGTTTAAACTAACCACAGTAGTCAGGTTGAGGTATGTCGTTCAAGTCCATGGACAATTCTTCCATTCCTGTAGAAGACAAAACCAATATCTTACATGAGTGCCTATATCCAGCTGGCCACCTTGAAGGTGTAGTGCAATACACTCCTTTGTTCATGTTTGGTAGTTCTGATTGAGGATTACTAATGTCAAGTGACAATGAAACAGTTTGAGACTGTTTGAGTATTCACTAGCCACTTTGTTTTTTTTAACAGGCTTTTTTCATTGCACAAACATGTTTTTAAAAATGTGAGTTAAAAATGACCAGACAAGTCAAGAGAGAAATGAATGTGTAAATATCTAAATCCTGAGAAGACACGCAGCAGGGGGCGTACAGTATAACTGCCTAGCTAGATACAAATGGTCTAAATAGTAGACATAAAATATCCATCAGCTTGTTCTAAGGAAAGCACTGCAGTCCATCTGATAATAAGGGAGGGTAATTCTTCATTGTTTCCCAAAGTAAGGTCAGTCTACCAGCTAAAAAGGACAAAACTACAAGTCTCCAGGTAAATCAGATTATATGCCTTATGTAATCTGGTATCACATCTACAGATGCATGCAAAAAATGCATCAGCTATCCTCTGTATGAGTAAGGCAGTGGTGTTAATGGGTTTCATGCACAGACAAGCACTATCTGTTTCAAGAAAAAAGCGCAGTAATTGGTTACAATTAGGAATGTGCAAATTGAATATAAAATCTGCTGAATAGTTGGACTGCTACTTTTGTTTGACTAGCTGAGTGTTGCTTAAGGGATCTGGGCAATATTCACTCAGCATATTTCACCCATCATGTCTGCTACTGTTGGAAAGACCTTGGAGGTGAAGACTATGTTGGCTACCCAACATTAGTCAAAAGATAGGGTTGTTTTGCACTGTACAGACTAACTTAATCAGACAGAAGCTTTGTAAGCAGCAGGTTTATTTCATTAGGTCAGAGGAAGGGGAAAACTGAAGAGAAGGTACCTGCCACTTGCAGCATGTTGAATAAGGAGAAGCTGCCTTTCTGCAAACTGTCTGATCAGGATTTTAGCTTTGGCCTCAAAAAGGAGCTAGGACAAGACCTCAGGCCTCTCTCCTTGAAGAAGGCTATCATGGAACAATTAATACAACAAGTGGTCCCAGAAACAACAGCTTCTCTGAGGAAGATAGGAGATAATGGGGAAAAGGAATTTATTGTTCATATTTTTTTTATCTGAATTAGGACCTCTAGAATGTGAGCAGCTTCTGAATCGCAACAGCTTCCTTTCAAAATAAGGGAAAGAAGGAAGAGGTAGACAACACCTTTAAAAATAACTAGTTGATTTTAAAATTGGTGTTTTTGGTAGGCAGGGCATAACTGCAGAGCAAGACAGGTCACATCTATATACCTTGGTTTAATGAATGTTAAAACAAATGTTGATTCTGAAAAGCTCCCATTTGCTACCACTTAATCATCATCTTTCTTCTCTTGTTCTTTCTGCTTCAAAAGGTACATTTTCTTAGCCTATTAACTAGAGTGAAATGCAAGGATTTTTGTGGATGATTTTTTACTGGGCCAACTCTATGCCAGATAGATTTAGACAAGCTTTTGAGTGCTTTTAATAAAATTTAAAAAAACTCACACACATGCTTGTCCCTCATAGAATCATAGAAAATTAGGGTTGGAAGGGACCTCAGGAGGTCATCTAGTCCAATGCCATAGCCAAAGCAGGACTAGCCCCAACCAGATCATCCCAGTCAAAACTTTTGTTTAGCCGGGGCTTGAAAACCACCAAGAATGGAGATTCCACCTCTCCGGCTGACCTTTTCCAGTGTTTTACTTCCCTCCTAGTGAGCAAATTCTACCCAATATCTAACCTAAGCTTCCCTTGCTGTATTTGCTCCTTATTCTGTGTCACAGGATGGAGTCCCCAGGGATGGCTGTGAACCCCTAGGACTCCTTGACTGTGCTAATCTTGCCCAACAGGCACCCTCTTTCTCGCCCACCACATCTTGCTGGTAATTTTAGTAAATTGGTAGGCTGCCCTCGAGTTCGTATTCTGAACACGGTCTTGCTGGGCCCCACTGAACCCTATGGGTTCTTAGACCCCTTTGGCATCCCAGTTCAAAACGGGTGACTCACAGGACACCTCAGCCTTATGGGCTAGATGTGTGACTTCAAAACCATCCCTTTACCACACCCCAAGCATCGCAGATGGTATTGATGGGCCTTGCTACAGCCCCTTGTCCTCACTGGGCTCTCTGCGTCCCACATTGGCACTCCGCAGCCCTGTCTCTGTGCTAGGGTCTGCTTACCCCCTCATTGCTGTGCCCTTCTCTGGCACTGGGGTCCCCACACTGTCATGGACCCCCAGTGAGGCCTCCTCCTTCCCCAATAGCCTGAACCCAATGCACCAGTCATACAGCAACTAAAATCCAGGCCCTTGGGCTATAACATAATATGAGCGGTTCTGGGTGTGCTCTGTCCCTTTAAAACATCAAACCTTTCCCATCACTAAGTGTCTTATAAGCCAGGGTCTCTGGCCAGCTCCTGGGACTCCTTAATCCCACCCGGAGTAGAACAGGCAGCCAAGCATCTCTGGTGAGCTGCTTCTCTGAGAGCTCCTTCCCCCCGGCTGCTGACAGAGAACTCAAACTCTACTCCCAGCCCTGGGGTTTCTATTTGCCCAGGGCCCTGCCTCTTCTGGTCAGCAGGTGCAGGCTAATTTACTTGTTGGCCTGTTGCTATAGTAAACTGCACCTGTGGGCTTCTCTCTTAGGACTCTCTCCCTAGGCAGTTTCTGCTCTTATGGGAGCAGGCACCATAGTGCCCTGCGACATTCTGTCATCCGCAACCAATGAGAACAGTCTAGTTTCATCCGCTTTTGACGCCACCCTCAGGTAGGTGAAGGCTGATATTAAATCCGCTCACAGTCTTCTCTTCTCTAGACTAAATAAGCCCAGTTCCCTCAGCCTTTCCTCAGAAATCATATGCCCTAGTCCTGTCACCATTTTCATTGCCCTCCACTGGACTCTCTCTAATTTGTCCACATCCTTTCTGTAGCTGGGGGCCCAAAACTGAACACAGTACTCCAGATGGCCTCACAAGTGCTGAATAGAGGGGAATAATCACTTTCCTCGGCCTACTGGCAACACACCTACCAATGCAGAATGCCGTTAGCCTTCTTTGAAGCAAGGGCACACTGTTAGCTTATTAGCTACTGTAACCCCAGCTCCTTTTCTGCAGAGCTGCTGCCCAGCCAGTCAGTCCCCAGCCTGTACTGGTGCATGGGATTTTTCCATCCAGAGCATAGGACTTTGCATTTGTTCTTGTTGAGCCTCATGAGATTTGTTTTGGCTCAATCCTCCAGTTTGTCTAGGTCAGTCTGAATCCTAGCCCTACCATCCAGCATATCTAATACTTCCCCCAGGTTGGTATCATCTGCAAACTTGCTATGGATGCACTCTGCATCTTCCAAGTTGTTGATAAAAACATTGAAGAAAACTGGCCCCAGGACCAACCCCTGGGGCACTCCACTTGATACCAGCTGCCAACTAGACAGCAAGCCATTGGTTAGTACCCTCTAAGTCTGTTCCTCAAGCCAGTTTTCTATCCACCTTACAGTTCATTCATCCAGCCCATTCTTCCTTAGCTTGCCTGTGAGAGTGGGTGTATCAGAAGCACTGCTAACATCAAGGTACATCACATCAACTGGTCTCCCATAGGGCCAGTCATTCTGATATAATAAAGGGCTTAGTCCGTCTGACTGTCTGTCTGTAATGCTCTTGGAGCACTCTGGTTACTGAAACAACCAATCGGAATGCTCCAAGAGTGTTACGGACAGGAGGTGGTGTGCTTCCATGATGGCAGGTTGGATGGGACAGAACAGGGGGCAAGGCCAGTGCTGCTGGCCTTCCCCATCCCTTCCCCTCCCCCAACACTATTCCCTGCTGGAAATGGCAGGGATAGTGGGGGAGAAGGCCAGCACCAATGGCCTCATCCCCCTCCCCCGGCCCTGCTCTTTGGAGGTGGTGGCAGCACAGGGTGCTGGCAAAGGGGGATGGAGGGAACAGCGGAGCAAACTTCACCATCCCTGCTCCTGGGAGGCAGCGGTGATGTGGGGAGGGAGGTTAGGGTTAGCAAGCTTCCACCGCCCCTCCCCCTCCCATTGTTCTTGATGGGCAATTCTCTAGTCTTATCATAGAAGGCAATCAGGTTGGCCAGGCATGACATACCCCTGGTGAACCCATGCTGACTATTCCTAATCACCTTTTTATTCTCCAAGTGCTTTGAAATAAATTCCTTGAGGATCTGTTCCCTGTTTTCTCTAGAGACTGAGGTGAGACTGTCTGTAGTTCCTCGGATGCTCCTTTTTCTCCAGCCACTATATTTGCCCTTAACTACTAACTTTCAATCATCTGGGACCTCTCCTGATCACCATGAGTTTTCAAAGACAATAGCTCTGCATTCACATCAGTCAACTTCCTTAGCACACTCAGGTGCATCCCATTCAGCCCCATGGACTTGTATATGCCCAGCTTTTCTAAATTATCCCTAATTTGTTCTTTCACCACTGTTGACTGCTCATCTTCCCCCCAGGCTGCGCTGCCAGGTGCAAAAGTCTGGGAGCTGATCTTGCCTGTGAAGACTGAGGTGAGAAAAGCATTTAGCACTTCAGCCTTTTCTGCATCCTATGTTGCAAGGTTGCCTCTCTCATTCAGTAAGGGATCCACACTTTCCCTGATCCTTCTCTTGTTTCTGATATACTTGTAGAAACCTTTCTTGTTATCCTTCATGTTCCTTGCTAGTTACAACTCCAATTGCACTTGGCCTTCCAGACTTCATCTCTGCATGCCCCAGAAACACTCTTATACTCCTCCCTACTTGTTTGTCCAAGTTTTCATTTCTTGTAAGCTTCCTTTTCATGATTCAGTTTACTGAAGAGTTCCCTGCTAAGTTAAGCTGGTCTACTGTCATATTTTGCCAAAGTGAGGTCAGTCTGCCAGCTAAGAAGAACAAAACTTCAAGTCTCCAGGTAAATCAGATTACATACTTTTATATAATTTCATATGCCAGCTACAACATTACTCCAACACTACTTTGTCAGCTAATGTAGGTTTTTCGTTTTGTCAGTCCCACCTGAGCAATGCCACTTTGGAATACAGATCTGGCTCTGTATTCTAGCCAACGCATCAGTGGCAGGCTTACCACATATTTTCTGGTTACAACATTTTTATTTTTCCAGGTGGACATATCATGGGAGCAACTTGTCTTATAGAGGCCAGGGTGTATATGTGGGGGGTAGGGATGTTTAAAGAGAAAAAAAATGTATACAAGTGTAGCAAATTAGATCTACAGGCAATAAGTAAAAGACGTCAACGTTGCCAATTTTACAGTTACTTCCCAGAGCAGAACTTCATTCTGGATTTTTAGGATTGCGAGAAATCTAAAATCTTCACTGAAGCTGAAAAGTTTGCAGGGACAAAAGGTCAGTTTTAACAATCTCTCAATTTAAGTTCAACAGGGTTTTAATGAAGGCTGCTTTCTACTGTGTATTAAAGCCCCGATACCCCCATATCTTTTTCAAGGCACCAAAGCTCTGGCTCCAAGACGCTATTAAATTGACAAATACTACAAAAATAACAAATCAAAATAGCAAAACAGCCAAATAGAAGGCATTCTGCAGCAGCATCAAAGAAAAAAGGCAAATTTAAACCTTAAAGGTAAGACACAGTGAAGATATTTCACTCTTCATATCAGGTACGAAAAATAGAATTAAAATATATGCACCTGTGCAACAGATACAATTGCTAAATAAGTGAGCAAAAACATACTTGAAGCATTCATTTTTAGTAATTACTTTACTGTATGAAGCTCAGAGCTTTTTTCAGATAAAACTTCTGCAGATGGGTTCTTTTCCCGTAACTCTTAATTTTTGCCTCCCCGTCTGCTATTATTTTTGATTGTTTGCAGCTGAAACTGTCTTTGGCTTTGAATACAGTTTATGTGTATGATACAGTGAACTGGAGTCCTGAGCCCAAAGCCAATGAAGCAAATTAGACTGCTACCATGAATGTCAAGGAGAGAAGCTTTGAACTTTAAAAATGAGTTGTATCCATTAAATCTGAAAGTGATTTTAAAACAATTTTAATTAAAATGGTAAAGGAAGCTCCACTGAAATATTAGAAACTCCTTTGGCTTGGTTACATTCTGAGTGGAGAAGCTGAGGGTTATTGCTAAGCCTATGTACTTCCGTGTTTGCACTTTATGCTTGTAAAGTGCACATTTTTTTACAGGTTTGGCTGCCATGCCTTTGAGCAAACATCACTGTTGATTAAAACATTGGGTAGAGTAGGTTTATGTGACTCCAATTCATCAGCACTCAGGGGTTATGAACCTCAGCCCATTAGGGGTATATTAATGATGTGATTAATGGTATGGTACTTCTTCCTTTTAGTTTTGCTGAAGAAGTTGACTCCCATAGCAACAGGTCATCATCACGGAAAATTCTGGGGTAAAGTCTATTAATGATTCCCTTTTCAAGTCTAGAAATTCTGAATCATTTTGGAGATTCCAGCATAGCAGGAAGAATCAAAACCTTGGTAGAAAAAAAACATTTATCATTAGAAAGGTAAAAATGGATGAGGCATAGGGTTCATTTCTCTAAAAGAGCAAGAGCAGCTTGTACTCTTCATTTCTTCTACCTCTGGGTTTTTGGTGAGGTTTTTTGTTGTTAATTTTTTTTTTTTTTTTTGCTTTACTTTTCTTAAAGGAAGAAATGGCTTCCTGAAATGTTGTGGCTCTCCAGTTCTCCAGAAACCATTCCTTCCTAAACTGAAATTCAGTGATGGTTTTTATCTCCTCAGACTTTGTCCTGTCTAATTAGACAAGAAAAATGAATCAAGTCTAATATTTGTGTAATAAAATAGAATAAATATACAGCATCACTAGACAGAGTTTTTGTTTTGGTCACCTATCCTATAAGGTCTTAAGTATAGGCTTAATTTTAAGATCCATGTGCAGTCTTACTGAAGTTCATATAATGTTCCTTTAAATATCTGGCTACTTGTCTATACTAGTAATGTAGCAGAATCATTGGAAAACAGAGCTGAAAGGGACCTCATTATCTCATCTGGTCCATTCCCCTGCTCAAGACAGGAGCTTCCTTAACTAAACCATCCTAGCCAAGCCTCTCTGACTTGCTCTTTCCAGGGATGGCTATTCCACAATTTAGTTAGGTAATTTGTTCCAATGCATGACGATGCTCATATTCAGAAAGATCCTCCTAATCTCCATCTTAAATTTCTTCTGACCGTAGCAGAGGAAATTTAGGTTGGTGATTAGGAGAATCTTTGAGGCCATTGCTCCTATTTTTGTCCCAGTTGGCCGCAGAGAATAAGTTATCTTCATCCGTTTTATAATCACAATTTATAATCTCCCTGTAACTAATAGTGGGCACATCTACATGAGAAATTTAGTGTGGAGTTGCCTAATTAGCTCCCTAGTAAAGTCTCAGCATCTATATGTGTGGTCCTATTAGTCTGGAGTAAACTAATAAACACGGCCATAGGCTAGTACTTGTCAACACAAGTACTATCCTGCAGTGGTGTTTAGTGAACCCCAATGCATGTGTAAATGGTGACCAGGGCTGCTTAAGGCATGAGGGTGCTTCAGTACAGGGGCTGCCTGCCAGCTAGTCCCACAGTGGAGCACCCTTGTGCCCCAGCCAGCCTCTCTGCAGCATGTTGAATTGGACTGGAGCAGTCTCAGGCTGGCAGGGGCCACTCTGACCTGATTCAACATACTGTGGTCCCTGGTGCACATGTAGATGCAATGCCCAGGAGAAATAAACTCCAGTGCAAATTGCACCAGAGCTCAATCGGTCACATTAATAGCACGTGTAGACACACCCACTGTGTTTCATTGTGAGAATGGAACATGGAAGTGAAGTCAAGTCACAGGGGTAGTGTGACGGCTGCAGGTGTTGTAAGGCTTGCTGCCCCTGCCCTGAGCTCGTTTTCCTACAGGTAGTGACAGAGTGGATCTCAGCTTTGGACTGCCTGGTCTGCCAGGAAGTTGGTCTTATGTTTTCTAGCTTGCCATGACTTTGATGATATTATATTGCTAGGAGGCAAGGTGATCCTACCCAATCTCAATTCCTGTTTTCCTCTGTGGGGCTCCAAATCTCCCCTTTACCCCACCCTAGCCTCTCCAGCAGGCACCCAAATTCTCTGCAGCCAGGTCTTAGCCAACTGCCTGTTGGTCTAGTATTCTCCCCTCCGCCCCCAGGGTGACCATTGGCTTTGGTTAGGTGTCCACCCTTCCAGGGCTGGCCTTGGCCTGCACTCAAATATCCACCCTGCTGGGGGCGCGCGCCCCCCCCGATGAACAAGAAATAAAAAAAATAACAAATGGGGTCTGGGGGGGGTTGGTTTGGTTGTTGGGTGGGGGCGGGTCTGGGTGAGGGTGGGG
>JAGPOW010003642.1:30019218-30058209 GCA_030014935.1 Caiman crocodilus
CTGGCCGTTTGTCTTTTTTTCCACCCCCACCCAACAGGGTTCCCCTTTGGTTTTGTTTGGTTTCCACCCTTACCGGGCTGGCCTTGGCCTGAAAAAAAAAATCCCCCCCTCTGCCCCCCCCCCCCCCAAAAAAAAAAAAAAAAAAAAAAAGCAAAAATTGCCTGCTCTCAGTCTCTTTGCCAGACTTAGTCCATGTCCCCTTCACTTGCGGTCAGGCTGTCATGTCCCAATCGCAACAAAATAAATCAGTTCAGCCACTGCTCAGCATAGGCCTGCCCTGGCTTACTTATGAGTGTTTGCAGTCCCAGTGGGATCACTCACAAGTGCAGCGAGGCTCTAACCTGGAACAGCAGTTCTTCTAGCCTCTTACCCCAGATCTGCTGCTGTCACTCCGCTCCAGGGATTATCAGAACCCTTGTGTGTGCAGGCCTCTGCCTGCTTCCTTCTTAGGGTCACACCAGCAGTGTTTCTCCAGAAAGTTTCACAACACTTGCCTGCAGCCAGGCTTGCACTTGGGCAGCAAGCCTTACAACACCTGCAGCCGTCACACTACCCCTGTGACTTGACTTCACTTCCATGTTCCATTCTCACAGCTGCTCCTCTCCCTGTGGCTTGCAAGGAACTGACCCACCTCTGCCCTTCTACAGGGCCAGAAATACCTCGAAGCAGCCTCGCTCCTCCAATCCGGAGTGAGATGCTGCTCCTGAGGTGTGGTAATGGCTTCCCTTCCTTTCCAATCTCCAGCTGCAGCTCTGTCAGCTCTCCATGCTGTAAGTGTTGCTTGTTTTCACTTTCCCTGTCTGTCGATTTTCTTCTCCTGATCTCCCCTGCCCGGCATGTAAGGCACCTTTTGTTTGCTCTGTCACTCCTTTACAGGTAGCAAGAAGTTGCTGTTCCCACGTCCTGGATACTATAGTTCTTTACTCAGAAGTAGGATAAAGAGAAAAGTCCTGAATTAAATGCTATCATGGTATGGGTAGAAATATACATTTTCTGCTTCATCTGGTTGAGGAGAATTACCTAGCAACAAACAGGTTAGAAACATATTATAGAGGGATATGTTGCTGCTTTGTAGTTAAGGATAAAGATTAGTTTGCCATTGTAAGGTAGAATTCATCTCTTCCATCTCAACCAGAATTGCAGCTCTTTTTCTGAAATTTTAGGTGGCAGTATTGGACAAAAGATTTTTTTTATAACTTTGGGCTACTTTCTCAATCCAGGGCTGGAAGGGATTCTTGACAGATGGCCTACTCTTAGGGTTTTAATTGTTCAGTTGGTCAACCAAACCGCGCAGGATTGGCTTGTCTAGTTGTAAAGCCACTTCTGATTATTAGGTTACATTTTGAATAACTGATTTATGACATGCAACAGCAGTTTTTATATCATGGGGATTACACAGAGGGGTTGGAAATAGTGGTTTATCCAAAAACATGAAAGTACCATATAATTATAATGAAAGTATAAACTATAAGATTTTTTTAAATAGAACTTATATTATGTAACTGTTCATTGAAAGGCAGAATGAAGAAGAAACTTTTTTTTCCCACAGGTATGGCATTATAGAGCAGAGAGAGAGTCTAAACTTCAGCTAAGTCATCCTTCTTTTCCTGCTTAGGCTAACAGGAACATGTAGCAGAGAGCAAAATTACCCTAAGAAAGGTTAGCTTGATTAGTGGGACATCCAGGCACATAAAAAGGAGAGAGAACTCTTAACACCTGTGAAGTAAAGAACAATTAAGCCAGTAGACTCCCTCAATTATGTGAATAGTAATGCTGCCATACTGGAAATCACGTGGCAAAAATTTGTGCCTACCAGAACCTCCCTGATGGAAGATAGTTCTGATATTTGATTTGCCATAAACAGGGATCTGGGTTTCCCATGGAAAAACAGAGTAAAACACTGATTTCCCCACTTACTGAAGTAAAACATGGATTTCTCATTTTAGCAGAGAAACCAGTGGATTTTGCAGTTTTGCAGCAAGCCCTCTGCAGGCTGGCAGAGTTTCAGATCTGTGTGCAGCGCTGAGCTGGGGTGAGCTGCCTATTGTGGGCCAGGCTCCTGTCCTGCTGATCTCCACCAGGACCTCCATAGCTTGGTGGGTTTAACCTTGATGCAAGCTATGCTGCCCTGGCGAAATGTCCTCTGTGTGTGCAGGGGCAGTGTGGAGTTGTGGGCCTCACTGCTGCCGTGCACGTAGGAGATGCATCACCAGGGCAGCGCAGAGCTTGCAGCTTTCCTGTGTGGCCATGCTCTGCCATGTAGTGCTGGGTTGCTCCTGCTGGGCTGCAGAGGCTTTGGGAGAGGGCAGCAGGGTGGGAGCCCAAGCCTGCAGTGCACACCTGCCCCTGCCCCGCACACAGATCTGCGGGGTGTGGGTCCCCTCTGTCCCTTGAGAGCGCATGCAGCCACAGAGACCTGGGCACCTGCTCAAACCTGCAGCAAACAGCAGGGGCGGGAAGCCAGCTCCGTGTTTTGCTTCACCGGAGCAGTGGTTGCCTTCTGTTAGGGGCAGGAGGCTGTGGACCTGGGTCCCTGGCACCATAGCCCTAGCAGCTGGGGGCCCCCTCCGCCAGGGTTGGTGGGGAAATGGGAAGTAAGAGGCATTAGCACAGCCTGAGGATTATGGGGGAGAAGGGCATGAGAAGGGCTGGGGGGCTATGAAGGGGGAGTGAGGGACACCAACAGGGCTGTGGGGGACTGGGGGGTGGGAGGCCTTTAATTTTAATCATGTATTTTGGGGGGGTTCAGAGAATTTGCATTTTTATCAGGGAAAATCAGGATCCCTAGTAATGAGGGCTTTGCCTGCTGGTATTGAACACATGTATGGCTGAGGGTGCCCCAGCTGAAGGAGACAGCTGAATAAAAGACTTTTTATTTCATCCAACAGGAAGCCTAACTATAATCTGAAGATGGAATAAAACTGGGAGAAATTGCAAATATTTGGAAGATTGCTTTAAATTTTAATTCTATCTTGTAATTTTGGAGAACTGAACTATAGAAAATAAATTTAAATCATCTAAGACAAGTGAGGTCCACATGTGAAGGGAAAAGTGTTTGTTTATACAGAACAGCTAGTTTCAGGGGAGATGGGGCTGAACATCCCCTATCAAATCTGTTGCCATGCTGTACACCTTGTAGTTCACCAGTAAGTCTGCTCTGGAATTGTCCCTCAGTGGCTGCTTTCAGGTTCGTCAGACTCAAGAACAGATATTGCCAACAATCCTGGAGTGTTTTCACTGGTGAACTTATGGGTCTAAAGTGTGCCTGTTGACTAAAAGATGCAGGGAATGTTCAGCCCTCTCCTCCCTAGATGAAACTGCTGCCATAGTAGAAGCAAAGTCAAAGACACTAAAGAGGTTGAAAAGCAAAACCATATGAGGAAAAGCTGAAGGAATTAGCTATGCTTAGTTTAGAGCAGTGGTTCTCAAACTATGGGTTGCAACCCTGTTGGGGGTTGCAAGCAACTTAAAAGGGGGCTGCAAATTAAAAGGGGGTATGTGTGGTGGCACGGAGTGGTGGATGGCGGTGGTGGCTGCCACATGCGAGCACTCTGTCCCCTGCCGCCACCATCCAGCACTTGCAGTTGTGGTATCACAAACCTTGAGAGCCCCTGGTTTAGAGAAAAGAAAATAAAGAGGCAAATTGATCTCTTTTGCCACAGAGGGATGGACACATGGCAGAAAGTTAAGAAGCATAGCACTTTGTTTTTTTTAATCTTGGAAAATACTTCCTCCCGGTAGGCAATGGACAAGCTCCCTAGAGAAGATATGAAATCTCCTTTGGGTTTTCAAGATGATGGACCAGGCATCTGTCCAGGTTTAGAAGCATTGAAGCCTGCATCTGTGCAAGGGAGCTGCATTAGATGCCACTTACATCTCTTCATCTTTTAATCACATTATAACCACATGAAGATATATAAGTATTATGTAAGTTTTGTTAGGTTATGGATTCAGTCGATGCCATTAAAAATGCTGCTCAGGAAGCAAGTAAGGGAGTTCATTCTGTCCTGACAAATATGGAAAATCAGTAGTTTATTTTCATGTTGTAATGGTAGGGAATAGATTTAGTAATATAGCATCATTTAAAAATAGTGTTTTTTCCCTACCTTATTTAGATCCATATAATCTCAGTTCACAGTCATTTCATGCTGGACCCTACATTCTTTCTGAATTTTCTAGAAGAAAGTTGAATATCAGGGGAAGTACAAATCTACTTACTGCTACCTTGGTCAAGCAGCCAGTCATTCAACTGTGTCTGCAAAGGGTGATGCAAAAGACGGCAGGGTCATATAAAACTATGTATTACTTCAGTGTTTCCAATTTCCAGAACTGTGCGGTCCGTGTCCTTATAACAATTGTTGGGGCAGAGTAGAGCTAAGTGTGGAAATTCTGTGACCTAGATCTGGAATACCAAACAGAGAGCTTAACATGGTCATCTACTTCTAGTAGTCTCAAGTGATCCTCAAAAAAGTTTTACTTAATGTGTAGATCATTTTCTTGATGAAAATAGTTTGGCCTCACAGCATGCGATGGATTGCATGAGAATTTAAATCTTGCCAAGTACAAGATTATCTGGTAAGTGGTGTCACCAAAATAGATTTGAACGATCAAGAAGCACTCTGTCAAACTGGCAAGGAAGAAAATCATCCATGAACCTTGTCATATTGTGTAGCATTTTATGTTTCATCTTCCTCCATTTTTCTCCATGTTATGTCTTTGTGTATGCCACTTTAACTTAAAACAAGGCAGGTGGCACTTCAAACCAATTGGAACTGATTTCTACTCACTCCCCCATCTTTTGCATTTCTGCAGTTGTTTCAACAGGACCATGTGCTTTTTCTCTCTTAGGTATCAGGGTTGGGTTTTGCTCTGCATTTGGGGAAGTTAAACTGTTAATGTTTTGCAAATAAAAGGAGGATTGAATAGGCAGACAACATTTAAACATACTTCAGGCCCATCTATTCAAAGTTTGCCATTGCCATTTGAAACTCCCAATTAATTGCTTATGTTCATCTCAAACGTACCTTTGCCTTGAGTCCTGTATATGAGGAATCACCTAGATATATTGTCCCAAGAGAAGGCTGGGAATTAGGATTTGAGAACTGCTTCCTAATTCTTCCCTAGGGTTATAGGGGAGAACTAGGAACTATAACTTGGGGGTTATAGTGGACAATAAGCTGAATATGAGCCAACAGTATGCCCTTGTTGCCAAGAAGGCTAATGCTGTAGTGGGCTGCATTAGTAAGTGTGTTACCAAGGGAACTGATTATTCCTCTCTATTCAGCACTGCTGAGGCCACATCTGCAGTACGGTGTTCAGTTTTGGGCCCACCAGTACAGAAAGGATATGGACAAATTAGAGAAGGCCAGTGGATGGCAACAAAAATGGTGAGGGTGGTGGAGGACATGATTTATGGGGGAAGTATGCTGGCTCAGCTAAGCTATGTGGGGTTATAGATAGGGGCAGTGCTGGGCGGGCCTTGGTGAGCTATCGCCACCCCAAAATTCACCTTAGCCTCCCCCATAACCACCCCTCACAGCACTGATCTAGGTCATAGGTGGGCAGAAGACCGTTCACTCCCTGTGTCCAGTGGCCCAGACCTTGCACAGGAGTGTGGAGAAATAGTTTTATGGAAATTGCACCTTTACTCCCACGTATCCCCCTGCAGAGCAGGTAGGGAAGTAAGGAGCAGTTCATGCTCTTTTGTTGCTCAGGACATGCCTTCAGGACATGCCAGTCTGACTCATTTTATTTAGGATCGTAGGAAAGTAGGGATAGGAGAGACCTTACCATGTCATCTAGTGGTTCTAGTCTGCTCAAGTCAGAATGGTTCCTGACCAAACCATTTCAGCCAAAGGTCTGTCCAACCTGCTCTTGAAAATTTCCAAGGACGGAGATTCCATGACTTCTCTAGAGAGCCTTTTCCAGTGCTTGACTACCCTCAGAGTCAAAAAGTTCCTTCTAATATCCAACCTGTATTTCTTCTGCTGCAGCTTAAGCCACTGCTCATAGTCCTGTCCCCTATGGCCACAGATAAAAGCTCCATCCTCTCTATAATCACCCTTTAGGTATTTGAAGATTGGTATCAAATCCTCCTTCAGTCTTCTCTTCTCTAGACTAAATAACCCTAGTTCTTTCAGCTTTTCCTTATAAATCTTATCTCTGTGACCCCTCATCATTTTTGTTACTCTGCACTGGACTCTTTCCACTGTGTCCACATCTTTTTTGAAGTGGGAGCCCCAAAATTGGATAGAGCACTCCACGTGAGTACTCCAGCACAGCCTCCCCAGTGCTGAATAAAGAAGACTTGCTTCCCTTTACTTGCAAATGATGCTCCTGCTGATATAACTCAGTATGTTGTGGCTTTTTTTTTTTGGTTCATGTGTACAGCTCAAAATATGCTATGTGCTTTGCAGAAAAAATAAAACTGACACTATCACTGCCATTGACATAATGCGGGAGAGTAACACTAGTTACTCTGAGTACTGCACTAGTGTGTCCTCAGTGCAGTACTCAGTCCCATTTTGATTATCCCTTTTTCATAAAGATATAACAGCAATGAAAGACATCTCTGGGCAGTAATAAAAATGATTAAAGCCTTGGAAAACCTTCTGTAAGAGGACAGTTTGAAAAACAGATACTGTTTAGAGAAGGCATGAGTAAGAAGGGTCATGATAGAGGGATACAGAATGATGAAGAGTATAGGGAGTGTAGAGCATGCATTCCTGTTTATCTTTTTAAATTAAAAAAGGGGCAGTCAATGCATTTATATTGGTGTAAACTTCCCTTAAACAGGAGTAAACAAAGATTTGACCCATGATATATATAGCCCTAGTATATCTTAGAATACATTGTACAGTTGCCCTAGGAAAAATTGTTGGTAAAACTGCACTGTTGCAATGCTTTGTGTCCACTCCTATCCTGGGTTAGCTATTTTCTCAGTGCAAATAGCTGTGTTCTCAGTCATGTACCTGCTTTGGCAGTTACTCAAAAAGTGCTGGTCATTTGACTTCTCTGGACACCAGTATAACTTGCATCTGTGTTCAGAAGTGATGGAAGCTATATTGCTTTCATCATGTCATATGTCCAGGCTTGGCAAATGCAAAAGGTCACACATTTTAAATTCATAAAAGAGGGTTTTGTACTTGTAGAACACATAAAGCAGTGCAATTTATTGCCCTAGATGTTGCAGACAGGAGTTAGCAGAGTCCAAAAAGATTAGATATTCATATGGATAATAGTCACTTCAGATAGGATCCTTTAAAAAAAAAAAAAAAAAAAAGAATATGAGCTCTAATGCTTTAGGGTTTGGGTTTTTTTGCTATGAATAGGTTTCTTGAATCTTCCTCTGAATACCAGCTGCCATCCAAGACAGGGTCTTACTTGAGATAGTAATTCTTATATTCTAGTGATATTTTCACAAATTTATACACAGAGCAGAAAACCCATAGATATTGTTTGTCTTAATTGTTGTGTTATGCAAGCTGTGTGATTTGATGTATGAAAAGAAAAAAATAAAAGGTAACTGTTCATTTGAAATTCAAGAAATAAATTAGGAGAAATGAATAGAAGGTCTAACCTTTTGGATTCTGCAAAGCTGGATGTTTTTTGTGATAAATCTTTAGAAAATTATGGATTTTTGTGGATTATTTACTTTAGCCTGTGAACTGAATTACTTGTAATTTGCTTTCAGTGTTGAAATAGATTTTGAATTTAGCCTGTGGCAGTTCAGCAAGAGCCTGTGCCAACTTAGTCCTGTGCAACTGGTCAAAAGCCCCATTTCAACAAAAGCCTCTGTCATTTAGAGAGTGGTAGCCGTGTTAATCTGAAGTGAGGCAGAAGGCAAAGCAGTGTGGCACCTTATAGACTAACTTTTTCAGAGAGGCATGTGATTTTGTAGGATACACCCTACTTCATCAGATTTTAGGAATGGATTTGCAGAGGGCAGGGGTACTAAATAAAAAGTAACAAGGTGATTAAATACAAATGATTGGGAAAAGTTGAGGGAAGGAGGGGAAGCTAAGATGAATGTAGAGCAGTGGTTCCCAAACTTTTTAGACTGCAGATCGTCAAACTATGCACCGACAAACTGCGGACCAGCATACTGCGGACTGACAACCAAACCTTTTTTATGCTTAGTATACTGGTCATACCAGCATACTTCCAGTCCAGCAGCTAACCTTCCTGCGGACTGGCAGCCAACCCGTCATGGCCCAGCACTGGGCCATGGCCTGGGTGTTGGGATCCTTAATTTATTGTGTTCCATTGAAATGACAAGCATAGCCAAAATGGGGAAAACAAAGGTATAATTACACAAAAGCAAGTAACTTTCAGTTAACTCTTACCTCATGGACATAGATACATGCATGTGTGTGCACTGAGTCTTTTAAAAAGCACCAAGTGACTCCAAAACAGAAACCTCAATGAAAGTATTTTTCAGTAGTTTATAGTGGATGATAATTGTAATCTGTTAAATTTATCCCCACTATAATTCTATTGAATAATATAACACAGTGGAGGGCTCATGTAGGTGAATACTGTTGGGAAATACTGCGGGTCAAAGTGAGGTTTCATCCATTTGCATCATTAATGAGTTTCACCCCAAATGGATAACATTCACTGGGGAATCTCAAAATGATGTTTTTCCCCAGGAATGGAGGGAAGACTTATATTCTGCGTTCATGAATATTTTGCGCTTATTACACCCTGTATTTTTAGCTTTTCTGGAAATAAATCTCATGATAGCCACGTGTGAAAGAGATTTTACAGATGGCAAAGAAAGGACAGGGCAGTGGTAGTAGCCTCATTAAATTACCCGTTTTGCTGGTATATTTCCTATATTCCTTCAGACTCTGTGAGTCAGAGAGGAGGTTTTTTTGACATCCTGAGATTTACCTGTAGAACTCTTAGGATATATCTGCACTGCAGTCCCAAGTATGCCCATTTACTTGCCCCTCATACATGCTCTAGATCTGCAGTCATGAGGCCACTCTGGGGACACACTCCTGTGGTCACTTTTGAGACCTCAGCCTCTGGCATGTGTGAGAGCAGCCACTGGGGAGGTCCTGAAGCAACCTTACAGGCAGAAAAAGGCTGTGGGGTATGTTTGAGACTGTCCTTGTGAGGACACACTGATGGGTAAGACACCCTCAGCTGTATCTTTTCAAAGTGGGGGAAAGAAAATCTTTTTCAGTGGGACGTGATTACTTCATTCCTGGTCAGTAAGTGCAAAGGACTCTGTTACCTAGACAATGATTCCTTCTGCACACATTCAGGAGTGTATTGAGCGCTCTGTTTCCTTATTGGTGTCCTATACAATTGCACTTGTTTTTAATAGTCTGTAACTATATTTGGAAGCTAGGCATCCTTTGGTCATGGACAAAAGTGTGGTTTCAAAAGAGAAAGGGGAGCTGCTACTTGAGTGCACAACACCCATTACATTTTAACAGTTACATATACAAAAGCTGGGAGTGATAATAACAGAGCAGAACTGTTCCAGCTTTAACCCTGGAAGCTACATTTGTATTGCTCCCAACCTGTCCACAGGTAACCGCTAAAAACATAGCTGCTGTGCAATCCAGAGCACCAACTTCCCCTTTTGAAACCTCTTCAAATGCACACTTTGTCTCTACCCTTTATCAGGCCTATAATGTTTATAGTGTTGTTTTGGAATCTCTGGGGGCATTTTCATATGCACTTTACCAAAGAGTTGACTAATTGGCTCTGCAGTAAAGCATCGTCACCTAGACATGTGACGCTATTAGGCTAAAGTAAACTAATTAACTCTGCCAAAGGATAGTATTGCCCAACACAAGTACTATGGCAGAGTTGTTTACTGCGCTGCAACACGCGTGTAGATGGTGATGGAGGCTGGGGCCATGAGCATTTTGGATACCCATCACTTCTGAAAGAGATGAACAAGATACCTGAAATTTAGCATACAACATAAGGCATTCAAATCTCATGAGGGTGTCCATTAATATCACTACTGCATTCTTGACTGCAGTAATCTGTTATATATTCCTTCATTTCCTATTGATGTATAGACTCCTTGGATCCCAAGAACAGCTCTACAGAGATGAAGCCAGAGTTTGTGTGGGAGTGGGCATAGGTGAGAGGTAGCTAGGGGGGCTGCAGCTGACCCCTAGTGGAAGGGGAGGCTACTTACTGGGGGACTCCAGGGTGAGGGAGGCTCCCAGGGAGAAGGTTCCTTGGGTGAGGGGTGGCTGGCGCACACTTCTGCGCCGGTGCAGGGCAAGCCATGCCTATGCAGAACAGCTGAGCAGCCATTGATTACCATGGGAAATTCAAACTAGCACCAGTTGGGTCCCCTAACTACAGCACACTGACCAGTGATTCTCCAGTGGATGAAGAAGCCATCACAAGGTAAGTGGGAGAGAGGGGAGGGGGAGGGGAGACCAGGCCTGCTATAGGGGATGGGGAGGGTTTTTCCTCCTGCCCTTATATAGCGGTACCAGGAGGGAGCTGCATGACCAGGCCAAGCAAACAGGTTTGCTTTTCAGGGTCACGCTGGAGTTTTCATGGGAGTTCACTCAGGAGGGAGAGCAGGAGGGTTCTGAGACTTCAGGCAACAGGAGCTACTGGTAGCAACTTCGGGTAAGAGAATAAGGAGGTGGGCTACTATGGGGGTGACAACATAGAGCACATCCAGGGACCCTGCCTCGGTGTTACCTCTGGCCTGGAGCTCCTGTGAGGCTGACACCTGATGGGGCATTTGGATGGGTTGGTGGCACCCTGGCCCCCTGTCTGTGGGGGCTGCTTGGCAGGGGCTCTGGGGTCCGGAGTGGATGAACCAGGAGACCCCTCACCTGTTCCATGGATACCCAGCTTGAGACCCAGGCGGGGCAGGTGAGGGAACTCCAGGGAGAGGTTAGCAGGCTGTGGGGGATCGAGGCAGTTGAGGAAGAGATTGATGGGTACTTCCACCCCCTGCAGACCGCACAGGTGGTGGGATAGCAACACAGGAGGGATCTGATGCGGACAGATGGAAGAAGGTCACCTCCAGAACTGGATGTTGCAGAACTAGACATTGCACTGCTGGAGCGACTCTCCCAGTGCAGCTAAGGAATAGATACGAGGCCCTCGCATCACTGGGAGAGAGTGCAGCAATGGAGGCTGTGTCCACAGCTACCAATAGGCAGGCTGAGGGACACCTGGGCAGCCAGAAGAGAAAACATTGGGTCATCATGGTGCACGACTTCCTCCTGAGAGGAACGGAAGTAGCCGTTTGCCACCTGGATCCCACGGTACATGAGGTTTGCTGCCTGCCCAGAGCTTGGATTTGAGATGTCACAGTGAGGATTCCAGACCTAATCAGGCCCACTGACTACTATCCCATGGTCCTCATCTGTGTGCGAACGTTACGAGGCCCAGAGTAGTGCGGGTCGGATCATGAGTGACTACATGGTTCTGGGAGCCAGCCTTAGAGTTTTGGGCGCACAAGTAGGCTACTCATCTATCCTCCTGGTCAGTGGTCACAGCCAGAACCACAGCAGCTGCATTGCTGAGGTCAACTCACAGCTTCAAAGTTGGTGCCATCATGCGGGGTTTGGCTTCCTAGACCATGATATGTGATTCCAGGATGGGGCCTTGCTGAGGCGTGATGGTCTACATCTCCCTCCAAAAGGTAAGTAATAAGGGGCCCACTAAGCATCAGGATAAGGGAGCACTAAAGACACCTAGTGGGGGACTTAGGTGTCTCTATACTAATGCTAGGAGTATGGGAAATAAGAGGGAAGAACTTGCACTCCTGCTTGCAGACAAAGATTTCACCCTGGTTGGGCTAACAGAACTTACCCATGATTGGGCAGTGGGCATTGAGGGCTATAGGCTATACAGGCAAGATAGTTCGGGGGAAAAGGGAGGGGGCGTTGGTCTATATGTTAAGGAACATTATACATCTTCTGTAATAAAGATGGGGACACAAGAAGGGCAGATTGAATCCCTATGGGTCAGATTACAAGGGGTAAGAGTGAAAAGGACTTGGTATTGGGGGTTTACTACAGACCCCCAGACCAGGAGGAAGAGTTAGACCTAGAATTCTAGATAGATAAATATTAGAGCAGAAGTGCTAGATTTCTGGAAGGCCAGCTTCAACGAGCTCAGGAGATTAGTTAGAGTGGGACTGAGGGGTAATAACATTAGTGATCTGGGAGTCCAGGAAGGGTGGGAGTTCCTCAAGGGACTGATCCTACAGGCATAGGAGGGTGCCATCCCAGTACATATAAAGGGAGGCAAAGGAGCCAAGAAACCCTCTTTGCCGAGCAGGGAAATCCAGGAAAGCCTAGAGAGGAAAAGAGGCTTACAGGCTGTGGAAGCATGGGGCAGCCACCAAGGAGGAGTAGACCTGCTTGGCTCGTGCTTGCAGAAAAGCAGTGAGGAAGGCCAAAGCAGAAATAGAACTCAGGCAGGGAACAAGGATTAAAGGTAACAAAAAGTCCTTCTTTAAGAACACAGGGAGCAAGAAGAAGGTGCAGGATAACATAGGACTGCTACAGGACAGACAAAGGCAACTCATAACAGATAGGATGGACAAAGCTGAGCTCTTAAACTGTTTCTTTGCGTCTTTCCTGGACACAGATACAAGCTCACTTCCCAATGAGACTTTAGCCTGGCATGAGCAAGATACCAATCCATCAATGGTCAGTACTGACCTAGTGAAGGGGCACTTGGAAGGGCTGGATGCCCAAGTCAGCAGGCCCCAATGATCTTCACCCAAGGGTACTAAAGGAATTGGCTGGTGTCATAGTGAAACCATTGGTGCAACTGTATGAGCACTTGTGGTGCTCAGGACGGGTCCCAGAGGACTGAAAAAGGGCCAATATGGTCCCTATTTTCAAGAAGGGGAGGAAGGAGGACCCGGGTAGTTATAGGCCAGTTAGCCTTACTTCTATTCTTGGCAAGACCTTAAAAAAAAATTATTAAGGATCACATTTATCGGGGGCCAACGGGTAATACAATGCTAAGGAACAACCAGCATAGGTTTATAGCAGGCAGATCCTGCCTCAGTAACCTGATTTCTTTTTATGGCCAGGTCACCAAGTGCTTAGATGCAGGAATAGAGGTAGATGTTATTTACTTGGATTTTAAAAAGGCTTCCAACATAGTGTTGCATCCAATTCTTATAAATAAACTAAGTAGCTGTGATATGGATTTTTTCACCGTCAGGTGGGAGGAAAACTGACTTGTAGGACATACCCAGAGAGTGGTGGTACATGGGGCGGTTTCTACCTGGAGAGATGTGGGCAGTGGTATCCCCTAAGGCTCTGTTTTTGGACCAGTGCTGTTCAATATCAGTGATTTGGATGAGGATGTAGAAAGCACTCTGTCCAAATTCGCAGACAACACCAAACTATGGGGCATAGTAAACACAATATAGGGTAGGGAGCTAATTCAGGCAGATTTAGACAGACTGGCAAAGTGGATAGATCAGAAAAGGATGCAATTTAACAATGAGAAGTGCAAGGTGCTGCACCTGGGGAGAGAGAATCCCCAATACACCTATAGACTGGGAAGTACCATTCTAAGTAGCACAGTAGCAGAAAGGGATCTCGGAGTCACCACAAAAATGAGCATGAGTCACCAATGTGTCGAAGTAGTAAGCGAGGCTAACTGCATTCTTTCTTGCATTAGTAAGTACATCATGATCAGGTCTAGGGAGGTGATATTTCCCTTCTATGTGGCATTGATGAGGCTGCAGCTGGAGTACTGCGTCCAGTTTTGGGCACTGCACTTCAAAAGAGATGTAGATAACTTGGAAAGGGTTCAGAGGAGGGCTACTTGTATTTTTGAGGCCCTGCAACTAAGACCCTATGAAGACGGGTTGAGGGACCTGAATTGCTTCAGCCTCTGCAAGAGAGGGCTGAGAGGTGATCTTGTGGCCATCTACAAGCTCATCGTGGGGGTCAGCAGGGAATAGGAGATACACTGTTTACCAGGGCACCCCTGGGGGTTATTAGAAGCAATGGCCATAACCTGAAGGAGAGCAGATTTAGATTGGACATCAGGAAAAAATTCTTTACAGTAAGGGTTGCCAAAAAATGGAATGGGCTTCCAAAGGAGGTGGTGCTTTCCTCTACACTGGAGGCATTTAAAGGGAGGTTAGACAAGCACCTGGCTGGAGTTACTTAACCCGAGTGCTCTTTCCTGCCCATAGCAGAGGGTTGGACTCAATGATCTAATAGGTCCCTTCCAGCTCTAGAAATCTATGAAATCTATCAAGCATTACTAGGGATTTTTATTTCTATGGAAGTTTACTAGTATTTCTTCAGAAATGTTATTCAACATATGTTAAAACTCAGAGCACATTTTCCTGAACATATGAGGTACATTGTCTCTATAGGAATCCTCTTCATGTTGGATCCAAAATGGTAGTTTAAAAACCTCTCCATGGGCATTCTTACTTCAGGCAGCACCTTGTGGTGCCAAACCCAGATGCTTTAACACATGAAAAGTGCGCTCTGTTGCATGCACGTGGCTAAATTATTTATTCAGTAAAATGTTTTTTGGTGGAGCAGTAGTTAATAGAAGAGTGGCAGATGTCATACACAGAAGTGTCCATTTCACTACGTTACTTTATAGACCGTTGTGACATCTAAATGAAGCAGCTCAACATCTGTCAGTATGTTAACATTTTGGATTGCACAGAATACCCTTGAAAGAACTTTCCTCTAATTTTCAAGATGTAATAGCTAAGAAGGAATTCTCCGTCCTAGAAAAAGTTTGTTCAAAGAGTCATCCTGGTGAAACATGTAAAGAACAGTAATGAAATGACACAGACTCAATTGCTTTAGTTTGTTCTTGTAGTATTGCCTCTCCTGACCTTAATTGTCCTCTAAACACCACAGCATCAAGCGTAGCAGATTTAAAGGACGGGTGTCAAGGCATGCTTTCCTGGATGTTTTATGTTGTTCTTTCATCCTAGTATTAAAGGCTTACAAAATGCATGTGGTAATATTTTGCAGACCTAGGTTTCTTATGTTTTGATAATGTTAAGTCCTTTGTATGAATTTAAGGCCTTAATTCAGCCATCTTCTCCTTCGATGTACAAAAGGTTGGGGGTGAGCAGACAAAAGATGCTTTCTTGTTTTGCAATTTGGAGGACAGGGCTGCAAGGTGGGTCTGGTATGGCTACGGTATGGTCTTCAGGTTAGGGCTGCCTGTATGACATAGGGCTCTCTGGGCTGCATTGGGCACACTAATGGCTGTATATTACCTGGTATGTCATAACATTGTCTGCTTGCCCTGGTAGTTCTTACTACAGTGCTTTTGTTGCTTCCATATAATGGCAATATCTTTCACATTGAGGGCTCATTGTTCTGGGCAGATAGCCCATGCTTTGTCTGCTCTAAGCCCTATGAGCAATCAGATTTTTCTGCAGAACGCATTGTGGGATACAAAGTGAAAAGAGTGCTATAACTCTAATTCTGGAACTTGTGTCCAGTTTTGTGCCCCACACTCGAAGAAGGAAGTGGACAAATTGGAAAGAGTCCAGTGCTGAGTTACTAAAATTATGAAGGGCTTGGAAAATGTGACTCATGAAGAAAGAAAATGAATTGGGGTTATTCAATGTGGAGAAGAGAAGACTGAAGGAGGATTTGATTACAGTCTTCAAATGTCTGAAAGGTAATTACAGAGTGGGTGGAAATGGGCTTTCTTTGCGGCCATAGGGGATAGGACTAGGCACAATGGCTTCAAGCTGCAGCAGAAGAAATTTAGGTTGGAGACTAGGAGGAGCTTTCTAACTCTGAAGGTGGTCACACATTGAAATGGACTACCTGGAGAGCCTGTGGAATCTCCATCCTTGGAAATTTTCAAGAGCAGGTTGTACAAACACTTGGCTGGGATGGTTTATTCAGAGAAGTGTGCTGGACTAGATGACTACTGAGGTCTCTTCCAGCCCTACTTTCCCATAATGCTAAGAGCCATACTTACTGTTTGGTGGCCAAGCCTGCATTATAATCTTGGTTATTTAAACAGGAAGTTGACATTGTGAATGGAGGATAGTAGAATGCACAGAGGTAAGCAGTTGGGTTGTTCCTGGTGGATTGCAAAGAAGTATGAGACGGCAAATGGAAGACTGTTAATAGCGTATAGCACAGATGCTTCAGCATGAATAGCCTCTGCAAATCACTATGCTTGAATTTATAGTTTCATAATCTCTAGGGTCAGAAGGGATCTGAACAGATCATCATGTCCGACCCCATGCCCTGGGCAAGAACGAGTGCTGGGATCATAATACCCCAGCCAGATATCTAACCACCCTCCTCTTGAAGACCCCCAAGGTAGGTTAGAGCACCACCTCTCCTGGGAGCCCATTCCAGAGCCTGGCAGCCCTAACTGTAAAGTAATGCCTCCTGATATCAAGCCTGAACCTGCTCCCTGTCAATTTGTGGCCGTTATTCCTTGTTATGTTAGGTGGTGCCCAGGGAACAGAGCCTCACCTATTTTCTGCTGGTCCCCCCTGGTGAGTTTATAGACAGCCACCAGATCCCCTCTCAGTCTTCTCTTGTGGAGGCTGAATAGTTTAGTTTTAGTTTATCTTCATAGGGTCTGCTGCCCCCTGACCACTGACAAAGATGAGGAATAGCACAGGCCTGAGGACTGACCCCTGGGGAACTCCACTGCCCACCAATGCAGATTGAGCATGGTAGGACCCCCCTGTGCCTTTGGCAAAGGGTCCCCAGCAGTCCTGCCCCTCCTCACAGATTGCCAGATGGCCCCAAACTACAGCTTAATTACCCTGATCAAGATCAGTGAAGCCATTAATCAAGTGTGGATTAATTGCTTCCTTGGGCTTAATCAGGGTAATTAAATCATGTTTTTGGGCCATCCTCATGTGGCCACTCACTGCAAAACCCATCCCCTGAAAAACAAGTTTACTGGTGAGCAGAGAATCTCTGAAGTCTTGGAGCATGGAGGGTAAGGTGGAGCGGGGCGGGCAGGGAAGAGAAGGGTTGGGATGGGGCTGCTCAGAGAAGCAAACGGGGCAAGCAGGCCTGCTCCGGGGCCACAGGCCTTGTACAGAGAATTGACTAGGGTGAACCCAGTAAAGTTATGAAGGGTTGTCAGTTTGCAGGTCATGCCCGACTCACTGCCCTCGTCCCCTTTCTTCCCGCCCTAGCTGGTAACAACCTGTTGCTCTGTGATGGGCTTTATTCATTAATGTGCTGCAGGGGATAATTTTCTTGGTCAGAAGCAGAGGAGTGTGAGGATTTGGAGGGCATTGCTTTTGAATTTGGGACTTTTTGGAGTTATTTTACTTTCATATTTTATTCTGGTTCTATAATTTTTTTCTCTCTTCTTGTAAGCTACTCTATGACATTTTGGGCACGGTGGCATATAAATCTAATAAGTAAATCAGTGATGTGTTACTATGGTACCAGTGCAGTTAATTTTGGTGAATCTAGCCCCTACAGTTCTTAAAATATCCTAGATCATCCTGCTGTGCATGCTTGCAGTTATTTGTTTATCACATTTCCCTAAAATTATATAACAAAGTTAATGTCTGGGTTATCTTCTCATGCCAAACATATCATGGCAGACTCAGCACTTTCAGGCCATAGGCTTACTCCTATCTCTAATACCTAGAGGTGCTAAAGTTTCCCTACTTAAAGGCCTTAGTACATCCTAAATTGTACTCTTTGAATTTTTGCAGAGATTACAATTTTCCATTTTGATTTAAAAAAAGAAAAACGTTAGGTGCTCTCATCTACATTCTCTGTATCTGTCTCTCCATGTAAAATATAATACTTGTGTACAGTTTACAGTCAGTCTGCAGATCTTAGGCATGAATACAAATGACCCTACAATGCTCTTATGAATAACGTAACTATTAGATTATGCTAGACTTCTACCATCCCTTGTTGTCATGAACCTTTCTGAAGAGAATCAGTTGTCAATTGCTTCACTTTCAACACAGGATATCAACAAACTGTATTCTTGTAACAATTTTCACTGCTGCATGAGTGGCAAAATCCCATCCTCTTCTTCTATAAAACATTGTTTATCTGCAAATCAGAGGCAAGGTGGCTAGCTTCTTAAGATGTATAAGGGTAAATTCTTTGCTGATGTTATTCAGGAGACTTTAATGGCATTATATCAGGGGTGAATTTGGCCTTAATGTGTTTCAGTCTGAGACCACAACAGCAGCATCTTATATATATTGGCAATGAGTGTGGTATCCAGATGCTCTGAAGACAGTGTTTTTAAGACTCAGGCAAGTCTCTAGCATCTGTTCTAAGCATTCAGATGTTGGTATCTCCTCCTCATGATAGCAAAGAAGTGGTTAGAAAAATAAAATCATCATTCTCATTATGTTGTATGGGATGCAAGGGAAATGACTAAGTGTTCCTGAATTTCCAAGCCCACAGCTGTCAATGAAGTTCATTTGAGTTGTGGATGACTGAACCCTTAACCTACTGTGCATGCCAAGACTTCTGTACTTTCTGATGTCACAGCAAAGTAAAAAGGGCATGGCCCATTAGTTATTTTCTAGCTTAGATTTTTTGATCCTTTTCTCCCTCTTGAGCTTTTCCCTACATTCTGACATCTTGCAGTTCAAGAAATAATCCTTATATAGATTTTTTTTTTAACTAGTATTTTTGATAATTCTAACAATCCTCATTGTTTACAATCATTCTATTCAACTTTATAAACTGGTTTACAATTGGAAATACCATCATCCACCTCACTTTTTAGATTATGACGAATGAATGAGGTTTAATTGTTTTTGGAAGGACCGAGTTTTCCTGGTTTTGATTTCTAAGGTAATTCACAATTTAGAAATGGGTAAATAGAATAAATATGATGATCTATATCAATAGAAACTAAAAGAAGATTATAAAGTAAGGCTCTGTAGCTTTGTAACAATAGCATAAAGTGCAAAATAATGAACTGTAAATGTGTCTAATTACATAAATAATGCATTTGTATAATTGTCTAGTAGGAGTGTGCTAATGAATCAATTATTTTTAATTGTAGCATGCTTGATTGTTTCAGAAATATAATTGATTGTAATCAAGAATCAATTAAATGTAGTTAGCAATTGTGTTTATCAAATTTAAATACATTATTACATTATTATGGCCCATAACATTGAGGAAGAAGAAATATGAATGGGTTATATTTGTAAAAGTCACATGTTCCTGCTATAGACTCTATAATGTAATGATGTAAGGCAAGATGATGATTTCAGAAAACAAATTAAAGTTATTTATTTAGGTTATGATCTCAACTGACTGGTTAGGAAAAACAAAGTGACTTCATGAAGCAGGGTTAATTGCTAAATTAGTGTCCAAGGGTGAAAATCTTTCTAAAATGTGAAACTGCAGTTCTGCTCATGTCATAAAAATACCTTGGTGTATTTCATAAATACTTTGCCTTGCTGCCATGCCAAATTACCTTATGTCTCATTTTGTCTGCCTAAAATTCCTCTGCAGCCACTTGAACCTGGTTTCACTTTATTTTCCTAATTGTGAGATTTGGCTCTGCAGTATGGAACAATTGTGAGGTTTTACCCCACAAATGGCAAATATGGTTCTTTTTGGTAAAGTGTAACTTTTATATAATAATTTCATGCTCAAGAATGTCATGTAAAATGTACTAAAAAGTCATCAAACTACTTTTAAAAAGAAACTATGAAAACAAAAAAAATCCTCATTAGAATGTGAAAAGTTAGTTGGCTTTTTTTTAAATTGCAACATCTGAAAGTCAAGAGTCTGTTTCAAATGGAGCAATTTCCATGTATAGCAGATGAGACGATTAGTATTACAGACTCTTTTCACTTTTTAAAATTTAATGCAGATTCTGCCATGGCACTTAAGAAATTCACCTTATGATTCATGAGACAAAACAGAATCTAGTTCACTCTCCACTAGTTGCATTTACTGTAGCATTGTAATGCACATTTAGAGTAGTGCCAACTAAATCAAGCTGATACAACACTAGATACAGATAATAGAAACAGAACAGTTAAGTGGGGATGTGTCATTTTAATATGGCTCCTTTTTTAAACACCCTTTCCAAGATAATGCTGCCTGTGTTTCCAATCAGTCTGAATTTAGATTTTTAGATTTATTGTGATATAGTGGGTAGGAGAACAGGTCATCTGTGAACAGTGTTCATCAGAGAGACTGCATACAACCTCCATCCTGTGGACTTGATGCAGCTTGAGCAGCATATTTGTCCAGCTTGCAATGCTATGTAAAATTGAACTTTGTAGCACCTTGCGCTAACAGTAGCATAAGGACAGAGCTCCCTGCAAAGGGAAATATGATTTGCTACTACTGTTCTGTTTGAAAAAAAGAATTTTTGTGTGAGACTGTAAAAAAAAAAAAAAAATGTACATAGTAAATATAAAGAGTGCCATCTACTGACATTAAGAATAGAGTGTACATATAGCATTGTTCATAAATCTGCTGGCTCAATAAAGTTGTTGTTATACTCCAAATAGCTTCCTGAATGCAGGTATTAGCATGAGCCTAGATGGTTTGCTTTTCAGAGGAAAGCTGGAGAGGAGCCAGGATGTCTGTCTTATAGAAAGTGTTTGAATTTCTGAAAAAAAATATTATTCTCAACCAAAAAGAAAAATCGAATATGCAGAATTATCCATGGAGATTAAGCTTATTGAATGAGCTTTAATTTAAGCGACCCCACCATTTTTCAGCATGGGGACACAGATGCACATGATGCTGGAGTCTGCTGGAGCATGGTATTTACCATGCTGCAGCAGACTTGATTAATCAAGTCTGCTTTGACATGCTGTAGTTACGACGTGTCGAAGCAGCCTCATTGCATGTGCATAGGCTCCCTAACCATCACCTACGTAGGAGGCTGATCAATTGGCAGTAAGCTGATTGATTAAATGTAAATGCATGATGGTCAGGGAATGCACCTCTGTAACTCCGTGGCAGCTAATGAGTGGACTAACTATATATTCGTGTATGTATTAAAGATGTATTAAAGCCAGACAACCTATTTTTTTTTATCCTCACTGTGTCTGTCTACTTGAACTGTGTTGCATTAGGAGCTGATGGCCTGTTGGGAGCAAGAGCCCCTTTCTAAAATTGTGGCACTGAGGGTACAGAGCTTGGTGTCCCCTAGAGCTCTTTGGGCTGTTGCTATAGATCACAATCTTGTCCTTCAGCTCCTGTCCAGGCATTACTCATAGGTGGAAATGCAGTGGCGAAGATACTCCAGATGCAGCCCCACCATTGCTGTTAAACATGTTCACTTGAAACCAGCAGTGGAGGGAAGGGAGTGGCCTCAGACCATTTTCATCACTCCATTCCATGTTTGGATAAGGTGAGCTGGAGTGGGTGGATAGAAAGTACTCTTCAATGGCAGCCTCCAGAGCATGGGGGACACAATGTGGACATTCCCATTACTAAGGGTACCCTCTGCATAACTGGAGAAAGGATTGTATAATTGGGCCTTTTTATCAATACAGATACTGGTTGCTTTCAGCATTGCTTATTGGAAATAAGGTGTGTGCTGTTGGGGAGAGAAAAGGAATGAATGGAAGGCATAGAACTGTCATTTCATTCTGTTTTTTCATAGAGTCATAGAAAATTAGGATTGGAAAGGACCTCAGGAGGTCATCTAGTCCAACACCCTGCTCAAGGAGGATCATTTCCAACTAGATCAATCCAACCAAGGCTTTGTCTACTCAGATCTTAAAAGCCTCTAAATTGTACAAATTTTCCTTGTTTCCCCTGTACTCTCTCTTTGTACTTTTCCTCATGCTGTTCCTATTTGTATTTTGAGCCCCTCTCATTTGTCTGTCTTTACCTCTTGTCTTTCCTTCTTTTGTTTTTTGTTTTTACTATTCCTATCTCTCCCCTCCCATAGCTTTTGGGCTCAGGAGGGTGCAGAGATGTTTTACGTATGGAAGAACATCAGAGGAAAACTGACTAGCATTCCTGTCAGCTTTCTCCTAGCAGTCCTTCCATGCACAAAGCACGTCGTACAGAAGAATAACCTTATGAATAATGCTACATGCTTAGTGCCGAAACTAGTCCACTTGATTGGATAATCATGCTCAGAAAGTAATCATGAATGGCTCAATGTCTAAGTGGGAGAAGGTATTAAGTAGGGTTCCCCAAGGGTCTGTCTTGGGTCCGATACTGTTCATTGTCTTCATTAATGACTTAAAAGATGTGCACTCAGTAAATTTGCAGATGACTCCAGGCTGAGTAAGATAGCAGATACTTTGGAGGGTAAGATTGGGATTTAAAATGATCTTGAGAACTGGAGAAATGGTTTAAAATTAATCAGATGAAGTTCAATAAGGATTAGTGCAAAGTACTTAACATAGGGCAGAACAATTAAACATAAAAATATAAATTAGGCAATGACTGGCTACAGTGCAGTACTGCAAAAAAGGACCTGGTGGTAGAATGGACTGCAAGTTGCATTTGAATAGTCAGTGTGCTTCTGGCACAAAAGAAGTCAATTGTGTATCAGGCTAACAGGACTGTGTCATACAGGTCATGGGAAGTGATTCCATCACCCTTTGCAGCATCAAGATCTCACCTGGAGTGTCCAGTTTTGGCACCACACATCAAGACCGACATGGACAAATTGGAAAGTGTCTAGAGAGCGTGAAAAATGCATAGAGGTCTAGGAAATATGACACAGAAGAAAGAGTTGAAAGATTCAGGACTATTTAGTCTGGAGAAGAAAGGACTTCATTACAGTGGGGAGCTGTAACAGTCCTTAAATAAAGAAAGGTAAATAGGAAGGTGATCAACTGTTTTCTGTGTTCACAGGAGGTAGAACAAGGAAAAGATGTTTGAATTGCAATGGGAAATGTAGACAGAACCTTTTAAAGTATGAAAGTAATTAAGTGTCTCTCTTAGATTTCCTAGAGAACCTGAGGAATTACTGTTGTTGGAGTTTGGTGCAGGTCAGACAAATACCTCTGGGATATTTGACACAGGCAAGTTCCTGTTTTGAACAGAAGGTTGGATTAGATAGTTTCCAGCTCTGTTTTTCTATGGTTCTATTACTCTAAAATACCCACTCTCTACCACTGCATAACTCTGCCCCTAATAATTCTTTCCCTTAAGCTCTTTAAAAATGAGGCTTAGATCCTCAACTCATGGAGGCTCTCATCTCTCCATTGGCTTTAGAATTGTTATCCTGTTTAAGATGTCTTGAGGATGTAAGCCCCTGCCCATTCTAAAATAAAATAAAATATAAAAGACTAGTCCATAAACAATTATTGCTCTAATCAACATTCTGCAAAATCTAGTACCTGCCTTGCGATACTTACTTTTGAGTGCCAGTCAACTGCCGTATGATGTTATGGCCATATCCAGTAAAGGAAATAAATGTCTAAAGTGGGATTTAGGATATAAGGGCCCAAAAGGTGAGGCTTTATTTGTGTTGGCCTTTAGATACTACATAAAAGCCATATTTTTCACTTACAAAAAACTAGAACTCTTGGTTCCAAAATAATACCTTTTATTAGATAAACTGGAAAATGGCAAGAAAATTGTTCTTTTCTGCAAGCTTTCAGGATCAAAGTCCCTTCATTGGCTCTGGGAAAAGTATAGGTGGTACAAAATGGTGAAAAGTCCCCATAGGTAAGAAATAAACTTCATTTTTGGAAAGGAGCTGAAGATGGAAGTCTGTCCCCCTGTGTCCATAGGTGTCTTCACTTGGTCTTTGTGCAACATTCCTACTGGCTCTTTGTAATCATACTAAGTTTTCCCTCATCCATGAACCTAAATGTAATTTAACTCTCACCAAAGCATTAATAAGAACCTGTGAGCTATAGAAAAAAGTATGAAAATATTGTGCTGCCTAGAATGTCAGATTGGAACTGGAGAGAGTTGGATGAGACAGACAAAATGTAACTAGTTTTTGGCTTATTAAGGCTTTACTCTACACCACCAAATTTGTTTTTCCCTTAATTTCTGTGGAAATAGGATTAAGACCAGAGGAAAATGTAGGGTCTCGTATGAGTAAGCAGATGACTTCTGTGCAGTGAGTAGGTTCATACATTTGTTTGTAGTCTGTGAAATGGCATAACAGATGATCGAATTTATGTTGGAAATGTGTTATAAAGGTGCTTCATAGTTTAAGGAGATCACGTTGTCAGAACTGTGTGGAGGACAGAACTCTGTATAAACCTCTGTGTAGAACCCTAAATCCAGTTTTTCTGACTTTATGTATGAGCTTTATTTTTTTAAATTCCAGCCTTCCAGTAAGACTTTTGTTTAAATATGTGTGCATGAGTATACATCTCAGCAGAAACTCTGGTTGTTTGGGAATCTCTTTAGCCTTTTGAGTTGTGGTAAACTCTTCTAGTAATTATACAATACAGTATAAACATGCTGTTATTAATCTTGTGACTATTACTATTTCACATTCTAAACAACTGATGGTAATGATGATGCAGCACCTGATGTGTGAAAATTGAAGACTGTTTTTCTCCCAAAGTGAACAGTTTAAAATGTGTTTACATTATTCCTGGATGCTTACTATCATGCTCCTTGAAGAGTCTACCAGGTTCTCCTTCATTCGTGTTTGTTTATTGTCTGCAACCCATTTCTTTCCTACATTTTTGACCGTATAACACACTTTCCCTTTAAATTTTGTCATTGCCTTGCTCTCTGCTATCACAGCAACTTTTAGCTGCTTGCTACTTACTACCTTCAAAGCCCTATATAGTGCTTTCCTTCTCCCCTGCTGCTGCTCCATCCTCTACTCCACCAACTATATGTTATAGTATTGCAGCCTTGGTGAGAGGCCCAGCCAGGGATCAGGCTACATGCTGTACAGCACATGTATACACACATGTGTGTTAGTGCATGGCAATTTCTTCTAGCTCTCAGTTTCTTGCATAATTTCTCTCCTTCCTTCTTTATGCATAAATCCATGCAAAACCCTTGCTAAACTCATCATTAAAGCCCCTATACCTGACCGCACTTAAATCCTATTGAAGATTGCTTTATTCTACATCAGCCCTGCGTACATAGATTGAGAATGATAGTACTGTTCAGTTGAAGAAGGTGGGTGTTGGAAGGGGTATAAATGCTGTATCTGAGCAGTGTGAATCTAATGCTGGAAGTCTGGAGGTGTGAGGGTGAAAATGTTGTCTGGACTTATGATTTCTTTCTTTGTTTAGTGATTAAATTGTTATTGAGGCAATGAGCTTAAACAGTCTCAGTTCTCTGTTAGTGAAATTGTTTGTATGAGAGCCATATTACACTTGGGTATAAAATGTCAGCCCCTGTAGCACTGCAGTGCGGTGCAGTGCAATGGGTCACATTTTGACAAGCACACAGCTCATGCATTTCTTTCCGTGATAATACTGTCAGCTCCAATTTACAGCACCCCAGTTTAATGCAGAGCTTACCAATAATTTGTAGTGATCAGAAGATCAATCGAGATTTAGTGCTTGTTTTCTGAATGAACAATGAAGGGCTAGGTGGCCTCCTGGGGTTTGTTTTTTTGGCTCAGTGGCTGTGCAGAGTCTTCAGAGTTCAGCTGTAATCTATTGATAGGAGTTTAATTTTAGGGTGTACATATATTAATATCTGATATGATTAAAGCAAAGATGTCACAATTCCTGATGTTGGATCTGGGATATTCTTCCTTTTTTTGTCTTACAAATGCAAGCAAACCCTAATAGCTGTGGTAGTTAGCAGCAGCATGCTCTAGCACAGCAGTGCAGTCATGTAGAAATCTTCCTGAAGGGTTTTCTTTCCTCTGCAGGGTGACCTCTTTGCCTGGCTCATTGAGATAAATTCTCTGAGATTCTTGACCTGATCTGATGGAGGTGGAAACTGAACTGTCGTTTTATAATCAGTAGGCTTCACATGAACACTCTGTATAGCATGTATCGCTCTTTTTCTTTTTCTTTCCTTTCCTTTCCTTTTCTTTTCTTTAAATACCTCTCACAATAATGCAACTATGGCTTGGTTGCTTCTGACACTAGAACCTTTTATACAACTCGCTTTTTTTTATTCCCCCATTATGATTTTGTTTATACAACACTGAGCATGTGAAAACAAAAAACAGACCCAGTAACTTCCTGTGAGCAGCAAGGCATTAAGAATAAGCTGTTGAGAGCTCCAGGGAGAAACATGCAGTGTGAAATCCTGGAGGAAAATGAGAGGTTGCGGCTGTTACTAGGAGAAAAACCCTTTAACAATGAAGCACAACAATAGGAAGATAAGACGGAGGAAAACATATTTTTAGCTCAGTTAGCTCTAGACTTGCTTGTTTGTTTGAATAAACCTTGTGCCTGTCTCTCTCACATTGCCGTCTACTGCATTCCTCCCACCAGGAGATCGTTGTGTGATTTGAGATCTGCAGTTGGGATAAAACCAGGATTGCTAAAAACAGATGGTGTTCGAGTGAAAATACAAAGGAGTTTGCCTGGCAAAAAAGAAAAGTTACTTCTAATGCTACCCTGGCCCTGAACATATTCCTCTGAATTGGCTTGTAGAAGTTAATTTCTTCACAACACACTCCAGAGGTATTTTAAATGTTTCTGATATTTAGTGCGTGTATGTGTGTGTGTGCGTGTGAGATATATATGCCTGACCAAATGTCAGTCTCCTGTTCTGTATTTAATTTTCTTTGCATATAATATTATAATTATCTGTGAACTTGTATATTTACAATAGAAAATATATAGAAAATACATGCATGGTTTGTGGCAGAAAAGAGGTACAGACTGGCCTCTTATTCTTAAATTCTCGTACTCAAGAGACTTAGGCCACATACAGACATTCAAAACGCCCTAGGAGAAATCAATCTAAGTTATATGGTTTTCTCTAAGCGGCCTAGTTTGGATAGGGAATGAACGGTAAACATATTTGCCCTTGTAGGGGGTGCACAGATAGCCTGCACCAGCAGAGGCCTGCATGTTACCCAGCCATCCCACGTGGGGCCAGCTACTGCACCTGTGCCTGACAAGCGCCCTGGATGGCGCCAATGACTTCCATGTCGCTGATGAGGACATGGCTACCCAGGATTCCATAGACACCAGGGTGCTCTGGAGCCACATCCAAAGCATTGAATGCTGGTTGTGGGCCTGTGCCACCAGCAGCAACTGATGGGAGTAGATTTCATCAGCCCAGGTGTCCAGGACAAAGTGGGTCCAGACCTTCTGCAAGTGCCGGGCCACCTTCATGGACATTGTCACCCAGGTGACCCCCCACATCATGTGCCATGACATTAGCTTGCAGCCATTCCTCTCTCTGGAGAAGTGGGTAGCCATCGTTATCTTGAAGCTAGCCACCCCTAGCAGGTTTAAATCTCCACTACAACAGTAACGGGTTTGGCATGGGTAAGTTCATGGCTGGAGAGGTCTTCTAGGAGGTGTGCCCGGTCATCCAGAATGTCCTAGCCAGCTGCTTAATCCACCTTGTCAGCCTAAAGGAATTGGTGACCAGCTTCCACTGCATAGGCTTCCCCAACTGCAGGGGACCCGTGGAAAGCACCCATATTCCCCATTTCTGCTTGCTGCAAGGCACCCAGCCATTGATCAATTGCAAGTGCTACTTGTCCATTGTCCTGCAGGGCATTGTCAACCACCAGGGATGCTTCACCCATGTTTTCTAGCTGGACAAGCAGTGCCCATGATGACTATCTTCTGCAACTCTCCCCTCCCCTATCTGAGGGAGAATGGGTTCCTGATGTCCCCAGTTTCATTATTTGCACTGTTCCTGTCCCTCCCCTCATCACTGGGGATCTGCCTTACCTCTTCCTGCCCAAGCTAATGAAGGCCTACATGGAGCAGCTGAACTGCCAAAAGAAGCACTTCAACTACTATTTGAGCAAGTGCCACATGACTGGAGTGTCCCTTCAGCCATCTTAACGTGCACTGTTGGGCTCTCAGTAGATGTCTCAAAGTGGAGGAGAAGAAACTGCCATGCCTCAATGCCTCATCATCACTTCATGTATCCTCCACAACAGCTGCAGGACCAGGGTAGAGGCCTTCCACGAAGTGCCAAGTATGCATAGTGCAGGGAGGCTAGAGAGAGTGGCCCCCACTGGTGTTGGGAGTACTGGCTCCAACAGCAGCAGGGAGTCCAGGTCTGTGAAGCCCTAGCTGACTACCTCCTGGCCCATGGGGCCTGGAAGCACTCTGAATGAGTACAGCCAGAGGGCTTCAAGCACCTGAGTGCCCACGCCCTGGTACTGGGTGATGGATCTTCTGCCCCAAGGCTCCTCTGACCCCAAGTCTCAGATGGTGCTGCCCATAACCCTGGTTGCCTGTACACAGTTCCCTGTCCCCTGAACTCTCCCCCAAGGGTGGGCTATGGGGGAATGCAGTGTAAGGAAGAGACGTGCCTCAGTTTACAGTGTTGCAGTTGCCAAACTTTTCTTGGTTTTAATATAGAAAACCTGTTGAATGTTGCCTGGGTCAGAACTTGGTTTGCTTCCCTATTTATACAAACCAGCACACCTTTGGAGGGGGCTGAGGGCAGGAGTCAGAGCAGAGGATGCTTATGAAAGGGGTGATAATCTAGAGGGGTGGTTCGGATGGGGAATGAGGATGGAGTTGGGGTCAGGAGGAATGCTGCAGGGGCAAAACTCAACATAGACATTTGGAAGAAAAGAATGGGAAGGGGGCTTTAGACCTGGCACACTAATTCCCAGACTTGGGAGTGAAGATGAGGGATTTCTCTGTGTAGGAGTTGAATAGGTAGGAGATCCTGGAGCCCTGTATCCACTTGAGAGGGCTGTGGGGGTAGCAGGCATCACCTTGGAAGGGGCAATGGACTCCTGGCACTACCTCACAAGACCCCCATTCCCTTGCTCCCTGCCCCAGGGTCTCAATTTCCTTCTGTGGAGACTCGGACCCTGTGACCCGTTGGTCATGCCTCTGGCCCACCTCACAGGGCAAGACCAAGTCAAGGGGCTGCCTATGCCTGCTGTGGTTGGGGCACTACCACACAGAGGGACCCAGGCCGGGAGAGAGATCACGGAGTGGAAAAGCTTCCTCCCCCCTGCGCTCCCACTTGGCAGGTGTGTTGGTGCTAGGATCATCCACATGACTGTGCCCAGTGTGGAAGCATGGGGGTCCTTGGCTGGGTGTGCAGGTGCCAGGGTTGGGGTCTGTGGGGTCATGCCTGTGTGGGTTCCCTTGGGCTGTGTTGGATTCTCCTGGGCTCAGTTTTCCTGGGCTTAGTGTTGGAATCTGTGTGTATTTTGTGGGGGTCAGTGCTGTAGTCAGGGGGAGGGGGCGAGTGAGATGACCACCCCCGGCACTGAAGCAAGTGGGCACCAACAGGAGCTGCCCAGCTGTGGTGGGGCACAGGACGGAGCTGTGAGTGACTTATTTGCTGTGGGGGTGGAAAGCGCATGGAAATGAGGGAGGGCAGCTCCCACTGCTGTGTGGATTCCCAGGCAAGCATGGTGGGGTCGTGTGTCCCCTGGATTTGTGTGTGGGGCAAAGGCGGGCTACTACTGCGAGCTTTGCTGCAGGCACCAAACTTTATTGCTATGGCACTGTCTGGGGTGCTTTGTGACGGGTTTTTGGGAGTGCAGGGGCACAGCCCAGGAATTCAGGGGCTCAGGTACTGGGACTCATGTAGGGGATACTGATACCTTGCTTCCCTCCTGCCTGCAGTTGGCAGATGGCTGGAGTCAGGGCTGGGGAGGGGAGCTGTGCTGGCTCCATGATGGGACAGCCTGGGGCAGGGCCTTGTGGGTACTTGGCTGCAGCAGACAAGCGTAGGCCAAAAATTAATGCACCTCCCTGCGAGGGAGGGGTAGGGGGGACCTCAAAGCAGGCAGGGATGCTGTAGGACAGCGATCTAACTTGAATCAATAGGGGAACACTACATGCGTTCTGTACATCAGTCTAACCTGAATCAATCTCATTTGAGTGTACGAGGTCTATCTTGGGTCTCTTACACCATTATTATACCAGTCTACGTGCGCTGAACTTTTGTACAGTTTTCAGGTTTAGATTGTTCTACGTTCACTTAGATTGGTCTAAGTGTAATGTCTGTACGTGTCTTTGAAGGCCAAAATATTTGTACAATTCAAATTAGCAAAATGCTCAAGTTTGAATGACTTGAAAGGAGATGGAACTGTGTTTGTGACCTCTGAAGAGTAGTACGTATTAAGAACCAGTGATTCTTAACTAGCTGCACCCTGGGATGCACTGAGATTTTTTAAGACTGCTAGATAACGTGATCACAGCTAGTTGTCGAAATGCCTACACACAATCCATAAAATAAACCCAGAGATTTCAGATAGAAATTCATAGTGTCAAAAATATGTTGACCCATTGTAGTCTTTCTGAGTTCTTTGTAAAGGAAGAATTATTATTCCATAGTCTATTATTATTACTATTATCATTCCACAGTCAAGAAATGAGTGAAAGCTAAGAGCTGGCATTTTCTGAGGGGTGCTTCAAGTCTAATGAGGGGTGCCTTTAGTCCAAAAAGGTTGAGAACCACTGGCATACTCTATAGTCATAGTAAAAACGGTGGATTGATACCCCATCTCTCTTAAACTCTAATGAGGACAGGCTCTTGGTGCCTGGATTTTATTAATATTCCTGAACTCAGGCATATAGACATGAATTATTTGAGGTCAAGTTGCACTTTTTCCTGAACCACTTAATACCAGCTCAGAAAAAAATATTCAGACTCTGCTCTCATTGCTGGCAAAAGATGGCACATTAATCCACTGTGCTTACTTTGCAGTTATTTAGATTTATTATTTTGAGATTTTTTTTTTTCAGAACTTTGGCCTCAAATTAGCAAAAGTACATCTCTAGAGGAGCCTTCATCATCTGTTTTGGAAATACAATTATAGGGAGATCTTTTACTTCTAGATTTTATATTTAACTTTATTTAATAAGGCTCCTGAACTGAACAGTCTTGTCTGAAACTGTGGAGTCTAAATACATAGTTTGCCAATTGAGGGCCCTCTGCGTTCGGTATTTCTGAACCTTTTCTGTTCATGCCATTTGTTGTGCTGACTGTTTTCAAGTGCATAACTGCTCCCTGTAGCCTGTAATTGCAAGGTCAGGCTAAGGTGAAGCTGTGTCTTGTTTGGGGAAAGACATGAACAGTCTGTTTAGGCCATATGTTGTTGCCTTGTCCTTTTCTTGAAACCTTTGGATAGCTCAGCATGTTACATATAATGAATAGGAGCATCAAAATCATTCTGAGTACATGATTGGGGCCACTTTAGCCTCAGTGTAATTGGCAGCTTTCTGGATTCTTTTTCTGCTTGCATTTTATTTGGGTGGGGAGGGAAGAAGTGGTGTTACTCTAATCTGATGTTTGATCTTGAATCTACTCCTCTCTACATTTCCGATTTTCTTACTACAACATCCTGCTTCATTTCAGTGCCTACAAAACTGTCATTTAGGTTTTGCATTTGTTTCCAAAATCAGTTTTTTGATCTACTTGGACACCAGTACATTACATCAACCAATAGCTAGTAGGTATGTGGGAGAGGTAGAGAGAACTGACTTTTAATTGAGACTTTTTGTCCCTATCACTCCAGACAACCAGGAAAGCGTTAAATGGAATAGAGGCATACTGCTTTTGGCAAGCAATCTATGATAATATCAGGCCCTCCATGGATGCTGAGCCTGGGATTTTATCCTGGTGATTCATTTGGATTCCAAAGCAATGAGGGGCAGGGACCCTTCCCCCCCCCCAAAAAAAACCCCCAAACCAAACAAAAAGCAAAAAAACAAACCAAAAACAAAACCCCAAAACAAAAATCCAACAAAAAATAAAGCTTCATGTAGCGATTAAGGTTGCTAAGTAACAATCTCCCATAACTGGAGTTGTCTGTCACAATATTTTTTCAGCACCTAAAATTAAGGCCATGCTAGATCTTACCTTGAGTTGTGTGGACAGTGTAATCTCTAGCTCCATTGAGTTGACTAGCACCAGGATTTCACCTTCAAGTCTCACCAATTGTAAAGAAATGCACAGTGCAGCATAGCCACTTAAAGTTCAATCTTATTATACCTTCACATGCCAAAGTGGCACTTAGGTAGCTATATTTCTGGCACTTGCATACAGGATTCTATTTTCACCTGTGGTGGATTAGGATTGCTCCATATACGTGCCTATCAGAGTGCAGGGGGTGGAGCCCTTTTATCTTTTAACCCAGTGGCTGAGGTACTTACCTAGGGAGGCAGAGATCTGGGTTTTAGGTCTCCTTTTATCCAGAGAGTGCATGAGTTTGTCTTTCTCACTTCACAGAGGAGTGCTGTACTTGGCACAGACTCCAGCCCTCTATTTGCAGCCGGCTCGTTGTATTCATTGAGTAAAAGCAATGGGATAATTTCTGCTCTATTTGGGGCAGGGGCTAGGGCCAAGGCCAGAACCTATGAAGCCTCTGTTATAGGACTGCATCCATCTCGATGAACTACCCTCCCTTGGGGCTACTCTTTTCCTCTTCATTCTATCTATGCATCCTCCCTTCCTGGATGCCCAGTTTCAAGGGGAAGGTTGAAGAGTGCTCTTGTTAATGCCTAGCCATTGGCCTGGTGCCTACAGCACTTTGGTGAGAAATAAGAAACAGAGTCTAGCCCCCTTAGAATTTGGGTGTTATGCTCCCTAGATATGTACCTGAAATGCTCCACTGGGGTGATGAAGAGAGCCTCCATGGGTCTCAGGAGCATGATTTGTCTGAGAGAGGAATCCCCACAAGGACGGAGCCCTTTTGTTTGGGAAAACTCCCAGGAAATCCCTGAAGGAGGCAAGGGCCAGGGTTAGGGATTAAGGTCCCAACAAGTGGGTTATTTCAGTAAGATTGTAGGGTGCTGCAGGGACATTGAGGTGCTCCCATTACCCTTTCTGGGGGGCCCTCTGCCCCAGGTCACCAATGCTACCCTACTGCAGCTTGCTGCCCGTTTCTCTTCTTTTGGGCTATGCACCTCATGCTTTGTAAACCTTGTACCCTATTAAAGTATAAGAATGCATAATATTTGCTGAGACTCCCTTTTCTGATTACCTGCTCCCTTACCAGTATGTAAAATATATAAAGAGTATTTGCACTGATTTGTATATATGTACTGTCTATGGGTCCTATATCTTCTGTATATATGTCCTATTTTAACTTTCTTATCTCTTATTAAATTGTGTATAGTTAAGTACAAAATAAACATGGGATGCCAATGTGAGGATGCAGTCAGTAAAACTAACTGCACCTTGTGATGCATCCAGAGATGCATCACAAGCAGGGCCAAGGAAGTGGTCTTTCCCCTCAATGTGACACTGGTCAGGCCATGGCTGGAATACTGTGTCCAGTTCTGGGCGCCACCCTTCAGGAGAGATGTGGCCAGCATCAAGAGGGTCCAGAGGGGCAGCAGGGCAGATTCTACGAGGAGAGGCTACAAACTCATGCACTCTCTGGATAAAAGGAGACCTGAACCTGTTCAGCCTTCGCAAGAGAAGGCTCAGAGGTGACCTGGTGGCTGTCTCTAAACTTACCAGGGGGGACCAGCAGGAAGTGGGAGAGACCCTGTTCACATGACCGCTACTGGGAGTAACAAGGAAAAACGGCCATAAGTTGTTTGAGTGTAAGTTGAGGCTAGACATTAGAAGGCACTACTTCGCAGTCAGGCTGGCTAGGATCTGGAACCAGCTTCCAAGGTGCTGGCTTTGGTGATACCTTTGGTGTCTTTAAGAGGAGGCTTGATGATTACCAAGCTGGGGTCATATGAGCCCAGTATTCATTCCTGCCCAGGGCAGGGGGTTGGACTTGATGATCTACTTAGGTCCCTTCCGACCCTACATTTATGAAACTATGCAGTCCCAATACGTGTCATCATAGAAGTAGGGTCGGAAGGGACCTTACAGATCTTCAAGTCTGACCCCCTGCCTGGGCAGAAGGAAAACTGGACTCAAATGACCCCAGCCAGGTAGGCATCAAGCTGCTTGTTAAAGACCCCCAGGGTAGGACCCAGCACCGCTTCCCTTGGAAGTTGGTTCCAGATCCTAGCCGCCCTAACTGTGAAATAGTTCTTACGGATGTCTAATCTAAACTTACTCTCTAACAACTTGTGGCCATTATTCCTTGTTATCCTGGAGGGCACTAGGGGAAACAGTCTCCCTCAAATCCTTCTGGTCCCCCTGATGAGTTTATAGACGGTCACCAGGTCCCCCCTCAGCCTCCTCTTGTGAAGGCTGAACAAGTTCAGGTTCCGTAGCCTCTCATTGTAGGGTCTGCCCTGCTGTCCCTGGATCATGTGGGTAGCCCTCCTCTGGACCCTCTCAATGTTGTCCACATCCCTCTTGAAGTGGGGCACCCAGAACTGGGCACAGTACTCCAGCTGTGGCCTGACCACTGTTGTGTAGAGGGGAAGGATCATCTCCTTGGACCTACTTGAGATGTACCTGTGGATGCATGATAAGGTTCGGTTAGCCCTGCCGACCGTGACCTTGCATTGTCAGCCCATGTTCATCTTGGAATCAATGATGACTCCAAGATCCCTTTCTGCCTCCGTGCTCTCAGGAAGGGAGTTTCCAGTATTATGTGTGTGTTTCTGGTTACTACTGCCCAAGTGCAGCACCCTGCACTTGTCAATATTGAAACGCATCCTGTCTTTGTTAGCCCACCCCTGCAACCTATCCAGGTCTTTCTGCAGTCTTTCCCTCCCTGCTAACATGCCCACCTCACCCCAAATTTAGGTATCATCAGCAAATTTGAACAGGTTGCTTTTCACTCTGTTGTCCAAATCGCTGATAAAGAAATTGAACAGCATGGGCCCAAGGACCAAGCCATGGGGGACTCCGCTGCCCACTTCCCCCCAGGTCGAATATGACCTGTCCACCACCACCCTCTGAGTACGACCCTTCAGCCAATTTGCAATCCATCTGACTGTGTAGGCATCAATGCCACAGTTGCCTAACTTTTTTAATGAGGATGGGGTGGGAGAAAGCGTCAAAGGCCTTGCTGAAGTCCAGAAAGACTACATCCACGGCAACACCTACATCCAATGCTTTTTTGACCTGATCATAAAAGGCAATCAGGTTGGTCTGACATGACCTGCCCCTAATGAAACCATACTGGTTGCCCTTGAGCATCATCCCCTGTGCTGGCCTATCACAGATGTGCTCCTTGATGATCTTCTCAAAGAGTTTCCCTAGGATTGAGGTAAGACAGACGGGCCTATAGTTGCCCGAGTCCTCCCTCCTCCTTTTTTTAAAGATGGGGATCACATTGGCTATCTTCCAAAAATCTGGCACTTGGCCTGAGCACCATGAGCGCTCGTAAAGCCGTGCCAAGGGCCCTGCAATAACCCCTATTAACTCCCTCAGCACCCTGGGGTGGATAGCATCTGGACCTGCTGATTTGAACACGTCCATCCCCTCCAGAAGCACTCTAATCCGGTCCTCCTCATCCTTAGGTCTTGAGGCATTCCCCTCAAGTCCGTCTTGAATCACGGTGGGGGAGTCCCGGTCCCTGCACAAGAAAATGGAGGCGAAGAATTTGTTAAAGAGGTCTGCCGTCTCCTCTGGCACAACTACCAGATTGCCCAGTGTATTTTGCAGGGGTCCCACATTTCATTCTTCATCCTTCCTATATATTTGAAAAAGGACTTTTTATTATCTTTCATCTTGGACATTAGGCCTAGCTCTATGTCCGCTTTAGCTTTCCTAACAGCCCCCTAAAGGCCTGAGAAGTGGAGGTATACTGTTCTTTGGAGATACACCCAGTAGAAGTGGGGGAGGGGCTATGCCGCCTTTTTGGCAACCAGGCATTCCTGGATGTCCTTGGTGAGCCAGGGAGGCTTTGGGCACTCTTGTCCCGCTTGCTTCTTGTTGGGATTGTCACCCCTTGGGCCCTGAATATTGTCTCCTTAAGGAACAACCACTTATGTTGGGCACTGAGTTCCCTTGCCCTTGAGAACCCCAGCACCTCTCCCACCAATCTCCTCAACTCATTGAAGTTGGCCCTTGAAGTCTAGGGCTATCACCTTGCTGCAGGCCCTTGTCACCCTGCACTGGATGATGAATTCCAGCAAGCGATGATCGCTATCACCCAGGTGGTCCGGGACCTGGAGCCCACTTACCAGATCATCCCCTGTGGCCAGGACCAGGTCCAACAAGGCATTTCCTCTGGTGGGACTGTGCACCTTCTGAGTTAAGTGGAGGTCCTGTATCTCAGCCAGGAACCTCCTAGAAGGTCCGACTTGGCTGACTGCTCCTCCCAGCAGGTGTCCGGGTAATTTAGATCACCCATGGCAACTACATCCCCTGCCTTAAGTGCCTCCACAAGCTGGCCTGAAAATTCCTGGTCCAGCCCCTCCCCTTGGTTGGGGGGTCTGTAGTAGACTCCTACCGTTAAATCCATCTCCCCACGACCTCCTTGTATCTTGACCCAGAGCACTTCAGCTTGCCCCTCCTCTGACCCCATTTTGCTGGCAGAGGATGGGTATTGCTCTTTGACATACAGCGCCACACCCCCTCCCTTCCTTCTCTATCCCGTCTGTAGAGCCTATAGCCCCTAATGCTAACTGCCCAGTCGTGGGATGAATCCCACCATGTTTCTGTAATCCCTACTACGTCTGGGTTTGAACTGGCTATTCTGAGGGTGAGTTCCTCCTGTTTGTTCCCCATACTATGAGCATTGGTATACAGGCATTTAAGGCCTTGCATAGCTGCGTATGCCACCCCCTGATTAGGAAGACTATCTGGACCCCTGTTTCTTGCCTGGGCACTCCTTGCATGTGTCACCTGTCTTGCTCGGGTGGTGTCTCCACGTCTTCCTGCAGCTCCCTCCCCTGGCAAGGCTAGTTTAAGGTTCCATCATATGAGATCAGCCAACCTGGAAGAGAAGACATGCTTGCCTTTAGGAGAGAGGTGAAGCCCATCCCACCCCAGCAAGTCCCCTGCCCGAAAGCATGGATCATTATCTAGGAACCCAAGGCCTGCCTGGTGACACCAACTCCATAAGCACCGGTTGACCTCGCCAATGCAGGCCTCATGTCACTGTCCTCGCCTACTAACTGGAAGAAGAGAGGAGAATACCACCTGTGCCCCTGTCTCCTTAAGCTTGGCCTCCAGAGCTTTGGAGTCTTTCATAATGCAGTTAGGGTTTCTCCTGGCCACGTCATTCATTCCCACATGGATCACAACCATGGGGTACTGGTCTGCAGGTCAGATGTAGGCTGGGATCCTCTCTGTGATGTCCTGAACCCGAGCCTCAGGCATGAAGTAGACCTCCTGTGTCATGGGGTCAGGCCAGCAGATGGGACCTTCCAGCCCTCATAGGATGGAGTCTCCAAAGATGAGGACCCAGCATTTCTTCCCGCTGCTGGGGAGTGGCATTGTCCCTGCTGGAGGCATTTGCTCTGTCTTCCTCTGTCACAGCTGCCAGGGCCTCAAACCTGTTCCCCAGGTGTACCTGAGGAGCTTCAACCATTCTAGGCCGAGCAGCTCTAGATCTGGACACCTTCTGCCATTCCTGCATTGGACATGTTGCTTGAGGGGGTGTACAGTGGGAGACTGGGCCGGGTCGTGACACTGCTCTATAGGGGAGGAGGAAAGCTGTACCCAGCTGAGCAGCCGTACCTCCCCAGTGCTTCTGCCTTGCTAGCATTCCCTTCATTTGGAGAAGGGGCATATAAATTGAGTACCACCTGGGTTACAGTTGCATTGCACAAAGTAAGTTTTCCTAGAAACAGAATGTGTCTGGGAATTGTATCTGCTGCATCAGGATGTTCCTATTGCCTCCCCAGTCTACCTCCTGGGATGCCATACTTCTTGAAGACAAGGATTTCCTAGGGTAATATCTTCTATAGGACCAACTATGTATTTAGAATAAAGTTAAACAAGCTTGTGGATACAAAGCACTCTTCATCAGGTCTCTAATCACAGGAAGCCTTCATCATCACGGCTACATCACTCTTCCAGAGCACACTTTATGTTCCCAGGAGGGCTTACTCTGTCACACAATTGGCCATGACTCTGGAAACATTTTTTTTTCTACGTTCTGTTTTCCAAAACCAATGTTTTATTTGGGCACGTGTTGTACGCAAGATAGTACAGTAGTATAAAAATAAAAACAAATGGGGTCATAAATATCAACACCGTATTAAAACAAAGAAGGTTTATGTTGCAGGTTGAGCCTAATAATGATGCCTTCTGAGCCCTGAATTATTCAGTACATACTTGCTATTCCCTAGCTAGCTATGTTAGTCATGCAGGTGCAACACAAATTTATCTTCACTCCCAGTTCTGGTAAAGCTGCTGAAAAGCAAATTAAGTGTCAGATACAGGACTAGAACTACGTTACTTTGTTCCAGAGCCAGTGCTTAATACTGAGTCACAGTATTGACCTCCTGATCAAATCCCTAAGTATGTTAGTTATAACCAGCTAAGAGGTTCAGTAATATGCCATGTAGAAAAAATACCTTATTTTTACGTACTATTTCTTTAGCTGTAGATCTCAAAGCACATTGAAAACATAGGTAAATATTATCTTGTAGTTGAACTAACTACGTACAGTAATTTGTGAGCACAGATATGCCTTGCAGGCTTACTTAGAGGATTTCATGGTTCAGTTTGAAGAGGTTGGCAGAGGCAATTGTCTACTATCTCTCAAGAAACTAGATAGGTTTTATACTCAGTGGTGTAATGAAGGGTAGGGGAGATTGAGGCACTAGCCCCAGGCACTGGCCCTGGGTCAGGTGAAAAAATAAGTGACCGGTCTGCCAGACTAGGCGATACCACAGCCAGTGATGCTGCCCTGTGCCTCATGCAGCTCTGGCCCCCATGACACTCTATCTAGCAACATATTATGCCTCTATTTACATCAGAAAGGGGACAATATCTCTTTGTAGCCTCCTTTATAGCAAAGTTTTTAGAATCCTTCATTTATTACTAGTTATGAGGAATGTAAGTGGAGATACTCTCATGCATGTATCATAGTATCATAGTATCATAGTGTCTAGAGTCGGAAGGGACCTGGGCAGATCATCTAGTCCGACCCCCTGCCTTGGCAGGAAAGAGCACC
>JAGPOW010003642.1:30058309-30101561 GCA_030014935.1 Caiman crocodilus
CCTCTTTTTACCCCCTACGTATTTAAAGAAGGACTTCTTGTTGTCCTTAATCCGGGAAGCTAGTCCTATCTCCATCTCTGCCTTGGCCTTCCTGACTGCTTGTATATCTTTAGGATCACATGTATATCTTTAGGATCACAGAAGAGCATAGAGAATGCTCCAAACTTTTGAGACTGGCTGAATATTTTTACTTTTGTTCACGTTAAACTTTTTGTTAAATCTTGGTGCATTGCTGCAGCCTGTCTTTATTTGTATTTGACTTAATTGCTGTGTAACTTGAATTGCTTCAAACTCTATTCTCATGAAGGCAAACGACCCAGGCTCTTATGAGGGTGCATACAAATGGGTTTGCGTGTAAAGCTGCTTTCTTCCTCAAGAAATGTGTTATGGATAGATGCTCCCTGTTTCTGTGGAATAGTCCATGTGGAAGAAAACAATGCTGCATCCTGAGAGCAGGACAGAATGACTTTTAGAAAAAGCAGAGTGCTGCGAAGTGTGGGGGTATGTAGGGCAGTGACCAGTGGCAGAGAGAGTCGTCATTTAGAATTATTTATTTAGGCTCTAAATACTATCTCCCCATTCCCCCTCATCATCTGTGAGAGTCACCACATACCAAATAGAAGCGTTGTTCTGGCATTCAGGAGAAAGAGACATAGAAACAGGAATGGATTTTAAATTTTATAGCTAGAGGTCGAATTTGTCAACTTTCAGCCTTTGGATCTTGATTTGTTTTTGATACAAGATTGAAAATTCCCTCACTATCAAATTTCCTTTGCCTTCATACACAGTAATCAAATCCCCTTTCAGCCTTCTCTTCAATAAGCAGAATAGATTAATCTCTTTGTCTTGCATCATACAGTTTGTTTGCCAGACCTTGGAACATTTAGCTGGTCCTCCTTTGATTTCTCTACTGTATTTTCATATCCTTTGTGAAGTATAGACAGTAGCATAACTGAAAGGGAGCTTCAGGGGACAGCAGCCCAAATGCAGCTGCCATAGTGAAAGCCGGGAGTGCCATCACCACCATTGGTATTGCAGCAGACAGCACTATCCTGTGCATTGTGGCTGCCCTGCTAACCCTCCGAGTGTGGACACCAGAAATGGGTTCAGTGTTCTAGACACAGTCATGCCAGTGTTTTTGCAAAACTCTCCTATTACTTGTGGTTCCAGTGGTACATCTGAACCAGGGATTCTCAACCTCTAGCTGGCAGCTGATATGTGCCCACAGAGCCAAGGTATCTGGCCCATGGGGCTCTCCCATGGATGAGCAAATTTGATGGTTGAAGGATCACTGGCAATTAATATGGTCACCTTCCTCCCTGCCAAATTCCCAAACCCCAAGCCATGCACAGCAGGTTGGAGGCAGACCGAATTTCCTCCCCATCATGACTGGATCAGGGCAAGACCTTACCTCTTTGCCCTCCAGCTGGATCTGGCCAGGACATGCCCCTTTCTTTTGCAGACCTGGGCTGGGGCTGGGTTGCTTGCCACTGTCGTCTGTGTGGCCAAATGGGGCTGTATGTGTAGCAGCATAGGCTTAGTAAAGACTTTGAAACAGAGTTTGTGCAGGATCCTTGGAGGGTCTGTAGTCTTGTTGCAAGTCCATGTTACCTTGTTTTCATGACTACCCAGGCAAACTGGATTAAAGGCTGCCTGAGTTAGTCTATTCTGAGAACTCATACTGATATAGCCATACAGAGGCATAAGGTGATGTCTGAAAGCCCTTGGTGGCCGTGCTGCAAAAGACAGAGTCCCTGGCTGTGCTGCCAGTGGTACCATGGCAGCCAGTCTAGCAGCATAGTCACTTCTGTGATTTTACCCGCTATTTCAGGGTCAATGCCTGGGGCTAGTGCCCCAATCTCCCCTCTGCCTCTCTTTGTTAAACTACTGTAATCATAGTGATCTGCAAGTTGTTCTCTGAGTTACTGTTTTCTAGAAGAGAGTTTCTCTTCCTGTTGGCGTAAGCTGCATGATTAGTTTCCAGAGTTGGATTTGTTTGCATTAATATACATTTTGTTGGCATGGGCCATTTAACCAGGGAATTCAGAAATGTTGACTGGAATTCATTATATTTTTAGTCTCTAATTTTGTTGTTCTTGCTATTGTTGTTGTTGATAGATTTCTGAATGAATTGCTTCATTTTTCTGATGATATCCCAGGACTGGTTTCATGCTAATTGTACTGCAGTAAGGAAAGTCATCAAGCAGATGAAGAACAAAGCATCTAGAGTACATGGAATCCCCACTGCGATCTTCAGACAGGGAGGCAAGGAGCTCACATCACAACTTCATGACTCCTCATCTCAAGGATCTATAATTATGAGGAACTCCCAGATGACCTCAGAGATGCCATGACTGTGACAATCTTCAAGAAAGGAGACAAGTCCAACTGTAGAAACTACAGAGGGATAGCTTTGCTGTCCTCCACAGGGAGGATCACTGAGAGCGCTCCACTGAGCCATCTCCTTCCACTTGCTGAACAGCTCTCCCTGGAATCTCAGTTGAGAGACACGACTGACATGATCTTCACAGCTTGTCAGCTTCAGAAGAAATACTGGAAACAACATAAGGCCTCTCTACATGGCCTTTCACCTCACAAAAGCGTTCAATTCTGTCAACTGAGAAGTGCCATGGAGGTACAGATGCCCACCAAAATGTATTGCCATTCTTTGCCTGCTCCATGACAGTATGTGAGTGGTGGTTCTCAGTAAGGGATCTATAGCATCACTTTGAGGTTAAAATGGGAGTTTAGCCAGGCTGCATCATGAATCCAACACTCTTCTCAATATTCCTTGCCACGATGCTACATCCAATCACCAACAAGCTTCCAGCCAGAGTGGAGCTAAACTACCAAATGGATGGTAAGCTGTTTAACCTCAGTTGACTCTGAGCCAAAAGCAAGATCAATCTGACCTCAATCATTGGGCTCCAGTATGCTGATGATGTAGTAGTATCTGCTCACTTGTAAGCAGACCTTTAGGCAATTGTTGATGTCTTTACCAGTGCACACAATGCAGCAGGACTGATGCTTAACATTCAGAAGACTAAGCTCCTGATGAACAGTCCCCAGCTCCAGTAATCCAGATCCATGGTGAGACTTTGGAAAACTTTGAGTGTATTTCCCATGTCTTGGAAGCCATCTCTTACAGAAGGCTGGCATCAATGAAGAAATCCAGCAGGGCCTCAAATGTCCAAGTGAACAAGTGTTCAAAGATTGCAACATCAGATCTGAAACCAAGCTCATGTTTTATCAAGCAGTCATGATCCCCACCATGGTGTATGGAGCCGAGACATGGAAAACATGTATAGTTGTTGGAGAAGTATCATCAACACTTCCTGTGGAAGATCCTCCAAATCCAGTGGAAAGACAGATGCACCAATGTTAGTGTCCTCCTGCAAGTAAATACCATGAGTATTGAGGCAATGATCATCCAACATCCAATTGCTGGGACAGCCATGTCATCTGGATAGCTGACTCCAGACTCCCAAAGCAAGTTTTATTCTCCATGCTCAGCCAAGGTGTGTGCTCAAGAGGTGAGCAGAGAAAGCACTTCAGGGATGTCCTTGAAGCCACCTTAAAAAAATACAACATTGATGTCAACTCATGTGATACTATAACCCAGGACTGCCTCATAATGGAGGAAGCATCTGCTGCAGGGATCTCGGTACTTTGAAACCTCAAGACAACAACAGGAGATGGAAAAGTGAGAGTGGCAGAAAAAACATGTTACAGACCACATCAAGAATCTAGCATCACTCACCCCACCCAGAAATGCATATCTGAACTGTAGTAGATTTTGTAGATCCTGGATTGGCTTCATCAGCCATCTTTGGACATGCAGCTAAGACACTCATGGAAGACAGTCATCCTTGACTGCAAGGGATTGCCAGACAAGAAGAGCTGTTGCATTACCCCTGATAACACCTTTTAAATAGTAGTTGAGAACCCTCTATTCTGTTGGTAGTGTTGAAGTAATGTTGCCATGATGGTCCAGGAAACATGCAAGAGGTGATAATGCTTCTAGGTAATATCTTTTATTGGACCACCTGAAGAAGGGTATTGAGATACCTAAAAGCTTGTCTAGGTCTCTCTTTGGAATTTCTAGAATTTTCTAAAAGCAAATGTTAACTCTTCAGCTTGTTTCTTATTTGTTTTCTTTAAGATTCTTGGGAACGGATCATCTTGACCTGCTTTTTTGAAAAAGTTTGATTTTAGTAGATACTTGGTGTATCTACATGAGACATTTACTGTGGATTAGACTAATTAGCTCCACAGTAAACATATTGGTGTTTACACAGGCAGGGCTATTAGGCTGGAGTAAACTAATAAACTCTGCAGGCAGTTTTGGCCATTTTAAAAAACACTTTTGCTTTTAAATTTGTTTCTAAGTTGTTTTGCTGGCAATTACTTTAAGCTTTGGAAAACTGCCCTTTTAAAGTTCCAAGCATAAAAATCACTGGTTGGTACCATATTTTGTTTGCACAATGAAAATCTAATCAGGTTATACTTACTGGTTCCTAGGCAACCACTAATTTTTCAGGATAGTGATTATGTTTTCTTTGTCCATCGGAATGTGGTCCAATACTGAGCTACTCCTGTTGGATGCTTGATAGTCTATGTAAGTACATTTTTATGTATAGTTTTTAAAGGTTTTAAATAGTAAATGGCCCAGTGTTGAGGTCATCCATGATAATTTTTCTTTCTACACATGGACAGAAGTTCAAGGACTACTTGGTCCAGTTCATCAGTGTGATTGCACTGTCTGTTTAAAAAAAAAAAAAAAAAAGAAAAGCACACTAGGGCCCTTGTCTTCAGTTTTATAATTAGAACTTTATTCTATAAGCATTTTTATTTCTGAAATTCTTAGTGTTCATGACTATAAGAAGTAATGGCATCATTATCAATGCCTCCCTCTCCTCAGTTTCACATGTTATCTTTTTAGATCAAGTTGCAAATGTCACGGCTAATATTCCAGTTATATGACCCTTCCCACCAAGTTTCAATGATACCATATTGTATTTCTCATACCAGAGCATCTCTTATTTGTCTTGTTTCCTAGTATTTGTGGATGATAAAAATACATTTTACACGTGTCCCTTTGTGGTTTGATTTGCCAGGTTTACTGTGTTGCAGTGCTAATGTGCACAGTTGGGTATATTTACCATGAATACCCCATTATAGCTACCCTACCTAGTCTGTAAATGGAAATTAATACCCCAATACTACAAAGATGGAGACCATCAGGATCAGCCAGGCCCCCCACCCCTCATAATATATACTCCAGTGTTTCACACACCAAAGCATTTACATATTTTCCAACTATTTTCTTTCAGAATCTTTTGCAATTTCTCTTCTGAAATGTGGGAAACACTTAAGAGAAGGTTGTCTGGAGTTTCCTCTCTTTCAGATCCCTTCCCTCCCCAGATCTTCCAGGATCTGGGGAATGCCACCTGCCTGATGTGGTGTCAATAACATCAAAGTATATCCCTGCCAGATTATTCTTTTCAGATGATCCCAGAATTCTGCGTATTATGGCAGGAGGAGCCTTTGTCTGAATCCCTGGAAAAGACCAAGCTGTCTTGCTGTCTTTCTCTCTCTTGTCCTGTCCATTCTTTTCAACCTGGATCCTGCTCTTAGAACTATATATTTTCTTTGGTTGGCTGTGTAGGTACTCTGTTGGTCTGGTGGGGATCCGTACTCATTTCTTTCCCCAGCTGCCTATGGGGCCTTTTTTAGGGTTGTGTCTTTATTTATTTAAATTTATATGCCACCTCTACCAATAGAGGCTGTCACAGAGCACTAGGGTGCCCTGTGCCTGAAGAGGGGAGAAAACTGCTAGGGAAGAAGCCCTAGCAGTGACTAAGCAGCACAGCTGTGGGTCGCTGGGGCAACTAAGGAGAGTCAGCTGACTGGAGAGGGCAGGGCCTGGCCCTCATAAAGCCCAGGGCTGAGGCCAGGCTGGCAGTTCCCTGCCAGCAACCACAGGGAAAGGAGCTCTCTGCCCAGGGAGGTAGAGGAAGCCTGAGGCAAGGGCTGCAGCTGAGAGGTGAAGGGCCGTGGTAGGGCTGAATGTTGTTTGGGCCGGTGGGCTTCTGTTTTGTTATAGTCAAAGGGCTTGTATTTCGATGTTGCTACAGACAGGTGGCTTATGGTGTCAGTTATAGCCAAGAGGCTTGAGTTTGCTTCGTTGTTATTTATGAGACTGGTGGTTTGGGTGAGGCTATAAGGGATTGGAGGAGGCCTCATAGGGGCCCACAGAGGCGTGCCCGGGAGGGTGCGATTCAGTGCCAGCAAGGGCACAACTTGTGGGGTGCATAGACCCCAGCCCGGAGAGGGGCATTTGGAGAGCCCAAGTTGGGCACAGCGAGCCCCAAGGAGGGGGCCGCATTGTAGACCCCCAGCAAGGGGTAACCTTGAGAGGCCCAGTTTGGGCACAGTGAGCCCCAGGAAGGGAGCAACGTTTGAGAGGCCCGAGAGGGGCAACGTTTGAGAGGCCCGAGAGGGACAACACTGCAAGCCCCAGGAAGGGGGCAGCACTAGGAAGCCCAAGTTGGGCACTGCAAGCCCCAAGAAGGGGGCAGCATTGAGCAGCCCAAGTGCGGGCACAGGGAGCCCCTGATAGGAGGCTGTATGTATTAAGGAACCTAAGTTAGGCACAGCAAACCCCAGGGAGGGGGGCATAGTGAGCCCCACAGAGGGGGCCATCTTATTGTGAGGCCCAAGTGGGGTGCAGGAAGACTGAGTTGACATCTGCAAGGCTTGGGCTGCGGTATTGGGGAGGAAGGAGCCACAGATAGTGCCCCTAGTGGTGGGGGCAGTATAAGGGCAGCCTCCTGCTAATTAATTACTTAACATCAAAGATATGGCAGGCGAATAGGCGGGCGGTTTGCCCAGAGACAGGTGCAGGCCCCGAGGAGGGTAGCCCGGGTCCCGTGCCTGTCACAGAGGCTCAGGGCTTCTTGCAGGCCATTCTTTTCCAAGCAAGTACATATATTTCCCTTTCTGTATCACCATTGGCATTTAGTTAGTAAACACTTGTTTTTCTTCTGAATTTTGAAGGCACAAAAATGGCTGTTGTTTTTCTTTAACAAGAACAGCTCCAACATATGTAGCTTCTTATACTTAGCAAGATGTATTAATTTTATGCATCAGCATAATCAATGACCATATAATGGCCATGGGAAACGTTTGTTTTACAGCACAGCACAGGCAGAACAAGATGTATAAATCAGTGGTTACTTAGAAAGGGAATACTTGATGTATTTTTTCCTTAAAACATTTTCTTGCGCCTATCACTATATATTTGGTATGGTGACAACATTGGTAACTATGGATTAAATAATTTTATGTATATCACTGCTGAACCGGATGGGACAACTGACAACTGGTGTCCAGGAAAAAGCCAATCTATTAAATGGGTACTTTGTGTTGGTCTTTCATCAGTCCCATGGGACACCCACACCTGCTACAGGACAGGGAGGTCCGGGTGAGGGAGATCCCCTGCCTTCCATCAATGCTGATCTCAGGAAGGAACACCTTGAGAGGCTGGATACATTCAAGTCAGCTGGCCCTGACAATCTATACCCCAGAGTACTCAAGGAGCTGCCAAGCATCATAGCCCAGCCTCTGGCACAGATCTTTGAAAACTCCTGGTGCTCTGGTGTAGTGCCTGAAGACTGGAAGAATGCCAATGTGGTGCCTATCTTCAAGAAAGGGAGGAAAGTGGATCCGGCAAACTATAGGTCCATCAGCCTGACTACTATCCCGGGGAAGATCTTAGAAAAGTTTATTAAAGAGGTCATCCTTAATGGACTGACCAACGCCAACACAGGTGTGTTGCGGGTAGGTCTTGCTTGACTGATCTCACTTCCTTCTACAACCAGGTGACCTATCACCTGGACAAGGGAGAAGAGATTGATGTCATATATCTTGCCTTCAAAAAAGCCTTTGATCTGGTATCCCATGATTGTCTCTGGGCAAAAAGAAGGTACCCAGTAACTTGGGACCTCTGCCAGACATGCTAGGAAATCTGGTTGTCACACCAGATGACAAGGCTAACCTCTTTAACAATTTCTTTTGCCTCCATTTTCCTCAACAGATACCAGATTAACCTGTCTGCTGGGACCCTCTCAGGCCCCAGGGAAAGTGCACCCAGGCCTACGGTCAGGGAACTTCTGGAGGGACTGGACCTATTTAAATCAGCTGGTTCTGATGACCTCCACCCCAGAGTGCTGAGGGAATTAGCAGAGGTCATTGTGGGACCCCTGTCATGGCTCTACAAGCATTCATGGTGCTCTGGCATGGTGCCAGAGGACTGGAAACCGGCCAATGTGATTCCCATTTTCAAAAAAGGGAGGAAGGAGGACCCAGGGAACTATAGACCAGTTAGTCTTACCGCGATCCTGGGTATGCTTTTTGAGAGAATTATCCTGGCACATGTCCATGAGGGGCCAGCAAGGGAGATTATGCTTAGGGGCAACCAAAATGAGTTTGTTAGAGGCAGGTCCTGTCAGACTAACCTGGTAGCCTTCTAGGACCAGGTCACAAAATCCTTAGATGCAGGGGTAGCAGTGGACATAGTCTTTCTGGATTTCAGGAAGGCCTTCAACACTGTCTCACATCCCATTCTCATTAAAAAAACTAGGGGGCTGTGGCATCGACACCTACATAGTCAGATGGGTCACTAACTGGCTGGAGGGCCTCACCCGCACCAAGAGACGGGTCATTTTCGACTTCACCCCTCAGGGAAACTAGGGCAGACTCCGGCAGTCCCCCGTTTCCCTGGCTCTGCTGTGCTCATCCAGCCACACCGGCTGCAGTCAGGTCTCTCCAGACTTGGGTTCTCCAAACCAGCAGTCCCTGCCTGCTCCTGCCCCTGCAGCTTCTCCACTCGGCTCCTGCAGGCCTCTCTCAGGGGCTTTCCGAGGGACCACTGCACTGAGACTCTGAATCAGGTCTCCAGACTGTCCATCAGCCCATCTCTTGTTCCCCCCCTGCGGGAAAAACTGCTCCCCCTTTTATCCAAGCCTCTCAGCCAGTCCCAGCTCAGGGCCCTTCCCCGGCTTTTGCTAAGGATCTCTTTCAAACTTTGCTGGGGTTACATCATCCCTCCCACTTCCAACAGGGCTGCTCCCAAACAGCTTCACTTGCCCTCAGAGCCTACAGTGTCCCCTCGGGGACAAACTCTGTCTTTGCCAGGCAGCTCTTCCCATTCTGTTCAGGTGGGTCCATTTTTTTAAAGGCTGCTACATCCTCCCCCACATTAAGGTTTGCTGTCCCAGTGAACCGGGCTGGATGCAGTCTCAGTCCCTTAGTACTTCCATAGTGAAGAGATGGAGACCTCGCCGCTGACTCCAGGCACATTGTATGTCAGCCGGGATGCTCCTTTCCTTATTTGAATGGGGCAGGGTGTATTGAGTGCCATCTCCTTGGAGCTAACTTCTTCACTGCCATCAGGACTGCAACCCTGACCACGTGAGGACTGCAACTCTGATCCCAGTTAATATCGCCCTCCTGTTCCTTACTGATGTTACCTGCAGCAGGATTTGGTGAGAATTCTGTTGTATTCTGAGCCAGGCTACTACTCTTCCCGGGCTGAGGGGAACCCCCTGGGATGGGCCACACACTGGGGTCCACGGGGTCCTCAGGCTCCAAGTGACGCCAGGCGACCCCAGAACCTAGGTCTAACCCTTCAGAATAGTCCTCTTCAGACTCACTTTTGGGCTCATGTCAGTATCCAGTGAGCTTATGCTCTTCTTGCTTTGCACAACGGATCCATCGCTGTGTGGTACTTTCCTGTGGGGACTCATGATCCCCTTCTCTTGTCAATGGGGGTCCCACCAACTCCCCTACTGGAAGAAGCAAGTTCCTATGCACAGTCTTTTCTGGGCTCCTTCCACTTTTGGGGCATACTTTGTAGACTGGTAAATTCCCAAGTTGTCTTTCAATAATATAAGGAGAGGGCCGCCACCTATCAGCAATTTTGTGTTTTCCTACCACCCCAAAGTTCCTCAGCAGCACCCTATCTCCAAATTGTACGCCTTGCAGATGCACTCAAAGGTCATACCTCTGCTTGTGCCCGGCTGCATTTCGATGGGCAGCCTCCATTGCTAGCCGGTACGCTCGCCACAGTCTCACTCTCAGCTTTTGAACATACTGCCCATATGATTTGGACTCACCCTGGTCCTTGGCAATCCTGAAGCAGAGATCTATTGGTAGTCAAGGTTCCCTTCCAAACATGAGTGAGTAGGGGCTGGCTCTGGTGGCATCATTTCTGGTAGTGTTGTACACGTGCACCAAAAAAGCTAGGTGTTGACTCCAATGATCATTCTGTTCGTTCCTCAGCGTACCCAACATATTAAGTAGAGTCCGGTTAAACTTCTCTGGCTGAGGGTCCCCTTGAAGGTGATAGGGAATGGTTTGTGATTTCCGGACGCCAGGCATCTAGAAAAATTCTCTTAACAGGTGACTTTCGAAGTCTTGACCTTGATCGGAATGGATCCGCTCCAGAAGGCCATACACCACAAAGTACTTTTCCCACAGAACTTTTGCCACAGTGCTGGCTCTTTGGTCCCTGGTGGGGTAGGTCTGGGCATACCTGGTAAAGTGATCTGTGACTACTAGTACATTGCTGATGTTTTTGCGATCAGTTTCAGTAGTTGGGAAGTCAATACACACCAGCTCCAAGGGCTTTGAACTGATGATTGTGTGGAGGTGTGCCATCCTAGTTGGCAAAGTCTTCCACTGCACACAGCGTGCACAAGTTTCACATTTCTTTTGGACATCTCTGGCCATCCCAGGCCAATAAAATTGGTCCCAAACCAATGACAGCATTCGCTCAATCCCAAAGTGCCCAAGGTCGTCGTGCAACACTCTTAGTGCCAGTGTCTGGTATTCTTGGAGTAGCACTAGTTGCTTTTGACAAGTCCCCTTTTTTCTTTTTTTCTAAAATTTCTTTTATGTCAGGGTCAGCTTCTTGAGCTTGCTGCCATCCCATGGCATTGAGTTGTGGCAGCAGCGATTGATCTAGAGTCACATAACCACCGTGGCCCATGGGACACTGTCTGGTGGCAGGCCCAGCACTTCTGCTGCATAGTTAGGTAGTCTCTCTGCCTCAGATGTTCTTCTTTCCTCCAAAGATGCTCTGCACTTTATCCACCGTTGCTATTTCTCTTTCCTGCTTATATGGTTGTTGTGATAAAGCATCAGAGTCTATGTTTTTCCTCCCTGCTCTATAGTGTAAGCTGAAATGGTAATCGGCCAATGCTGCTACCCAACGATGCCCTGTTGCATCCAGCTTGGCACTTGTTAGTACATAGGTCAGTGGATTGTTATCAGTCCAAACTTCAAACTGGGTCTCACAGGTAGTCCTTGAATTTGTCAGTCACCGCCCAATTGAGTTCAAGGAACTCTAGCTTATGCGTTGGGTACCGAGTTTCGCTGTTGACTAAACCTCGGCCGGCAAAAGCAACAGGTTTTAATTTTCCTTGGTGTGCTTGGTATAGCACAGCCCCCAACCCCTCAAGGCTGGCATCCGTATGTAATACAAATGGCCATTGTGGGTCTGCATAAACTAATACTGGGGCACATGACAAACTCTGGATGAGGGCTCTGAATGCCTGCTCACAATTTTCATCTCATTGAGGCCCAGATGACTCTAATGGGTCCTGCAAACCCAAGGGCCTGCCTGCTCTTGCCTTAGACAGAGCTTCTTTACTTCAGATCTGACTCTTTTTCACCTGATATCCCTGAGTGAGGTCATTTAGGGGCTTTGCCAATCTGGCATAGTTCTCAACAAATCGTCTTTAGTACCCAGCAAACCCCAGGAATCGCTTACGTTCCTGAAAGTTCTTTGGCCTTGACCACATTGCCACGACATTGATTTTATCAGGGTCTGTGCCAACTTCCTTCTGGGACACTATACAGTGTCTGGGCTGCAGGCTGTAACAACCCTCCTGCCACACACAGCCTCACAACCCCAGCAAATGCAGCCCCTCCCTGGGCTTTGCCTACCCCTGGGACCCTTCACCCCTCAGGGAAACTAGGGCAGACTCCAGCAGTCCCCACCCCAGCTCTGCTGTGCTCACCCAGCCACGCCGGCTGCAGTCAGGTCTCTCCAGACTTAGGTTCTTCACACCAGCAGTCCCTGCCTGCTCCTGCTCCCGCAGCGTCTCCACTCGGCTCCTGCAGGCCTCTCTCAGGGGCTGTCTGAGGGATCACTGCACTGAGACTCTCAATCCGGTCTCTAACTTGTCCCCGCCTTTGCTCCCCCGCGAGAAACTGCTTCCCCTTTTATCCAAGCCTCTCAGCCAATCCCAGCTCAGGGCCCTTCCTGGCTTTTGCTAACAGCTCTCTTTCAGACTGTGCTGGGGTTACATCACCCCTCCCACTTCCAACAGGGCTGCTCTCAGACAGCTTCACTTGCCTTCAGAGCCTACAGTGTCCCCTCGGGGACAAACTCTGTCTTTGTCAGGCAGCTCTTCCCATTCTGTTCAGGTGAGTCCATTTTTTTTTTAAAGGCTGCTACATTATTGTATTTCATACAACAGGTTGCTGTGGTGTCAAAGTAGTAATTAACTCTTTTTATACATAATCAAACTCATAAATAAAAGGATTGCTTAAGTTAGGCAAACTATGCAGAGAATTAAGGTTATTTAAAGTATTTATGAGACAGACCCTTCAAAATAAGAAGTGTCTTAAGAGGAAGTTCTGTTGCTAGGAGACAGTAACCACTTTGTCAGGATAACATGTTTTTAATTTTAAATAAGAAATGTTGCGTTAATACACATATTTAGATAGTGAACAAAGGTATCTATGTGATGTTGACGACTGGTAAAACGCTCAATGTGTATGATGCAAAACTAATGAAAAAGTGAAAGTCTAGGAAGGAAGTATTGTTACAATTTCATAAGAACTGCTGGTCACCAAGAGATGTGTTCACAGCTTGATTAGAAGTACACAGATACCCAATTCCAAAGTACACAGACGAAGCAATCTCAACTTATAAATCAAATAAGAATAAATGCACAAAAAAGAAATGTGTGTTCAGCCGTTTCATCCCTCTGAGGTTGAATCAAGCTAAGTGTGTTGGAGACCAGATAATTTATATTGCTGTATAATGGACTATTTGAATACTTATTTAACACTAGAAGAACATAAAGAAAGATAATCTACACTGTTCAAAGTACACCAGCGTTTTTCTAGGGATGTCATAACAACCATGCTTGCTTCAGGAAGACCACAGCTATGGATAAGTCAGAATAGGAAATCCATCCCAAAAACAAACACATAGTGGGTGTGCATCGGTTTTTTAAACCGTGAAATAGGACAGTCTCCATGGGAAATGGTGGGTTCTGCAAAAAAAAGTGAGCTTTGTGATTTTGGCAGCTCCTGGCAAAAAAAACCCCAAGCAAGCTGCAAGCAGAGTAAAGGGCAGGAAGCCCTGCAGTCCTGTGTGGGGGCCAAGAAACGCTGGTGGAATGGGGCCGCTGATGGAGTGTGGCATTAGAGAGCTAGACAAGCGGGTTGTTGGAAGCAGAAAAACTTTACTGACAGTCCTTAGGCTGTAGGCACGTTCCTTGAAGTTACAAAACCTCAAAACAGGAACTCGGGCACACAGAAGCTCACACTCACGCAGGGTATGAGGCGTCGGATGAATCCGGCAGGGAGTCGTCGGCTGATCAGGCCTTGCGTGTGGCTCGGAAACACATGCAGATGTTTCCTCATGCATGTCCTAGCTCTCCTGCTCCTTCTTGGCAGGCACTGCCCAAGCCTTTTATTCGGTAAGTGGCCAATTACCGACCGACACGTATGCATAATTTAACGTGAGCCAATCACAAGCATCCCCTTGCTGGTGCAGCTGCAAGGTTTTGGTGTGCTCTGATCTTGCACCAATACTTATCCCGCGCTACAAGGGAAACTCCCTGCTCCCGTGCTCATAATGTGCTCAACACAAGCAGTGCCGAGGCATCTCTTAACCATTTTGCACAGGCATCCTGAAGCATAGAAGAGGGAGAAGGAGAGGGAGCAAATCAGAGGCTGAGACAGTGATTCAGGTTCAGCCCATGGCCAGTTAGGGAAGTGAGAGTTTTGGCACCAGCTTTTAAAACATCCACAGGCATGCTGGTAGACTAGAGCATGCTGTAGCCTAAGGAGGATTCTTCACTATGATCACTAAGAAGAAATCCTCCAAGACACTCAAATAAGTTTCAGATCTGGGCTGTGGGGTCAGTACTAGATATCCAGGGGTCAACTCCTTCCCATGCTATTCCCTTGCAGTGTGGAGAACAGCTGAATGCGCAGTATGTGGCACTGCAGACTTGTCTGTGGGACCATATACCGCACAGCTGCACTCCTCTGGATGTGGCCTTAGAGTCTGAAGCATACTTGAAATTAAAGGTTGTTGAAGAGGCTGAATGAAGGCCAGAGCAAGAAACAAGCAACCATGCCCTTGTTCTTTAAAAGGGCCACAGACATCAGCTCAGCAATGTGAGAAATGGCATTTTCCCTCATGGAGGCTTTTGTGGCAGTGAATGTCCTACCTGATCACCTGAAGTTAAGGGACAACTTGAACGAAAGTGTGCCAAATGCTGTCAGTTTTATGTTTGTTAACAAGCTTCACTAAGACTGTCTCCCTGCAATGATTGCTTCACGTGTACAATCCACAAAGTCTGCATTGGCAGAGAATGTCTCATTTGCAACATGTAGAGGATGCACACGGGTGCACGTGCACTTTCTAAGATTGGCTGTGCTCCCCCTGAAAAAAGCGCCGCTAACACTGCTGGTGGCACCTGTGGGCAGTCGCCACTCAACACCCCTGCTCACTTGCCACCAACACTGCCGGTGGTGTCTGCGGGTGGTTGCAAATCACCGATTGCCGCTGGCTATGGCTGCTGCTGCTGGCACTCACCACTCCACACTACCAGCACCACCGTGGCCACCTGTGGAAGCTCTCCACTCACCACTGCCATGACCCTGTTGCTGCTGCCTCCTGAGGGTGGTCAACATGCCCCCCCAACTTCTGGAGGCATGTGTTGTTCATGGTACGTCTCCTTCTCCATTGTGGCTGATGAAGCCACTGACCCTCAAGATAACTACATACTGCTTGTTTTACTTGTACTGTGGGGATGGACAGACTGGGACCTGCCTGTGTTTCAAACAGAGCTGGTCCACCTAACACCTGTCAATTTGTACATCATGTCTTAATCCACAGAAAAGGTCACTCTCAGCTATGGCTTAGAATATACCAAGATCTCTGCATTCGTGTCTGACAGTGCCATGTACACGTGCAAGGCTTTCTCTGATGTGCTCCAAAGAATGCTGCCCAATGCAGTTCATGTCGCCTGCAAGACGCATGTTCTGTCTTTAGTAAGTGACATCTGGCACATGCAGTTCTCTGATGTGAATAGCTTGGTGTCCTCCTCCAAGAAAGCCTTTGAGCACTGTCCAAGATGTAAGGTCTGGTACGTGGAGTCTGTCATCAGTCAAAGTGGAAAATCACATGTCACTGTGGTGCTGCCATAAGAGCCTGTGCTCACAAGGTGGTATTCATGATCCAATGCTGTTCATTACCATGCCAAGCATATGCAATACCACCAGCAGTTTGTGAGTGAGGAGCTGGAAATCAAATGCAGCCCACGGTGCATGCTTAGGCTTTGCAATCTCTTAAGGCAAGGCAACATTCAAGATGAAGTGAAGGTTGTGGCAGTAAATGCCACTCAGTTCATGTAGCTTCTAACGTGGCTTGAAGGCTGGCAGGCTGTGATCCACCGTGCACGCAACAGTCTGATGGACTTGATAAGTTGGGTAGAGGACATGGCATCACAAGAACTGTCAAGCTGTCCTTGAAAAAATCAGCAGAGGCAGGAACGTTCCAGGCAAAAGCTGTGAAGCTGAACCAGTACTACAGGTATGATCTGTCACTGCCACTGTGGTGCAGACAACCAGCTGCCTCCTTAGTGTTGTTTACATTTTGGATCTCAACCAGGTGCCTGTTCTGAGTTGTGACCCTCAGCTACTGAAATTAATCCCTGGATAGTGGAAAGAGCATGACTACAAGCATGCTGCTTATGTGAACTTTGTTGGTGTGCTGCATGCCTGTGTCTACGCCTGTGTTCTGGGACTCCCTGTCATCAATTTCCACATCTGTACACTGGCAAAACACTTCCTCCCCATTCCAGTAAACTCAGTGGACACTGAGTGTGCCATCTCAGTGCGTCGACAAGTGTTCACCCCACAGTGACACAGAATGCCTGCAGCATTTAATAGCTAGCATGAATTGCTCAAGGTTCAGGGGTTGGCCTGAGACAAAGATATATATATAAAACTAGACCTCTTGGTCCCAAAATGATATCTTTTATTAAACCAACTGGAAAATGGCAAAAATATTGTCCTTTTCTGCAAGCTTTCGGGATCAAAGTCCCTTCATCAGGCTCTGGGAAAAGTGCAGATGGTACAAGATGGTAAAAAGTCCCCATGGGTAGGAAATGAACTTCGTTTTTGCATAGAGAGAGCTGAAGATGGAAAACTGTCCCACTGGGCCATGAGAGTGTCTTTGTGAGCTGTGTTGCATAGCTGTTTGATGTGTAGATCAGGTAGAATTCCTTCCCTGGAGGTGTCAGATGGCAGGCAGAGAGATTAAAAAAAAACAAACAAACTTCCTTGTTGTTCTGCAATGAAGTTTTAAAATAAAAAATTGGCTAAAATTTGTCATCTTCCATGTTTCAGGGGTGTACTTGGTAGCTGTGTTGGTCTGAGACAAAAAGGTATTCAAAAAATTAGAACTCTTGGTTTCAAAATGATACCTTTTATTAGATCAACTGGAAAATGGCAAGAAAATTGTCCTTTTCTTTCAGTCTCAGGGTTAGCATTCAGTAAACTCCTTTCTACAGTGTTCTTTAATAAAGTATATATAGTTGGTATTACTGAATAAAGTGTATATAATTGGTATTAGTTACAATTCATGTTGTGTGTAGCTTTTAATTTAATGCAATATTTCAGTTTAGAGTTTAATTAAATGCTTAGATTACTTAATAACACATCAGATAAGGGTTTCCATGGCCTTAATCCCCTGATTAAGCCTGCAGGAGCCATTAAGGTAAACGTTGTTAAGTGGTTAAGTCACGGTTTTGGTCCATCTGGCAATCAGCGGGGAGGGGAGGGACTACCAAGGTCACTCAGCCAATGAGATGCATGGGGGGCACTGAGGCATTCAGTTCATGAAAATGGCAGGCCCTGGGATCTGCACACAAAATAGGCCAGCCACTTTCTTGAGTTTGGTAGACCCCTTTAGAGCTTGGATTTATACAGCTTGGATGTGGGGCAACAGTTTCCCGATATAAAACTGCAATGGGGTTTGCTTGTTTTTCTGATTGGACTAGGACAGGATATCCCACAGAGGACGGCCTATGTTTGTATTGTAATTGCTAGTGATGCTCAAACTCTGGCCCACAGCCAGATCCAGTCTGTGGAATCATGTCATCTGCCCCAAGGGTTTCCCCACATGTCTAGAAGTTTGGTGGCAGGGGAGGAGTAGCAATGCTAATTGCTGCTCCCCTGCCGCCAAATTTCCCCTGTGGGCCAGATGATGAGATCCTATGTGCTAGACTGAACTGGTTGTTCCATGACTGGATCCAAATATATGGGATGAGGCCAGTGCACAGCTGGATACAGTTGCACAGGTTTGGGTCAGCACAACAGATCACATGTGCGGACTGACTCTGCATACTGCCTCCTATGGGATCTGGCCTGCAGAATGACTTTATATATGGGATCTAGCCTGCAGACCAGCTCTGTGTCGCCCACATGGCTTTCAAGGCTGGATGGGTTGATCAGCACTGTTAAATGTTATTGTATGACAATCGTTTTTTGGCTCTTTGGAGCATCTTATTTAATGTTATTTTGACTAGTGAAACTTTTAGAAGAGTGAGAATGTGAATGTTTTTTGATAAATAACCCTAAGTTTAATGAAATATTCAGAAGCATAGCATAGTTAGTTTTAATTATATGACCAATTTGAATTTTAAAATATATCTATCCTTGAATGGAGCATGTATGATAAATTAAAATGCCTGTTACTAACAAGTGACACAAATGAAATTTGCCCCTTCCTTTTGTTAAACAAGCAAGCTAGGAGAATAGCATAACAATTTGGAATTGCTGTTGTTGTACTTGTTCTTTTTTTTGAAATACCAAGATTAATCTTGTGATTCAACGGCAGAAGTGTCCATAGATGCAGTATGTTCTAAACAAATGTAAGAGGATATTTGTAGCAACCAAAGCTTTACTTCTTAAAAGTTCATTCTAAGAAATATGTCAGAGAATGGGAAATATACAACAGAACCTGTACAGCCAATCCAAGCAAACTAGAGCTCTGGAAGATGGAAATGGAGTACACCCTCAGCAAGTTTGTGGATGACACTAAGCTGGAGGGAGTAGTCAATATGCTGGAGGGTATGGCTAGGATTCAGAGTGACCTAGATCAAGGGTTGTCAACTGGGGGTATGCATAACCTTGGAGATTCTTAAGGGGGTATGCGCAGGTGGGTGGGGATGGAGCACCACCATGCATCATTGCACACTGCCACGCAGGTGCCATCTACCTGGCCAGATGGGGGCGATGGAGAAAGCTCGCATCTACTGTGGGGGGTGGGGGAAGCTTGCACACAGTGGCTGCCACTGCTCTGCAACTGGCAAACCCCTCCCCTCTGCTCTGCATCCGGTCACCACCCTTGACCTACACAAATTGGAAGATTGGACCAACAGCCTTCAACTACTGGAAGGGTGGTTTCAATGAGGATGGAGCTAGACTGTTCTCATTGATGGCAGATGACAGAACAAGGAGCAATGGTCTTAAGTTGCAGCAAGGGAGGTTTAGGTTAGATATTAGGAAAAACTTTCTCATGAGGGGGGTAGTAACACTGGAACAGTTTATCCAGAGAGATTGTGGAATCTCCATTCCTGGAAATTTTTAAGACCGACCTAGAGAAAGCCTTGGCTAGGATAATCTTGGGGATGGTACCGTTTTGAGCAGGAAGTTGGATTGATGATTTCCTAAGGTCCTTCTCAACCCTTATTTTCTGATTTTGATTCAATTTTGAAAATCCAAATTTTTCCCTGCTGTGCAGAGGGTTAGAGCCAGGCCACAACCCTTCCCCTGCAGGGCCAGATCAGGACTGGGCCTTCTTTCTTCTTGGTGTGTGGCCAGTTGGGGCTGGGCTCTGCACCCTTCTCCCCATGAGGCCAGGTTACACTCCTCCTCTTGCATGGCTGTTTCAGGGCCAGGCCATGCCTCCTTCCCTCTGCTCAGCTAGGTTGAGGCGAGGTCATACCCCCTTTCTCCCATGGGGCTCCCTCTCTCTTTCTCCCAAGGCTCCCTTTCCCTGCATAGCTCATTCAAGGTAGGGCCATGTTCCTTCCCTACCCAAAGTTTGGGCCACTCCCCTGTTCTGCAGTTAGTCAGATTGTTAGCTGGGCCAGGCCCCCTTCCTCCCACAGGGTCAGGCCATGTGCCCCTTCCTCCCTGCCCCTGCAGGGCTAGATCAGGGCTGCACCATGCCTTCTTTTCCTGCACAGCTGGACTGGGGCTGGGCTGCCCCTCTGTCCCACTCCATGCAGCTGGATGGGACCCTGCTACTCATGCCCCAGGCACTGGATTACATCCACCAGCCAAATCTGGCCCACAAAGGGACCAGGCACTGCTCATATAGCCTGATGGACAGAAAAAGTTGATCACTGCTGCTTTACTATCTGGATGATGCCTTAACATTGATTTCATAGATTTCATAGACATTAGGGCTAGAAGAGACCTAGAAGATCATCAAGTCCAGCCCCCTGTTCCAGGGGCAGGAAGTCAGCTAGGGTCAAAAGACCCTAGCAAGATAAGCACCAAAGTATTTCTTGAAAGAGTCCAAAGTAGGTACCTGCACCACATCTGGAGGGAGTCTCTTCCAGACCTTGGGGGTCAGACATTAAAGACATTTTTTCTTATGTCCAGCCTAAAATGGTCTTGTAAGAGTTTATGACCACTGGTCCTTGTTTTCCCTTGGGGTGCTCTGGTGAACAGATGTTCTCCTAGAACCTGATGTACACCCCTTGTGTACTTATAGGAGGCCACCAGGTTCTCCCTGAGCCTGTGCTTTTCCAGACTGAAGAGTCCTATGGTTCTCAGCCTGTCTTCATAGGGACTGGTTGGAGTTGCTGCTTTTTGCAAGGCTCCAGAGCCCAGGGCATGAGCACCCCTGTGGCTTCACCTTCTCCTTCCCTGTCTGCTCCCCCTTCCTTCCATCCCCATCTCCTACCAAATTCAGAGGCAGAGGAAAAGGAGAGGGTCATGTTCATCCTCTGGGCTCTGGAGCTGCATGCAATCCCAGGGCTCATGCTGATAGTAAGCTCATGGAGCTCACTGTTCATGTATGGCACAGCCCAAGGGATGTATGCCCACATACCTCTTGCCTCACTCCTGGATTCACTAGTGGTTGTTTCCATTAGAAGTGCCAGTTGCCATAGACGTATCAGGATTAAAAGTAATTCTATTTCAGAAGCAGTTATATTTGACAAAGTATCTACTCAGCCTTGAGAAATAAATGTTTTGACAGTAAACAGCACAGTTTTATATCCCCATTTATTTTTTGTTTGTTTTGGGGAGGAAGAACCAGCAGCATACCTACAGGCTGGGGAACTCCCTTCTCTTCAGTGCAGAGGCAGAAAAGGATCTTGGAATCATTATTGATGCCAAAATGACCATGGGCCGACAGTGTGGGGACACGGTCAGGAAGGCCAACCACACCTTCTCATGCATCCACAGTTGCATCTCGAGCAGGTCCAAGGAGGTGATCCTCCCTCTCTATGTGACATTGGTCAGGCCGCAGTTGGAGTACTGCATCCAGTTCTGGATGCTGCACTTCAGGAGGAATGTAGACAACTTGCAGCAGGTCCAGAGGAGGGCCACTCACACGATCAGGGGCCAGCAGGGCAGGCCCTAAGAGGAGAGGCTAAGGGACCTGAACCTGTTCAGCCTCCACAAAAGGAGGCTGAGGGGGAATCTAGTGGTCTGTTACAACCTAGTCAGAGGGGACCAGCAGGCACTGGGGGAGACCCTGTTCCCCTGAGCACTACCAGGAGTGACTAGAAATAATGGTCACAAGCTGGCAGAGGGTAGATTCAGACTAGACATCAGGAGGCGCTTACTTCACTGTCAGGGCGGTTAGGATCTGGAACCAACTTCCAAGCAAAGTGGTGCTGGCTCCTACCCTGGGGGTCTTTAAGAGGAGGCTAGATGAACACCTTGCTGGGGTCATTTGACCACAGTACTTTTTCCTGCCATGGCAGGGGGTTGGACTTGATGATCTGCTCAGGTCCCTCCTGACCCTACCAACTATGAAACTATAAATGTGTAAAATGATCCCAGGGGGCCCGTATACACAATTAATGGAGATCCAAAACTGCATATTCATCTTGTTTCTAGAAAAGTTAAAAACTCTTCTGTCTGGCAGTAGACACAAGTAGCCATTTGAGCCAGACACCTTTTTAATGACCAATGATAAAAAAGGAAATGAAATAAAGAATAACCATGGCAGAAATATATGGGGTGCTATTCTTTAATTAAAGAACATTTCTTACCATCCATTCAGTGTTGCTCTTTGTGGAAGTTATGAATAGTAAACAGTAGCGCTCCAAACATATCTCACACAATTTTATTTTCTTTGGAGGTCATTCCCTTGTTATCCATATTGTTTTATTGTGGTGGTGTTCAGAGGCATAGCAGGGCAGGTCTGTACCCAGTGTTAGATGAAGGGTTGTCAAACTTTTGTGCTGAGTGTTGAATTTATGACCTGGAAGGTCCAGTGACCTACTTACGAGCCTGGTCAGTTGAGGGCATGAGTTTTGGAGGAAAGTGTCATTCACACAAACAAGTGTTGAGTGCAACTGAGCATGCTGTATGCAAGAAGCATGATTGCTGCGTGCACAGGTATATAATTGGCTGCAGGAATAATGGACCGGTGACAGTAGAAGGAGCCTATAAAAGATGTCCGTTGCTTACTGTCCTGGTCCTTGTCATCACCTTTTGTCCTTGTCTCCAGCAGTCTGAGCAAAGGTTGTGCTTCTGCAGTGAGTGACTGGATGTGAGCTTGAGGTCCTGGGAGGATGAGAGTGCGGTGTGCATGTGGAGTGGTGTTCCTAAGGGCATTGTGACCCAGCGTGTGTGTATGCATCTAGAGTGAGTGGTGGGCATTGTGTGAGTGGGTGAGGACCAGGGCAGGCAATCCCCTCTCTGTTTGTGTGTGGGTGTGTTAAATTTTCATGTGCGGAGTAACGGTGAGCTGACAGTGTGGGAGACAGCCTGTTGTTGCTCCTTGCTTTCTCTGGGAAATTTTTGTATCTAATATAGTTAAATGCCATATTGGTATGGTTATTGCAGATGTTCCTTTTGATTGTATTGATTGATTATTGTTATATTTGTTATTGACTAATATAGTTGTGTTTGACTCTTCACAGCTGTGGTGTTTATTTGTCAATAGCCAATTAATTATTGATAGGGCCAGGTGAGGCCAGCCCATAGGCCAATGCCTGGTGAGAGCAGCCTGCCTACTAATTAGGTTTTAATTAATTGTCCCATCTACACCAGGGCAGTCACTGATGCATGAGGCAGTCACAGTTCTGGTGGCGCTGATCACAGCAGTGCAGTCAGTCACTGCTGTAGCAGTAGCTGCATTAGCGCCTTCCCACAAAGGTAGCACCACTCGTGCTCCGCTACTTACCCTCCTCTCAGTTATGCTGCATAGGTGGTATTCTTTCATGGACCGTTACTTAGGTTAAATAATACTGCATGTATTTGTGTACTCAGTTGCTTACACATGCAGAACATTCTCTCTCTCTCTCTATTCATAGAAAATTATTCAATTGCAAAGTTAAGCACTCAAAACCTAGAAAATGCCAGAGTTCAGGCTGCCTGCCCTAACATGGTCCTGTTATGCATATAGTCTGTGCAGCCGTAATTTGTTCCCATTATACATATGCATCCTGCTACAGTCTTTAATTACATTATACAAGCATTTTTTTTCTACAGGAACCCTGCCACATCCTTCTCTATGTAAAAAGTTTGTCCCCAGGTCCTACTCACTGTGCAGAACTTACTGCACTTCTGCTCTGAGAGCAAAATTATTAATTTTCCCTTGGTCTTTTCTATAGCATGCATTGGTACATTATGATTGCTTCTCAAATATTAATGAATGTATTTTTACAACATTCCTGAGAGGAGATGAGGCTTTGTTATATCCCTATTTTACAGATGAAAACTGAGGTAAATGGATATGATGTTCAAAAGTGTATGCTAATTATGAGTATTCAATTTGACCCAATTTCTTTCAGTACTTTGTATTACACGGCATTTAATACATTTTCACTGGCTTTGGTTGCAACTCTTGTCTCCTCTGCATTCAAATTGGACAGCTTTTGTCTCCTTACTATCTGGGTTCCTCAGTGGGATGTCTGAGAACAAAGGACAGATAGTCTCAATTCTCAGTTTGGGTACCATTTCTTGAAAGTAAGCACCTAAGCCCTTTTTAGGGCTTAGGCATATGAGTAAGAGTTGTGTTATTAGCCCTCTTGTCAGTTGCCAGGTCACCCACAGCCTTTGGAAAACCTGGGTTTTATTCCTGTTTGAGTGGGTGAAACCTATTTCTTTTGTCTCCCAAGAGAGTACTCTAACCAGTAGGTTATTCAGGTTCTATGCTCATAATATGTATGAAGTTAAGTTTTTATGATTTGCAGTGAGTGAACAGAAATTTGAGAAAATGTCCATTTTTGTTTTCTTATTGATATTGGCTAAGTGGGCAGTGTTTCAGGATGCAAAAGTTCTTGAATGTACAACAATATGCATGATTCTACCTATGCAGCAAATTAGTCTTAGCTGCATAAGGTTTGATTTTTTTTTTTTTTTTTTTTTTTTTTTAGAAGGGCCTGTCCATGGCCTATGATTGTGCATGTATGCCCAAGAAAGCAGAGGCCTGATTTACAGCTAAGGAGTTTTATTTTATTTTTCATATAATCTTGGTTTTATACTAATTGGCTATTTTAAAGTTTTTCTCTATTTACAAAACAAGGAAAATCACCAGTGAAGAAAAAATTGGTAAGTATATGTCTCAGCAGCAGAAAAAAAGAAACGTATTCTTTCAATAATTTCTATAGTGTGGTTATTATCTACTGTTAGTCCAGTATTAATACTATAAATATCACATTTTATTGCATACCATAAGTACCCAAATAAAACACACACCTTGTTTTTGGAAGGCAGAATGTAGAAAAAGAGATCTATCCAGAGTTATGGTTGACTGTCCCAGTCCTCTTGACTGAGATAATATGCTCTCTACTCAAATTTTGAAATCAAGTGAGACTTGATAGTTCTTGACTAACAGCAGACCTAGCATCTTGAAAAGGGGGATGTTAGCAGGAACAAGTCCTTAGCCTTCTAGGCCAGCAGGATGTGATGTGTGCTGCTGGCTATCTGCACAGCTTGGGAAAAGGAGTTGAGTATCTTGACTTCAGCAAAGATCAAACCCTTGGCCACTGTGGATGGCAGGGATAGAGGAAGAATTGAAGCTGGGTGTATGTCATCACCCCACTGCCCGTCCTTGTTCTTAAGAGGAGTATTTGGGATATTCAGAACTGTAAAACAGTCAGAATATTTGTGTTTGATTCAGATGAAGTGCTTGAATTTGTAACTCTTGCTGCCAGTGAAGAGTTCAGTTTGGTCAAGAAGGAAAAATAGATTACAAATATAATGTAAATTAAGCTACTTTTGCAGCTAAAGAATGGAATTCCCCATGGCATATTTAACAGTGCTTTCCCAGCACTGAGACCTTGTCAGCTAAAAACAACACCAGCTTTCAGACTGAAGAACTCTCAAAATATTAATATTTCAGAGAAAATAATTATTAGTGAAAATATTTCAAAGCAAGAATTAAATTAACTTAGAAGTTGATGGGTGATTCTGATCAATGGGTTGCCCTAATCAACTGTGTGCCTGTCACCCTGAGCTTTGATGAAGTAGTAGCTGGGCATATTACTTCCTTGGCATCTCTGGAAACATCATCTTTCTAGTTGACCTTTTAATTCTGCATATTTCAGAAGTACCTATAAAGTGACACTGATATCAGATGTGGCACAGAAGAAGTTGTGATTAGGGTGAAACCTGACATGGATGGCCTTCACATAAACTCTTTTCTTCCTGATCAGCAGGTGACAGCTAATTGATTGGCAGAGAACTAAAATGTGTGTTTTTGAATTGAATTCACCTTCACTTGCTGCAAAGAAGCCAGAAACAAAATAATTTCATAGCTGCAGGAAAGGATGATCTGGATTTAGTGAAAAATGTGTTTCATTTGAATCTGGAGGAGCAGCTGAACAAATGCTTTGCATCAGTAAATGTTGGGATGCTCTGAAGTCGTTCGTCATGCTCGACAGGAAGAAACCCAAACTGAAGGCAGTGCGCGCGCAGTATTCTCAGCACAGAGTTGGATTAAGCTGAACTTTACTCTTCAGTTCACCGAGTTGTGTGACATTAAGAAGACAAGAAAGGTCAGTCAAATGGCAACATCAAAGAGGTTCTTAAGCTACAGAGAGGACAGCTGTTGTCTCAACTCAATTTCACTTCTCCAGGTTGGTTGAATATTTTGCCTGATTACCATAATGTGCTAGTAGATGTGACCTGTGTCCATGATATAACACAGTATCCACTGGGATGAAATATTGTGCTCTTGCAGAACTTCCTCAGAGACCATTGTCATCACCAGAAAAGATAAAACTAAAAATAATTAATAACTGTTTCTTAAATTGCTGGTTCTTGGAGGTCAGACCCACATCTCTGGTTGCGTTTGTTCTGCACCAAACATAGAGCCTTCTATCTTGATTCTTTTAGGTAGTATTGCTTTATGAATATCAATAATACTTTATCATGGCCCTAGAGTATAATTCAAGTGAAGTTATTCCATCAGTGATATAGCTTATTGAGTGCATGGTTGGGGGAGAGGGGTGGGTGCTGGGGCATGTGTGAGTTTACAGGCCACTGTAGATAGTGGGAGAATGTGGGTGAGTGGAAGGAAGGTCTTACCTTCCTGGGGACTGCTTTTGCTGCTGTTGCTCTAGCAGTCTCAGCTCTGCTTAGGCAGCAGCAGCTCCATGGCCAGGTTTCCTAAGCGCTAACCCTGGAGGTACATTTCCTCCCTCCTGCCTTCCCCCACTTTACGTACATAGTTGCCTGCTCTAGCAAAGGCTCCCAGGGGGTGGGGTGGGAAGGAGCACCATTCTGTTCATTTTACTTACCCCTGATGTCCACCAGCTGCACTGCTAGGTGTGGTGGCAGGACAGAGATGCTCCTGCTGCAGCAAAGATTTCTTAGGGAGATTCTAGTGCCCCCTCCTACTTGCTGCCTCACACTGGTGCGCCACTTACTCCAGCCTAATTACATTACTGTATTCAAAATGGCCTAAGGAAGGTAAAATACTATTCGCAAATCAAAATGAAGATCCTTTCTGCAAAAGGATGTGGGAAAAGGAGTTAAGCTTTTGCAGCACAGACTAATGAAGAACCAATTCAGAGTGAAGAGGCAGAAAGATTGACCTACCTCCAATTTTAACCTAGAGCAGTATAAGCATTTGTGTAGAGTCTACAGACTTCTGAATAAAGCGTGGGGTCCATTTGCTCCCTGGATCTGTCCTTTCCCTTTTGTGCCCCAGCAGTAAAAAATTCTTTATGGGTTGGCAACCTTCCTACATTACCAAACTCCTGTAGAAGCCCTTTGCCTTTCTAAAGAGCAGATAGTCAAGAATAAATGAGTATCTCTCAAATGTCCATAGATGAAAATTAACATGGATCACTTATGGATGTTATCAGAACAGTGATAGAAATTAAAAATACCAGTAAAACACTATTCATATGATTTAATTTAACACATTAGGGTTAGCTAACTCAAGAAAGAAAATGGGAAAGAATAATTCTAGAGGTGACTGATAATATAACCTGTTGCAATTAATACACTTCAGTGCTCCTAATAATGCCCAATATGCCTCTAACTGATGAACATCATGGTAATGACTCATGAATCCACCAAGAATAAATATATTTATTCCAGGTTGCTTTTGAACTTACAATAATCATGACTGGGAGTTAAACCATCAGGTTAATTTGAGGCAGCTTATCATTTCAATACATATTCCTCTCACTTGTTACATGATTGCACCTGTCTGTGCTTGGTGAAGGGAACTTGAAGAGAAGGGCTTAACTAGCTAGGATAGCAGATTGTGGAATCTAGCAATCACACATGGAGGGTTTTTTCTTTTTACCAGTCACTAAAGGAGCTGACACACATGGAGCAGTTCATCTTATGCGCCAAAAGCCTTGGAGATGACTTTTGTAAATGCAGATGTGTAGGAGCACTGAGGCAGTCCTTTTTTGTGCATCTGTATAGACTGATTCCAGGTTCTGGGTCATGCACATTAGATTTGTTCTCTCCAGTGTGAAAAAGCAGAGTTGCACCTTGAACCTCATTTGTTTGTTTCTGCCAGTCAGCAGTTTTCTTTGCATTGTTGCAGTTAAACAAGAATCACTCTAGGCAGGAAAGAGCCTGGATGAACAGATAAATCCTGACAAGACTAACTAGTACCCTGTAGAGCTTTCATGCTCGGATGCTAGGGTTAATTTTTGTTATGCACCAGGTTTATAAGCTTGAATGCCTGTAGATCAGCTGTGAAGAGCTACCACTCTGAATGCAAAATACCTCTTAAAGCCAAGATTGCTGTCCTGCTTCCATTGACTTCAATGAGAGTTTTGCTATTGATATCAGTTACCGTATAAATAATACATAGTAATAACCTTGACAGAATGTCGTGGGCGTGTCAACCACAGCAGACTGTCATGGATTGGGAAAACCAAAGCAATGAGTGCTAAATTACAAAAAAGTGAAAAGACCAAAGAAACACAACAGTAAATATGATCCTATGTGACTAATTATTCTAGGAAAAGGCAGCATTGTTCCTAGGGTTTGTTTGCTTTTCTTTGTTTTATTTTGTAATATATTATCAGATAATTTCTTTTCCTCTTGGAACACTGTATATATGTATTTTTAATCTGAGGACAGGAGGATAAGTAGCCACTATTTAGGCACAGATTTTTATTTGCTGTGAAAGCTAGTTATTAATTTATTTTAAAAGTCCCCTTTGTCTAGCTAGTTCAAATCATGTTTAAATTGAATTATAATGGAGAGATTCCAAACTTTCTGGTACTCATTGTTAGCAGCCAATCCAAACCTGTCACCGAAATGGTAAGGAACATGGTCTTTGGAGATGTAGCATCTCATTTGCAGTGAATTCCTGGATGATTTTCCTTAAATTGGTTGAGTCCCAAGAGGAGTTTAAATGTGGTTATTCATTTAAATAGTTTACCACAGGGAAAGCAAACCTCTACAAAGTGCAAGATCTCATTTGCAAAGGAGATGCTAGGGACCATGGGCGGATATATGCACTCCATGTGTTAACAGCTTCCATTCCCTGGTTTTCCTGCTGTTAGGAAATAATTTGAAAATTGCCTAAAATAGGTGCTATATATTTGATGGCTGAACAATAGGTGCATATCAGTCCTGTTTACAGAATCCAGAGTGTGGGCCTCATCAGTGGTATGTTCATCTATAAACAGTGTAAAACACCTAGACATTTACTCTTCATTGTTGGGTCAGCAGCAACAGTACAGTTCCCAAGATGGAAGTTAGTGGCTAGAAAGAGAGAAGCAGTGTCTAAGGGGCCTGGAAGTCTCCGTTGGTGATACCTTAGAGAAAATGGCTGCACTTTAAAGCTGCTTTTGCCTAGAGGGTAAAAGAGGGGAAGACTCTTGGGCATATCTACCCAAATTCATTTGCAGACAGTAGATACTAACTTTGTGTTAGTAAGATGAATTATGTCCAATCAAGGTAGCTATGAAAACAAATCCTTTTTGTACAAATATAAATTCCTCAGGAATTTCCCCTTGGATAACAATATGAACAATATCTTAAAAGGAATAATGTTGTGTTTTGTGCCTGTTTAAGAATAAGTATGACTACATCTGAGCCTTTCATGATTTTTGGTACAATCATAGAATCTTAGAAAAGTAGGGCTGGAAATGAACTCCATAGGTTTAGTCCAGAGGCAGGATTATCCCTTTCCAAACCATCCTATACAAATCCATTGTCTAACCTATCATATTTTCTCACATATAATACATGGCCAAAATGTAACATACATATTAATTTTGGAAGGCCCCAAGAAGGAAAAATATCTTATCTGAAGTCTGGGGCCTCTGGGGCTGGGGTCTGCATGGTAGCACTCAATGCAGCAGCAGCAGGGCTGGGGCTCATGAAGTGGTGCTGGCAGCTGCAGCGGGGGATGGCTGGAAGCCACTTGGCAGGGCCAGACCCAGTCCAGTCACGGTAGAGCTAAAAGCTCTGACATGGGGCTAGGTCTAATCTGGCCATGGAGGGACTGGGGGCTGTGCAGTGAGTTCCTGCAGTCTAGGAGCCAGTGTGCAATCCAGACTGAGCACACTGGGTTGAACCCGGTGTGTAGCTCTACAGCCAATGCATGGGGTCCAGCCACAGGCCAACCCTGTATGCCAGCCCAGTCTGGCACATTGTTGGGGAGTGGAGCTTCCCACGGACTCAGATGTTTAATGGTGGGGAGATGGAGAGAGGAGCAGTGGCAATGTTAATTTCTGTGGCTCCTAGAGCCCTGGCAAGTAATGCTGTCACTGATCTGCCTCCACCACTCTGCTCTCCCCCTCCCATCCCCATCGCCAAATGTTTCGATCCATGGGGAGCCCTATTCTTCACATATAATGCACAACTCAGTTCCTCCCAGCTGGTTTGGAAGAAAAAGTGCAGGTTATATGCAAAAAAGTAACATGTTAGTAAAACGACAGTCAGCCCTGACAGTCACAGGCATAGCATCCTAATTTGCTACAGTGGGACTGTGGTGGCCAATGTTCTGTTGATGTGAAGGTTGTTAAAATATGCTTGAGAGATCCAAGGAGGAGAACCATGCCCCCCACTACAGACGAAGGCTATTTAATTTAATCCCCAATTTAAATTTTGGTTATCCAACACCAAAAATAACTTTTCTCCTGGGATGCAGCATGAACAATTGGCTGCAGATTTATTCATTCTAAAAGGCTGCAACCTTAAAACATTAAGTATTTTAGTGTTTGCGTTAGTTACAGCCTAGTATGAAGAGGCCTCTGAGCTTGCTTTTGATCTTGCAGCAGATTCATTAAATGGAGAACACTGGCATAAGTGAGTTCTTGGTAGTGCAATGATTTGAGAGGGAGCAGGGCACCAGCCCTAGGCTTAGAGTGGGTGCAAGATGGGCAGATACTGCTGCTGCTAGCCCCACTGCTACTGACATCGTCTGCTACTACTGCCCAGTTTCCAACCTGCTTGCTATACCTTTGCTTGTTGTTGTGAGTACAGCAAGGCTCCAAGCGTTTGGCTATCCCTGTCTGGGATAGTAAATGTTAAATGCTTTTCTCAAAGTGTAATTAGGTATGAAACAACCTGTTTTCATGCTGGGTATTTTGACCAGGCAGACAACAGCTTCTTCTTGAGAAAAATATGTAACTTTAAAATATATATGTCTGTTGTTCTATTTTTGCCCTCTATTTTGCCTTAAATATGTAGTCCCCAAAGAAAGGAATTACATTTGAGAAGTAAGGAAGTATTGGAAATGTGTTTGGTATTTCATTCTCTATAAAAACTATAATTCAGCTTTGTAACTCTTAATACAATAGTTAAATCAAGACAGAATTTCTTTAAGTGTCATAAATGGGAGAGATGAAAAGAAAATTTTGAATACTTTAGAAGGACTGTATGTATCATTTTGAGGTATTTCTGATCTGTTCCGTAAACAATTACTTATACTAATATTTTCTGCAATTATTTTTATTAAATTATTTAATGGAATGTTTTTAAAGTTAGCTACTTGTGAGTTCTTTAAAGGAGTGTAATTTGTTTGTTATCTCTGCAAAGGCTTTTCTCTATTAAAAAAAACCTGACCTGGTCTTCTGAAAGCTATTGTATTCTCAGTATACTAAATATATTTTAGGTTAAAAAGTAAGCCAAGTGAGGTAAAACGCCTATGTTTCCCTATTTTTCTTCACTTTATTACCTAATTTATATTCTTCATTACATTGTGCCTTTATTTATTTATTTGCTTGTTCTGCTGTCACAATGCCTTTTTCCTCCATTTGTTTTAGCTGCTACTAAACCCTTAATGCCACAATGACCAGGCAAAAATCACTGTTTCTTGACGCCAAGAGACAAAAGAAGCAGGAGAGATCTGTGAAAATGCCCGCAAGAAATGAAGCACGGTATGGATGAAGATGATTCACATCTCTGCAGTGATTCTTCAGTAAAAGGTAACAGAGCAGAACCAAAGACCATTTTCACTCTTCTTGAATTCATTTCACCTGATCTCTAAAGCATTTCCTTGCTACCCACTGGAGCTTTGAAATGGGCTGTGTATTCTAGCACTGGATTTTTTTCCTTTTTTAAAAAAATGGGGTGGGGGGAAAGAAAGCCTTAAAAGAAAGACAGCACTGGGAATAGTTGCAGACAAGGAATGCAGACAAGAGATCTATTGAGTTCTCCAGCCACCCAGCTCAACATTTTCATCTATTTTTGTAGACATCAAATTTAAAAAAGAAGGTAGCTTCCCTCTTGCCCTCCTTCCTCCACAGTCTAATCATTTTCTGTAGGACTTAGGTTCCTAAAGCACTTAGGCACTTTGGAAAATTCTTTTAGAAACTGAGGTTACCAAGTCAAAGAAACAGTAGCCTGTTCATCATACTTCAGGGAGTATTTGCCAGTTTTTTATAGCTAATATACATAGTTTTCTTTAGAAATGAGCTTAGAATCCAAGTCCTTTCCCTCTCCCACACTTTTTGCATGTGAATAGAAGTTTTACTACCTTAGGGCTTCAACCTTCTCCCAATGAAATGCCCCTAATTGATTTTAATGGAGCAGAATCAGTGACCCTGCTGTTTCAGAGACTTAAGCATACCCACTTTGAGTAATCCTGAAGTCAGTGTGCATACAGTTAAACCATGCGTGTTTGTGCTGGCATGATCAGAGCCTTAGGCTCAACCTGCTTTATTGCTGATTGTTTCTCAAAAGCTTCTGGTCAAGTCAAAGCTTTGCCCAACGTTAAGATACCATATTTTCTCCCATCCTACATATACCCTTTCCCCCAAAGTCAGCATCCTCAAACAGGGGTGTGCATATCAATTAACGAAGCTGTTTTCTTTCCTCGAAAAGCAGACTGTCCAACGAACTGTGCATGCCATGCAGCTGCCAAGATGGTTGCCAGCAAATTGAAGGGGCGGATCCCTCTGTTAACCCTTTCACAGACATAACTATTGGCTGAACACTGAAGCTTGTGCCTTGTAGTATCCTGATGAGGCTTCTGATGTGGAAATAACACTTTATTTACCGGAGCTTATATAAAGAACTACTTATGGTAAAGAAGTGTCAGCTTGCTGCTGGCTTTGCAAGGGTCTGGGGACTAACCGGCATGACAGGTCCTCCTGGGAACATAATGTGTCTGGGAATGATGGCATCCCAGGAGACAGTTACCTGTTGCCTTGCCTGAAATGTCTTTTGAGATATCAAACTTCTGGCATACTTTGTGTTACCAGGAGGTCTTATTCTGTCACACAGTCATGACTCTGGAAATTGTTATTTTTTTGCATTCTTCCTTGCACAAACACGCTGCATGGCTTATTTGGGATGTGTTATATATAGGAAAACATGGTAAGCTAGAGCTAGATCTGGCTTGCCTTTATGTTGGTAGGCGTTTTTCTTTGGCTGTGAATGAAAGCTGCATCACCCCCTTACATTGTAAATTCCCAGGGGTGAGGTTTGCTTCTTTTTGGTCTGTAGAAATGCCTCAGTGGCACCCATGGCATAACTGTCCAGATTTTCAAAAGATCTTGGCACCTGGACTTTCTTTGTTCTTGTGGCAGGGAAAGGGGTTGGGGGGGGGTGATTAACCCTCAGGTACGAACAGGCTGGGGACGAAAGGGTTATGGGGCCTTGTTTCCTTTTCCCTCTACTTTTCCCATTTAAGAAAGAATCCAAAAAGCAATGTAACAAGTAAATGCTTTACTCACACTGCTGAAGTACACAGACTCGCGCTGTCAATGTACAGTGTCGGCACTGTCCGTAAAGTTACACCGGGAAGCACATAAATGCTTCGTTTACACTTCCACGCTGGCGGTTCCCCTTACTACAAGTCCAAAAACCAAAAGCGCAGGGAACTCGAGAGCTCTTCGTACATCCAAATGATGCAATTAGCTGTGATGGGGGCATCCGAGGGGAAAGGGAGCCGTGGATGCAGGACCTCCGGTGAGGGTGATCAAGCCTCTCTGATGTGTGGGTCCCGCCTTCTTTTTCGTGGGCTTTGCTTTTTATACAGCCCAAATAGCCAATGAGATTGGGACTTTTTTTGTGTGCTGAGTGGATTGCATGAGCCAGGTTTTTTGCTGCATGCACCGATCGCGTGGCTATTAGGCTGCACCTGCTGCTTCCCCCATGCCGTGCTGGCATTTGGTCATCTTTTCTTTATCATAGTTCTCAATAAATTTTGGAAAATCTGGCAATATGTAAATAACAATAATATCTACTTCTGCTCTGTTAGGCAATATCATCTAGCCAACTCATTTAAGTTAATATTTCCACTGAAAGTTACATGGGAGCTACTAATTCCAATAGACATGAATCTCTGCTCAGGAGGGAGAAGTTTAGTAGCAGGTGAGTGATAGACAATTAGGGTTTGCCATTGAAATGTCATGAGGCTATAAAAGGTCCATTTGCCTATTCCCATTTTACATAAAGTACCATGCTTTGCAGGACTAGAAAAAAGCCCCCATGAATACATGCTGAAAGAATAAACCTGCCTAAATAATGCATGCTATGCACTGATATTATATTTTTGAAAGGTTTTTTTCTGTACTACAACACTTGTCTTTCTAGGGTTAGACAAATATTGTATTGCTTTACTATTGGTACCATCATCAGCATTCTAGATGTAATAGCTGGAGCTGGGTTTTCCTGTATGTAAGAGTCATTTCAGAAAATGTATCGCTCAATCTGCTGAGTCCCATAGACATAACTCAGAATGCGGGCCAAAAAAAGGGGCACAAGGAACTTTACCAAATGTGAGCTAGCCTAGACGATTGGTAGTATGGCAACTTTCATTTCTCAGTCATCTGCCTGAATCCAGTCAGACTCATAACATCCAAAAATTGTTACTCTTTGACAATTGTTTCTGGCCTACATGGAACGACTTCAAACATTTCCAGGATTAACTTCATGCAGTAAGTTGCATTTCTTATTTTTGCAACACTTTTAAACCACTTCCTAGTACATAAATAAAAAAGAATCAGTGCCCTGATTGCACCTTTTGGGGAGTTTTTTTGTTCAAATTACTAGTCAATGTTTAATGATTGACATATAATTAATTAGGTTTAAACCCTGTTGCCATTAATAGTGATAGCAGAACATTCATCAGCTTTCATGCTCTTAGAGTTTAGCCCAAATTATGAAATACTTTGCAACCTTTTGATTTATGACAATTCATAAATGCCAGACACTGTTAATATAAAATCACATATTGAATGAGCCTGAAAAATGAATCTTCTTTGAACCCTAAGTAAGGTCCCTCATGTCTGGTGGGGCAGCATAGAAAAACTCTCTGGTTTCTGCTGAATCTGTACTATGGATAAATGGCCTGTATGTAAAGAGCTGTGAATCAGGTACCTTTGACAAGCAGAGAATTCATTGTTAAATATTTAAAAAGGAGAGAAGCTTGGAATTTTTTGGGGGAGGGGCATAAACACCATTTTCTGCAGCTATAGCTTTATTGTTTAACACTTCTGATGTATGGTAAATAGTTTAAACTAATAATGGTGGTTTCTGAGGAAGAGATGAACATTTGGGTCCAAAATGAGGGACACATGAAAGGCGTGGCAGTGAACTAAAAGGCCATGTTATTGCAATTTTCCTTTCTGGAATTATTTTCTCAGTTTGAGCTGTAGATAATGACAGTGTAATAGAAGTTGTCACCATTATGGCTTCCACACCTCTAGCCTTGGAATAATTTATAATGGCCTAAAAAGTGAAGCCATTTAAATGAAAAGTTTTACATGTGTCAAGCTACAAATAAATGAAAAGCACATCTTGTTATTTAATCATTTTAACAAGAAGCCACAAGACCTTTGCATAAGAATATGACTGCCATTGTTTGGAGGTCTTTTAAGAACATATTCAGTCCTCATTATCAGAACCTCAGTTTAACCTTCATTTGTTTTCTCTCTTACTACATGATATGTAGAAAGCAGGGCAGGGTGGCACCTTAGAGACTAGTTCAGGGAAGCATATGCTTTCATAGATGTCACCCTACTTCTGTGTAGTATCTTCTATTATCTGTTTCTGCATTTTCACTCGGAGTGTGTATGTGAGTATGCACAAAAACATATAAGGTAAAGCATTATTTATATTCAATACATCTATCCTGCTGTAATATCTAGTAATCACTAATCAGGTCACTGTGCCAATGCCCGACTTTGTAGCACTCCCAGGTTCTCCTCCTGACTTTGCCGTTGACTGGTAGAGTTCAAGACTTGTTTAGGTCTTTTCTCCACTGAAAAACTTAGCTCAAATTACTCAGCTTGAGTTATTGTATCTAATCTATCCTAGCTCATGTGACCCAAGAGCATGAGTATTCACAATGCAAAACCAAGCTCAAGCTACATAAACTGTTGTGATTAACAACAGCACTGAATGATTGGCATCTGATGTGCTGTATCATCAATTTAAACCTAGCTCCAACATCAGCACCACTTCAGATTCAATTCCCCCACTCCATGCTAAAACCTGAGTTATAGCTTGAGCTAACAAAAGAGTAAAAGAAAGCCTTTAAACAAATGTAAACACATTATTCCACCATGCAGTTCCTCAAGAATTTATAGCAACACCATTTATCTGGGTTTGTTATAGTCAGCACAATTGTTTAGCCTGTTCTGTACAAGTCTCTACATTTATTTATTGGGTGAATGTTTGCAAGGTTGGATTTTACACCATGAGGTTGAGGTAAATATGGACCAAAACCAACAGGTATGGGAGCTGTTCTATAATATAGGGTTACTATTGATATCAAATGCTTATTTAGGCACTTGCTTCCAGTCTGTCATGACAAGTGATAGTTTAAGATTGAATATATGGCACATGGCCAATCTGTTTTGAGTTCTAAAAACATAACAAGTTTTGTTTAGCATTTTTGACCTTACACTTGCAAGGGAAGCTAAACGTGATAGAGCACTAGTGTCATCTGACACAATAATGTTTCATATTGCATCATGTGATGCAGGATTATATATAGTGGAGACCATTTAAAAGTACACAGTTTCCCTGCAGAGTTTGTCCTGACAGATTTGCGGTCTGCTGAAACCTGCAGAGAATTGAGGATATGCATTACAGTGCACTGTTTCCTGCAGGAATGCTGTGCATAAATTGTCTTTCCTGTGTAATGGCTATAGTTTTTGAAGTCACATAATAGCAATCAGAGATAAAGTGATATAAAAAAGCACAATACAATTTATGAATCATGTTTTTGAATTTATAATAACATACGTAGTAAATCACTGTCTGGTCTGCTAATACATGGAGCAGTGTATTGTGATGTAAAACTAAAGGAGAGCAGTTGCCTGGAGTTTTGTTATTTAATGAATGTAACTTGTGTGCCACAAAAGCAGCCATAATGTATATAAGGACTTAGGTGGAATACAGTGATGTATAGAGCAAGACGGAATGCTCTTCATTTGGGCTTCTGATGAAAAAGTGGCCATAGTCCATGTATTTCACCTTCTGTGTTGCATTCATTTTACACTAATAATGGTATTTACTAGGATTTGTCAGCATTAGTAAGATTAATGTTATAATGTACAGTGATACAAACATGCTACAAAATTATTTATTACAAATCTTAGCTATGAATTTATTACTAAAACTGCTAATGAAGGGATTGTAGTTATAAATCATTTCCAAACAAAAACAAGTTAGTAGGTAATTAGGTAAATGTTCACTGAGCACTCTGGAATCAGATTTGTCAGAAGAGGAGGCCTGGTATTATTACTAAGTGCGTGCTAACCTCCATTTAACTCTGTTCAGGTTTCTGGAAGGATCCTGCTCACCCTGGATATGCTCGTATAAATAATAAAGGTATTAACTGTGCAATTAGATTTGCATGATAACGTTCATTTTAGCATGGCTACCACTACAGTTTAAATAAGTACAGATTTTTACGTAGGTATTTATTTGTGTGTCCCAGCAGTCCTAGGCTTGGCTAGTATAGGGAAAGGAAACCCTCTTGGAATCCCAGGAGCTATAGATACAAGAAAAGGCGTCATGGTTGAATGACATGGCAAATACTATACCACAGAAGCCAGATTGGTGGCAAGGCTTCTTTTGGCCCCATTTGCACTGCTAAGCTGATGAACAGTCCGAAAAAAAAGGAGGATTTATTCAAGTTTATTTACTGATGATTTGTATAAATAGCATGAGCTTATGTATCTTACTCATTTCTTTTACCCTCTTGTACCTGTATGTCCTCTTCTATGTTGACCGACTACATACTCCAGTTCCTCAATTATTGATCTACCATGCTTTTCTCATGCAGATCTCCTTGACCTGTGCTCTATTGGCTACAAGTATTAAGTTTATTAAAAAGTAGCTTCCTCCTGAGATCTCATCAGGCCACCAACACTTGGACTTAGAGGGAATTTTTTGTATATATGCAGTGGCAATGCATAGGGGATGTATGGGGTGCACATGTACCCCCTGGGAGCATTGGTGCACCCCTGACAGCAGTGTTCCTAGGCAGGGGGGGTAGGTTAGAGCATTGGTGCCCACCCTGAGAGTGCTGGGTGGGGAATGTGCCAGGAGAAGCAGTTCCCCTGCAGCTGATCCAGTGCTGCCAGTTGTGGGTTGGCAGGTTTGGTCAGTCACTGACTGTCCATTGGGGGAGCAAGTGCCCCCCCTGACCCAGGAGGCACCAGTTGCTCATGTATGTATACAACCCTCTCTCACTCCGAAAGCACTGTAAACTCTGGAAAGAAATTTGGTCAGAAATGGCTGGACATCCACTGGACCTCAATCAAACAGTCATTAGATACAGAATACCTAAAACCAGGTAAATGTCAACAGAATTTGGATTAAAACATGGTGAAGTACTGAATGAAATGCCAGTAGCTAAAATATACCTGACATTGGGGTGGGCAAAATGTGGCCTGCAGGCCACATGCGGCCCGCCAGGTGATTTTTATCTGGTCCATGGGGCCCCTAAAAACATTTAGAAAATTAATATTTATCTGCCCCTGGCTGCCTGTCATGTTGCCCTCAATGGCTTGACAAAACTCAGTAAGCGGCCTTTTTTCCAAAATAATTGCCCACCCCTGCCTTATATCCTGTATCCAGCTTGCAGACAATGTAAATGACCCAGTCTTTAGGAAACAAGAATGTAAATGACCCAGTTCTTAGGAAACAGGAGCCTGTTAGATCTTCTTCTGCTTGATGTTGTTGTTGTTAGCACCGAATTTAGGACCCAGATACCTTATTCTGGCTAAACCCAAACCCTTAGAGCAGCCACAATTTCTTCCATTCAATAATAGGCAGATTTTATTGATATACCATAATAGAATAATGCAGGCAAGGCAAACAAAATAGCTGCTCCCCACACCCCTGATTCTGTATCTACTTGTCCTAAGGCAGTCACATTGGCCAGTATGCAAGCTTCACTCTGTGGTTCTTTCTTGAATGTCAGATGTCAACAGCTTAGAGGTGAAGGGATAAGCCCCCTCCCCACCCAGTAGGGTGGGTGAGGTGGGCTGGTGGTACAGAGGACGCTCTGTTCATGGTGGCCTCGGGGACCATTTCTGCTCTGAAATCCCTCCTCTTGTGTTCTTTCTTCTCCTGATGGCTGTTCATCTCTGGGTATTGTTGATTCGTTTCCCTGTGATTGCCGCACTGTCCACGTTCTTTCCTGTCAGCATATTCCTTTGTTTCCCAAATCCATCACATGCACACATCTTAATTTGGACACTTACTGGTGTCTTAATTTGGGCATGCCTCAGCCTCCTAATTTGATCCATCCACCAAAAACAGAAATCCCAGGGGCTCTGCAGCTGGTCACTGTGACCTAATGCCATCTTATCTCATGTTCTGGTATACTGTTTGAATTTTCCAGGATGTGCATGCCTGCTCGTCTGTTGGCTTCTAACACCATGTCTACCATGAATACTAAGAATATGAAACTTTGTTACAAACAAACTTTTAGAAACCAATTCATCCTTGCCGTTCCTCTGGACCATTGTTCTAATGAATTTTTACTTTACCTACAAGCGAATTCCTGAAAGCAAATGTCTAAATATAATTTGCTATCCATCAGTTATCATAATCTGTAGTCTATTTCACCTCAATCTTTCCTTTTCCTTTTATTTTGTCTAAGTCCCATTGCATTAAACTGTAGATCATCCCTGCCCAATGCTTGTATAACTTCTTGTAGAAGACTTCCAATGATGGAGATTGCACAACTTCCTAGGCAGTCTATTCCATTGTCTCAGTGTTCTAACAGTAAACAAATTCTTCCTGATAGCCAATCTAAATCTACTTTGCTGCAATTTCAAGCCATTGGTCCATGTTTGCTCTCTGGAACAAGAGGAAAATGTTTTTCCTTAATTTTATGGCAACCCTTCACATATTTGAAGACTGGTCTTAAGTGCCACAAGCTGGAAATGCCTATTTCCTTCAACCTCTCCTTCTATGGCTTGTCTTCCAAACCCTTTATCATTTTTGTTACCATGGTGGACCTTCCCCACCTTCTCTAACCCCTTTTTAAAATGTTGAGCCCAAAGCTGCATGCAATACTTGAGATGAGGCTTAACCAGTGTCAACTAAAGAAGCAGTATCACCTTCAATGTCTTACATCTAATGCTTCTGTTGATGCAGCTCAAAACCACATTTGCGTTTTGTGCAGCTGTGTCACACTGTAGTCTCTAATTGAATCTGTAGTCCACCAAGACTCCCAGACATTTCTCCATAGTGCTGCCATGCACCCAGATGTCAACCATTTTGTATTTATGTTTTTGTTTGCTCTTCTCAAGGTGTAGCACCTTGCATATGTCAGCATTTCATTTCATCTTCTTAGCACCAGCCTTTCTTTGCATCTGTCAAATCTTACTGAATTTGAGCACTTCTCCTCTAGTATGCTTGCAGGTCTTCCCAGTTTCATGCCATCTGCAGATTTGCTTAAGAAGCTATCTATTCCAGCATCCAAATTGTTAATAAACACACTGAACAGCACTGGGCCCAGGACAGATCCCAGCTTCCTTGAGCTTGCTAATGTTGATTACTTTCTAAAAGGGCATAGGTATACAGATCTGTTTATTTGGACTCAGTTATAGAACTGGACCTAAGTTTTAGACCTCACATGATCTGAGAAGGGTGTTGTGAGACTTACTGGGATGGGATGGGATGGGTAGCTGGTCCCACAGATGCGATAAGAGTGAAAGGGAAGTTTCTTGCAATCATAAATCTTCAAGGGTCAAGGACAATGCATTTCATTTGAGTGTTCATAATTACCATGATAATAGGTTGTTGTGTTGAGTATTGAGAACAAAAAACAACTCTTTCTTTGCCTCCTCTTCCATACCAAGTCACCTTATCATTTGATACATAAGGCAAAGTAATTGCTTCTCAATGTGTGGTTCATTTTTGTTTAGAAGGTTAGTGCAGAGTGAAACATTTTTTCCTGTTTATGCCAGACCAGGCTCTTTTCTTGTAAATAATTAGATATGCTTTTCTCCTTTATTGTTACATACACATTTGTGAATCTAGGAAGCTACATACACCTTTTTTCTATGTGGACATCCACAATATCATCAACCATATGTTTTGTGAGGAATATATTTAGCTTGGAAGTGATTTTTGAAGTTGTATTTGAGAAGTTTTTTTAATTGTTCATTTTGTTACTTAGTTTCTATATATTTGTGATGATGACAATAATGAGAAAACAATTGTCCCATGCTGCCAGGGAATACACAAGGTGACCACATACATTTTTTCCCTTGTTGCTAAATTCTGTGATTTAGGTCAAAGCATAATAAAATAACTTCAGCCTGTAGGGTACTGTAGTGCACAATAGCACCTGAAGTTGTGAAAAAGCTAACCCTATCTCTAAAGCTCCTACATTTTATACAGACTGCACCTCTTTTGTTTTAAATTTGGTAGGGGATAGTTTTCATGGGAAATGTTCCCAACCTCTGCTATGAAGCCTAATTTTATATTTAGATAGTTGCACACACATTAAAATGCTGAATTTAAGTGACTACATTTGGGTGTGTACTACAAATATATTCAGCTAAGGCCCCATCCCCACATTCCACTAAAGGCATGATTAACTAGCTAATCAAGTCTCAGACCCTGGGTTTAAATGCTCCTTAAGCCCTGTCCCCTTCTGGTTAGATGTCTCATGAGCCAGACACACAGGGCTATTCAGTCTGAGCCTACTAACCTGACTGCCTTCCCTTGCTGCTGCTTAGTTGCTAGCCCCTGGCTACTTCTTTGCTAACAGTTAGTTTATTCCCTTTTTTGGTTGGTAGCCCCAAACTAACTGCAGGTGTACCCTGTGTCTTGATGGGCAGCTTACTGCCTGTATATTTGTAACATTCAAAATACCGTAGGCCCTAAGGCCCACCCAGCTACTGAGTAGTCCCTGTTGTATGGGGGCTAATGGGTGAATGTTACAATAAGATACTTGGGACAACTAATGAAAAAAACAGGATAGAAATGTTGTGTGGGTCAAAGGGTCAATATATGAAAATAAATGCACCTGAGGGGGACACTGAGTGGAGCCGCATGAGCCGCACCCCCCAATCCTCAAAGGCACTCAAGGAGCTGGTGGATGCCACCCATTGGTGCTCTGCCTGGAAATGTGCATGGACAAGTGAGATGAAAGCAGCCCCATATTCTCTGGGCACTTTCCCAGCCAGAGCCTCCTTCCTGATCAAGTACAGGGCCAGCTTACTGCCCGAGCACCCGTGTTCCCCTGCAAACTTCCTTCTTACAGCTAACTCCTGTTTAGGTGCTGTGAGGAGAGAGAAGCGTCCCAGAGAAGTAAAATGGCCTCACCTGTATTGCAAAGAACTCCACAGGGCTCCTTCTTTACCTGGTGTTTCAGGAGGGGAGGGGGAGTCAGCCAGAGCTCCAGGATAAAATGAGATGTGGGGCAGGCAAAAGAGCAACACAGGAATGGGAAGAGACTGACTCAGGCAGTGAGATGGCAGGGAGAGCTAGAGCCACTGAGGAAGCAAGGGACACCGGGCTTAAGGGAAGCAACTCTGCGGAGGGAGCTGCCAGGGGAGAGAACCGTGAAGGAACTGCCAGGAGAGAAACAAACTGCTGCGAGGCAGTTAGAAGGTACCATAAAGACCCTAATAGCAGGGCTGAAGAAAAAGGGTATTGCAAAGTTGTGTGACTGTAAAGGTAGAAGAAGGACCAGTTTGTTTTTTTGTTCTCCTTTTTGTTAGGGTGAGAGGAAAGTCATCCCAGATAGTTGTAAATGCACTATCAGAACAATAAGCCAGGAAAAAGACTGGCTAGGATTACGGGGAGGTCTGTGCCAGCTGGATGAGATACAACCAGGCCTATCAGAGATATTGAGTGGCCAGACTTAGAGACCCAAGGAGCATTTTATTTTACTGCTCAAAGGCAGATTGCGGAGACAACTGAATTACCACCCAGTGGAATGGGCGAGGGTATAGGGACTGGTGGAGTCCTCACTATACTAAGACAAATTGCAAGAGCCAAAGCATTAAGACCCACATGCCCCGGCATTCTATTTTTTTCCCGTAACAACAAGTCATGGCAGGCGAGCTTGCGGACATGTGGGAGGGGCCATCAAGATGTCATAGTGGACTTCAGCTTGTTAGCCAAGGTGCTAAAGTTGTCTTGGTGTAGAAGATAGAGTCAGAAAGAAAGAAAAAGGAAAAGAAACTGCTCAGACAAGTATCATAGTATCATAATGTCTAGGGTCAGAAGGGGCCTAGAGCAGGCCATCTAGTCTAACCCCCCGCCAATGGCAGGAATGAGTGCCAGGGTCACAGGACCCCAGCCAAGTACCTAT
>JAGPOW010003642.1:30103194-30116259 GCA_030014935.1 Caiman crocodilus
TCCTAATGTCTAGTCTAAATCTGCTCTCTGCTAGCTTGTGGCCATTATTTCTTGTAACCCCTGGGGGCACCTTGGTGAATAAAACCTCACCAATTCCCTGTTGTGCCCCGTGATGAACGTATAAGCAGCCACAAGGTCACCTCTCAACCTTCTCTTGCGGAGGCTAAAGAGGTCCAGGTGCCCCAGTCTCTCCTCATTGGGCTTGGCCTGCAAGCCCTTAACCATACAAGTGGCCCTTCTCTGGACCCTCTGAAAGTTGAAGTTAATTTCGTTATTGGGGAAGCGCTAACGATAACAATTCCTTACATCATATTGCCTAAAATATCCAGCCTGCCTCACTTTATTTCCTGGATAACATACAGTTAATGGTTTTCATTTAAAACTTGAACCTTTTACAGCTCTTGGAGTGCATAGTGATTCATCTGTGTGGTTGAAACTACTACTAGGAGTCTCAGATTAGAGTAACAGCACAAGGGTCTCAGTAAATCCAGAGACACCTGGAGAAGATGATAGTTGTTACAGGACGAGAAGAACGCTTAAAACCTTGTACATATATAGAATATTTCTGACAAGGTGAGCCTGGATTTAAGATGCCATGACCTCTCTGAAACCTTTGGTAACAAAGGCAGATTAGAAATAGCATTAACTACAGTTATAAAAATCACCCTCACAGAAAAAAAGGTTCCTCAGAACAGAAGTTACAGCTTTCTTGGGAGGATCATTTTTGAAGATTACAGAGCATTCACTGCATGTGGGGAAATACGCCAAAAATAGGAAGATGTGATTTTATAAATCAGGTATGGCCAGACAGAGGTAGCAAGTTATGGAGACTGGATCTCAGAGGAAGCAATTAAGATAAACTTAGCATAGAAACAATCACCTCCTTGACATGAACCATTACTAAGAGACCAGCAGGTCCCCACAATGACTGGCTCTGGTGAATGGAGACTGGGTAGAAACAGAACTTTGATTTTATTGATCTTAGTAATAAAAAATTTAAAAAGAAACAGAAAAAAAGCTCATTTATTTATTGCCAGAATAAAGAGACAGAACACTGAGAAAAGCACAGTATGTTAAGTTATTGATCATTATGCAGTGCAGCTAGGAAGTGAAATAAAAGCTACTGGAAGAAAAATGCCCCCAAAAACACTGAGGTGAGTGTTTCAACACCTAGGAAAGCTGGAATCTAGACACATGTTTATTTTATCTTAATGTGCAGCACAGCATGATGAAGTTTAGATGGAAAAGGGGGACACGTGAGGATCATTCATTGAAACTCACTGGTTATGGACACAGAATGACCAAAAGACTTTTTCAGTGACAGTTATCTGCTTGCCTCATCTTTAATTGGTGTCCTGTCATTGTCAGATACAATCTTTCATATTTACCATTATTAATTTACTGATAGGCCTAGTAGCAGAGATGGTTTTAGAAGAGATAATTGAAGGAACTTAATGGATTATACTGGGAGACTGTTTATATTAATGGATTCTACTTGCTGTAGTGGAGGATTTGAGGTTCCCTTGCCTCTTTCTTATTACTTTTGAAGCTGTAGTTTACTACCAAATTACCCACAATTTGTTGTTGCTCTTTATGAAACTTAAGAGACTTCATTTATGCTAGGCTAACTTGCTTGTTTGCATTTTTCTTTACCTACTGAGAACATTGTCCTGCAAGGTAATCAGTGGGCTAGATTGGTGATTCATTTAAGGCTGCCACATATAACTTATTTCCTTAATCCTAAAATAATGCAATCGCATAGAAAATAATTCACACAGCTAACATATATGTTGCTTGTTCTAACATTTCCAAAGTACATCATCACCTTGTATATAGTTTATCAATGATGATCAACTTAAAAAAAATATTTTATTACAATTTCATATATAAGAAAACAAATTTTATTTCTGCAAGCTTGTGTCAGCAGTTGACAGGTCATATAAATGTTCTTTCCCGAATGCATAAAGTAAAAGAGATGGTCAACTTTCAGACATGTGGTAATATATAATATTCCTAAGGAAGAAAAATCAGTCCTTTAGGGACCCTGCAGGGTAAGAGCGCTCTCTAATTGGCCATATTCAGATAAATTCAAGAAATACGTTTTCAAACATAGTGCATGAGTTACCCAGTAATACTGATCTTTTACTTCTTTGCTCTGTTTGTACTATCTTAGAGAGGGATTTTATCCTTTTAGGTCTTTTATTGATTACTTTTCTGTCAGTAGCAATACTCATTCTGATCAGATTGCTAGTCTTTGCCTTTATTATACCATGATGTCATATCAGCTTTTAAAAGCAGTCACCTCAAAACTCTTAACTATTAGGAAGAATTTTGAAAACCACTCAGCCTTGGTCTAATTCTTTGCAGTCTAAAGCTAATGGTATTGGTAAAACTTCTTAGAAGTTCAAAGGGAATGAAATTAGGTCAAGAAATGTATCTGGCTCTTCTAACATGACTTGTAACATCAGGCAGGTAACATTGTCTTCAAGCTCCTAGCAGAGGACTTTCAAAATCAATTTCCTTCCTCTACCAGACTTCTCTTCCTCTGTTCTCTCACAATAGAAAGGTCCCACCTAGAGGCTTATCCCCTTTACTTATCCTGTTTACTTTGGTCGCTACTCTCTCTTTACAGATGCATAAGTGACCATGTCCTACTTCCTTTCTGTCCTGCCTTTACTGGGATTACTTTTCATATCTTCTAGAGAGCTTCCTGGCTAGAGGAACAGGAAGATAGAGAACGGAGCTGAGAAGGGGATGGAGGAGTGGTCCCTGAGATTTAATGCATGTAGAAGTCCTATTTCATCACGGGTAGATGGCATTTTCTTTCTTGAATGCTAGTCCATCCTATCCCCACAACACCCCTGCAAAAATGTGGAAAACCTCTTGTTCTTAAGCTGATAAATATTTAATAATTACCCCTTGTCCCAAATGGTTAAACAGTTATGGAACCTGTATTTTAGAGGTTGAAAAGTTCTCTCTCTCTTTTTCAAAGGAAAATTGTATTTAGACTAAACAAAGCTTCTTGCAAAAAGTACCTGTTTTCCATGGAAAAATTAAGGGTTTTTTATTGAAAAAGAGAATATCCCAGATTCCAAAACCCACAGTGCTCTTCTTTCCCCTGGTAACTCATGGGAGCTATAGTTTGCTTTGAAGACCTAACTATAAAGAAGGCATACACCCAAGCTTCACTCCTAGGAGACACTGTACTGGCATCTCCAAATCTCACACTATTTAGGTTTCTTAGACAAAATTTTTCAATTTATGCATGAAATTTTCAGTCTTCATGAAAATTCAATTTATGCATGAAATCCAGATGTTGATTTTTCACCAAAACCCTCAACATTGTATGCTTCTGGAAAATAAAATTTTAAATTACTTTCAGCAAATTATATTAGAATTAAAGAGTCACTGAGAAGTACTATTGAATATACAACCATAGTAGTTCCAGGATAAAGCAAAAAGGAAATGATTTGTGTTTCTTTTTATAATTGTATAACAAATGTAGTATAACCCATCTTTTTACTTCTATTACATTTCTTTTGCTCATGTTTTTAATTTTCTAGCCATGTATTTTATATGAGATTTTTGTCTGAAGTTTATCTCAGTCCATTAGTTAAGTTCATTTAAGATCTTCATTTGCCAAATGTATTCTTTGTAATGGTGACTATATTATATTCTTTCAACGGGATGGGGTTTTTTCTAGTGGATCTCTGAATTCCTTCTCACAGCCCTTTCCCAAATGTATTTACCATGATCAGAGGCATAGCAGGGAAGCTCTCGGCTTCATGTAGTGGTGACATATGGGGCAGTGCTAGTTGCTGAAATGCGGATGGTGCTAGGGCAGTCAGCCACAACTGCAACAGTGACTGTTTTTCATGCCTCTCCCATTCAAAGGCACATGAGGAACGCCTATGTCAGCCACTTCACCTCAGTTATACTACTGATCATGATGATCTAACATTTGGGGGAGAGTTCTCTGAGTATTAATAGAAAATTTGGAGGCATTTTCAAAAGTGTTGCTAGAGTTTTCAGCATGTGTCTCTAGGTCTCTGAGGTGAAAGATACTAAAGATTAGTCTTTAGTGGAGAAAAAATTGAATTCTGCTGCTGTGCTTTAATTTACATTGATCGAAGGATTAATGTTGCTATTAGTGAATAACTTGTTCACCAGTTCACCTTGTATTATTTCCATTTATGAAGTATTGCTGTTTGGAGATCCCCAGCACCATACGATGCAACCAATCAGAGAGATGCACTGACTTTCCTTGAACAAAGTCTTCAAAATCTTGATGCTCTTTTAGCATTGATCTTTATAACATACGGTCGTCATCTACCTATGCAATTAATTCAAAGCAATAAACTCTGGAGCAGTTTGAGCTGGAGTAAACGACTCCTGGGTATGACATCTACATGTGTGCCTGGGACCGCAGGAATTTGTAATGGAGTAGAGTGGTTTACTTCAGCCCTGGGCTCTGGGTGGCAGCATTTGGTGGTAGAAGGGCTGGTTGGGGCACAAAGGTGCTGAAAGTGCTGAGCTGTGTGGCTAGACAGCAGGCAGGAGTTTGGTCTCTGCTGGCTGAGCTGACTGGGTGCAATTTATAACCACAGTCAGCATCCATGTGTGTGTTTAATCACAGTTAATTACTCCACCATAAGATAGTACTGTCTCTGACGGTATTATATTTTGGCAGCATTAAGTAGTTTATTGTGGCCTAATAGTGTCACACATGTAGACTGTGACACTTCAGTCCACAGCTAATTAGTCTACTCTGCAGTTAAGTGCATGTGTAGACATGGCGACTGAATTGTTATTAACGCAGACATTCTGCAGGATATCTCCACCCACACTAATTCAGCTTTTGACCTCTTTCTAGTCGAAGAATATCTTGGTTTATTGGATCTTTAGCATCCTGCCTCTTCATGTCCTTGCCAAAAGGCTTCTCTAGATTTTCTTCTTGTGAATCAGGGGACTCTTCTGGAGTTTTTCTTGGCCTTGCTTTTTCACAGTTTATCTCTTGCCTCCACTGGCTTTTTTCCTTGAAAAACATTAAGCAAAGCTACTGATTTAATTACTTGAATACTGAAACACGCTCCCATCACATTTGGGGTGATATCCAGACCATTATTACTTTGGGGAGTTTTGCCCTTGAGTTCTGTGGAACATGGATTTCACCCTACTTTCAAAACCATCTTTGCAGGTAGTAACATAATAAATTGTGATTAAAAACTTAGGAGATATTAAAATACTTGCACTACTCGTTTAAAATTCTGCGGTGATAATTTTTAACTTGTGATTTCCTAATCATTGTTCTTGCATACGGAAATAAAAACAGGCAGAAAAAATTGTTGTATATACAAGTTTTGTACCCGCTTTCTTAATTTGCTTGTTGTTAAGCTGGACAGTAGTGTCATAAGTTTTCCAATAGGAAATCTACAGTTTCCAGGAGCCAGTAAAGATTTAGAAGGATTCTGCTAATTTAAGAAATGATGTTTGCCTTGAAATTTTGTTCCTGATCCTATGGCTACAGGTGATGTCTAATCAGGAAATTTTACAACTGACATTTTTAAATTTTCCTTTCTTTTTGTTCTATTTACTTTGTGCATTCAGCAGCGTCCCATGATCAATTAAACTCTCATTCCACCTGCATAGTGAGTTAGGCCCCAGTTTTCTTGAGGCCCCAATTTTCTTTAAGGTTATGCAATGTTTAAAATATTTGAGCAGCTAGATAATAATTGCATCAGTGTTTGAGGGGTCAAAATCTTAATTTTCTGCCTTTCATGAAAAGAATATTAACATAAGCAGAGTTATATGCTACATACATTTCCATAAAATGTATCTGAAAGGAAGAAAGAAAACACTTTTCTTGATCTTCTCACTTAAGTCTGTCTGAATCTACATGTAAAAATAGAGAACATTTTTTATAATTCACTAAAAGAGCAACTGAGTTCTACCTCTCAAATAACAGTAATATACTCAATACAAAAAGAATGGTTTTCCTCACATCCTGCAAAGTTTTTTTGCAAGAGTAAGCCTGATCATTGCCATTTTGCTGGAAGAGGAAATAAAGGAAACGGTAAGTGACTTTCCTAAATTCAAACAGTGAATCCAAGTCAGATTCTGATAGAACCCAAAATGAAATTCTAATCTCATTGTAGTCCATGACAATTTTGCCATGGCCTTAAGTGAAGTCAGGGTTTTATCCCAAGTCTCCTAACTTCTGCTTCACCGGAGCACACTGCCTAGCATCCCCTGTTCTGTGTAAAAGCAGAGTTCTGATGAGGCAAAGCCTTAACTGTAGAGTGAACTATGCTGACAACTCTAAATCAGGTTTTTATCCTGGGATGTGGTACTGTGTGCATAGTGTATTTACAATCTCCATTATCTAGCATTAACTTTGTCAGCTGAAATTTGGTCTGATAACACAATTGCAATGAGGTTTTTATTAAGCTATACCCCTGTGATATAATACACCCTGATTAAATATCAATTAAAGAAGCATTGCTAAGGGAAGTAGAAATTCTGAACACTATTTGTAATATGTTAAATTATGCTTTATAGTTTGAAGACTTGCTAATTATGAAAAACATAGAAAAATATATAACACTGAAAAAGGCTGAACAGGGTTGTCCCATCCTATGATTTTTATACATGATCTAGTTAAAATTCTCTTAGATGATTATTTATTTTTGGTGAAAAAGCAAGCCCAAATGGATTAAACCTTGCCTGCAGCTTTGTTTTTGTGCAAAAGTCAATTATGGCTTGCTAAATATCCCTGAGGTAAACATGTGTGAGGTTGATAATGCTGCTAGAATCACAACTGCAATTGTACAGAAGGAACTGGTGTTCATGTAGTTAAGTTATTCCATATTGCAATACTGCAAAATATTACAAGGTCTTGCAGTCAGGGAGCATCAATCAATTTTTGTTAATTTTCAACATTTATTTTCCTGATGGAGCTAATATTACATATAAATATTATGCATTCCACTGCTATAAGGGTCATCAGATTTGCTTGAGAATTGCTCCTGATATAAAACATAGGTTGTTTTAGTGTTATTTATATAGTGAAGCTAAATCAATTACAGAATGGATCAAACCTTGATCTTCTTAATCAGGCAAGTTATATTCACTTGTAACTTAATTCAATAGTCCTTGAATACAATGAAAGAATTATTTTTGTATGTATTTACTGGAGTAGACACTGGAACCTGGAGCATGCAGGGGTTGTGAATCCCAGTCAGAGTTAGGAAACATCCTGCAGCCTGGAGTAAAATGCCTACATCCTGGAAAGAGGCACAGATTAAAACATAACCCTGTCCTCAGCATTTATCTGAGGAGCTGTAGATCCTATGCTCAGATGCCAATTTACTGAATGTGTGGTACATAGGGCAGAGCTGCCTTATTTGAAGCTCTGGATTTAAGTAGCTGGCAATATGTAAAATTTAGGCATGATACTTCCTAAATCCTTTAGTGGATCTAATCCCTAGTTTCTCTGCTACAGTTCCCTATCTCTAAAGTGGAAATGGGCAGGCAACGTTAAATTGGGGCTGTCCTAACTGTTCAGTGCTCAACTAAGAAATCTAATCATTCTTTTAGTATTAGAGTTTTTCAAATATAATTTTTCAAGTTTTTTAACAAAATGACGTGTTAAAAAAAAGAAAAATAAATCACAGATAGTGGTTATATTAGTGATTCCTCTGCTTTCTGGGCTTTTCCCTTTGAGTTAGTGTCTGTAATAAGACAAGAAGCTGAGTCCCTCCACAGGCAGTCAACCATGTTCCAATGAATCAACCTGCATTAATCAGATAAGAAGTTGTTCACTGGATAGACTAAAGGACAGTTTTGGAAAACAAGATCATAGGATCATAAGAAAAAGGGGCTGGAAGGGACTGTACAAGGTCATCTAGTCCAGCCCCTGCTCAAGGAAGGGTTGTCCCTGACAAGGCTACCTAGAGAAATTGTGAAATCTGCATCCTTTGAAGAATTCAAGAGCAGGTTCGACAGACATGTGGCTGGGCTCTGTGCCCCGCTGCCTTGGGAGCGGCGCAATGCCATGTCCCTGCCACCACTGGGAGGGCAGGGGATGTGGTGCAGTCAGCACACATGTCATCACGCTGCTCCCAGGGCAGTGGCAGCAAGGCCCAGAGCCCAGCCCGCAGAGGCAGCCTGCCTCTGCCCCATGCACAGATCCAGGAGGCATGTGCCCCCCGGGCCTCTGCCAAAGTGCATACAGTGGTAGGAGCTCGCCCCCTCCCCCGCAACAAGCCACGCAGGCTCTGAGCATCCCACAACCTGCCCCAGTCCTGGGGCCCCATTCACCCTAGCCCCTTCCCCTGCCTATGCCCAACTCGCTCTCTCACCGCTGGGGCCTTGATTTGCCCCACTATGGCCCTTCCCCATGACAGACTTATGTGCTGTGGCAGGCAGTGCTCTATTTGTCACCGGGCTGCTGCAGGCTGCAGTTGCATGTCTGCCTGTGCGTGCCCCTTCCCCACCTCCCCACCCCCCACCACAGCTACCCGGAGCCCACGCCTGGCCTGCCCTGTGGCTCTCTACATTGACACCACTGCCCTGTGTTGGGGTGGGGGACTAAGCCCTGTTAGACCTGGCCTTCTACCTCCTATGTTAAGCAGCAAGTCCAGAAGAAATTCTCCCTAGTTGGTCTCTGAAACACCTTTCTCAAACAGTTATCCTCAAGTCTCCAAAAATTTGCTGGATTGCTTGTACACCACTGTGTTTTCTGTCTAGGAGATGTCTCAATAATTAAAGTCCCCCATGAAAACGAGGTCCCACAATTTGGAAGTCTCTGTTAGTTCTTTAAAGAAGACCCTGTCCACCTCTTCCTCTTGGCTGGTGGCCTATAGCAGATGCACATCATGATATCCCCTCTGCTGCTGTCCCCTCTGACCTTTACCAAGAGGCTTTCAACAGGCCCACCTTACACTTACTGCTCCTCAGAACACCTGTACATCGCATAGATAAGGCAACACACCTTCCTTTTTGGCCCTGCCTATCCTTCCTGAATAAACTATTTCTGGCCATGACCATGCTCTAGTCATGTAAACTATATCTCCATAATCCCAATTACATCATAATTCTGTGATTGTATTGGAGAGTCCAATTCTTCATGTTTGTTCCTTATGCTTCTTGCATTAATATATTCACATTCTGGCATCTAACTGATTCTTCTATCTTCCACCTGAGAACATTGCTAAGGCTTCTGCTATTGCTTTCTCTTGCTTAGTTTTTATCCAGGTCCTTTGGCTTGTTACTTACTTTTAGGCTTTTGTCTCCATCCCCCAGTGAACCTAGTTTAAAGCCCTCCTTATTATTAGGTTATCAAGCCTGTATGCAAAGTCACTCTTTTCCACCTCCCTTCATCAGGTGGACTCTCTCTTTTCATCAATCCATCTTCTTGGAACCCTATGGTCAAAGAAGCCAAAGTCTTGCTGGTGAAACCATCTATGCAGTCATGTGTTGACATCTATAATATGCTTGCTCCTAGTTGTACCTATATCCTTACCTGGAAGGATAGATCAGAAAACCACCTGGGCTTCCATCTCCTTCCATCTCCCTGTCCTTGTGGCTAGATTCATACAGCCATTTTTGATCTGCTCAAAGTCACCTCTGACAGTTTTTTTTAGTGCCCATGTAGATGAAGAACATGGAATAGTAGTCAGAGGGCTGGATGAGTCTTGGCAACCTTTCTGTGATATCTCAAATGCAGGCTTCTGGTAGGCAGCAGGCCTCCAAAGCCAACAGGTCAGGCCAGCAGATAGATACCTCTGTGCTCTGCAGGATGGAGACATCAATCACCGCCATGCATCACTTTCTCTTGACAGCAGTGGTTGATCCTCCCCCGGTGCCACTGAGGTCTGCATGGTTTGGATTCTCCATTTTTACCACAATGTTTACTGCAATGTTATCAAGTGGATTTGACAGATATTTACCATTATAGAAGAATATTAAAATGTTGGGCTCTGTTTAAAGCTCTGGAGGGCAGTGTCCTCAAATAGTTGTAAACACTTCAATCCCTGTTATCTCAGTCAGTCTTTACATCGCTTTGTTCCTATTCTCCTCTGTCCTTTGCTCCTGTTGCTATAATGGAGAATGTTAGGCAACCTTGACGATAGGTATAATAGTTCTGCCTATGGTATCATATATCAGCTTTGATAGCCACTCTCTTTTCACATGGTCATATTTTCTAATACATAAATACAATACAACAAAAAGACAGTTCTCAAATCACATCCTGATCATTAGATTTAAGTCTGCTTAGTGCTAATCCCTAAATGAAAAGGTCAGTTAAGTGAAAAGAGTCTGGTATCTTGACTTTTTATTTTATTTACACAATGTCAGGCTTAGGAAATGTAATCTGCTTCAGCATAAACCCTTCCTTCTCAGTGCAATAACTGCAAATTTTTCTGCTCTCCCAAGTTCTTGTTCATTCTGTTTATAGGTCAGTGCACAGTTTTAGTTCTTGTTAGAATATTATTTGAAGTGGACATAAAAAAATATTGTCACCTGCCCCTATATGTCAGGTGAAATGATAACTGCTAATAAACATTCAGTAATAAGGACTGAAGGGAATTAAAACATTTATATTTAGAAGTACAAGGAAATGACTTGGATTTGTAATAAAAATGAACTTTAATATTGTCTTTTTCCCCAAGTATCTCTGCTAGTCCTACAAACAACACTGTTGTTCTTACAAGTGGCCACTGTTTATGCATTTTATATTTGAGAGTCATTGGTTAAAAATTAGAACTAAACTTAGGAGCTGGGACTAGATCCTAGGCCTCTTCCCTAACAGATGACTACTAAGATTCAAAGCACGCTTCCCTTTCTTTTGGCCCCATGAACCTTGTATAACTACCAGTGGTCCAGATTCAACAGGAAGGGTGGATAGTGCTCTTATCAAGCTTGATGACTCAGGCACTCTGTTGGAAGGAGATGTATTTGCAGTTGCCTCAGGACAGGTGCTTTATTAAGTAGATTTGGGCAAAAGGTAGCTATTAGCAGCACTGTGTTTTTGAGTGGGAAACAATGCTGCCAATGTGAACTAGGCAAATCCAAGCAAATTGAATTGCTTCAGTCCTTCTGAGGGTTTAGGCATCTAGATCAGGGCTGTACAATGTACTACATTGTTACCCCAGGTTCCTGCTGCCACATGGACTCCAACTCCCTCCCCCAGGCTCTCTGCATTGTGCAGGGCCTTCTTGGGTTCCCTGGTCTCCATAAGCCATTCTACCACCAGGTCTGGGAACAGGAAAAAGAAGCAAATGGAAGTAGTGGGCAACAGGAGACCACAGCTTCAGCAACAGCTGGAGAGATAGGGGAAGTGGGAGCCCAGGGGCTGCAAGTTAACCCCTCCTAGGTCACATGCAGCCTATGGGCTGTAAGTTGGACAGCACTGATGAAGTTGATCAAACTGGATAGCACCAGCTCATGTTCAGAAATCAGGCACTTAGGAAACTTTGAAATTTGAAATGGAGGTGGCGCCTTCTGCATTTTGTAGCTATGGAACAAAGCTGAACTGGATTGTTGTTTGGAACTTTAGCATCTACGTTTTGCTTTAAATCTTATTTAAAGTACCTCCAAAAACAAATGGGACTGGATTGTGGCACTTATCTCATGTATCACACAACCTCCTAATACTTAAAGCTAGATACAGATGTTATACATTTTGCATGTTAAGCATGCAGAAAGTGCTGTATAGATGTAACAGAACAGATGTTCACAGCACATAAAGCACTTTAAAAATGGTGGATCCCATTGTAAGTTAACCCTGGATGGATGTGGTATCATACTAAAGGTTAGAGTACTTTATTGAATGTCTGTACCATACCACATCCTATCCTGAGTCAATGTAGGTGACACTCCTCTGGGATCCCAGGGGCCTCATACTGGGCAGCTTGCTAGTCTCAGCTGGTAAGATTGCTGGGTCAGATTTTGTTTTGGGTTGGGGGCGTGCTGGGTCCATGCAACATGGGGCTCCCTCCCCCCACACCCAGTTTCTGGCATGGCCAAAAATCAGATTGGGGAATCTCATGCTTCATCTGTTGGCTACAACTAACAAAAGGCTGGGGTGGGAGAGAAGGAGGGAACCCTCCTGCTATGTAGATCCAGCCTGGCCATCCTCATCCCCAAAGACCTGACCCAGTAATCAGAGAGGGAGGCTGGGCAGTATGGGGGTTCCCTCTTCCCCCTTCCCTTGGGAGAGTGGGTTCTCTGTCAGCCTCCTGAGAGGTGTGCGGGAACATCCCCTATCTGATGGCCTTGACCAGTGCAGGCAGGCTTCAAGCCCCACATCCCACCAAGCAGTGAATGTCTGTTCAGTTCACTCCCACTCTAACTTATAGTGCTTTAAATATGTAACAGAGGCCTTTTTCCAGGGGCTTTCTGAATGCTTGTACTTAGCCTGATTGTCAGTTGCATTAACTTTCAAGCAGAATGTCAATTGTGGAATATTTCAAATGTGGAACAAATTTTCCTATATGGCATTGTGTTGATTTATAATTAGATCAATGTATACCTAAACTACAGCATATGGAATTAGTTTAAATACTTACAAATGAATAATTAAGATATGTCTTTACACAATTTAATAAAATGGATAGTTAAGTAAAAGTTTTGGGCAATATTATGGTGAATAAAAGAAAGAAACCCACTGGAAAAATGATGATGCAACTAAGTAATGAATGTTAATTTCTCTGTTTTCACTGTTTCAAAGTTTATTTTTGCCAATGTATAAAAAGTAAATACAATATAGGGTACAATTTTCAGTAGTGCCTCAGTACCATTTTCTAAAGGGACATGATGGAGGATTTCAAGACTCTTGGACGGCAACTTAAGTCAGTTGGAGCACAGGTGGTATTTTCCTCCATTCTACCGGTGTGGCAACGGGGACAGCGGCACGAGGCGTGTATTGAGGCTGTAAACTAGTGCCTTCGGGGTTGGTGCTATGATGTGGGCTTTGGTTTTTTGGATCACAGCCCACATTTCTCTATGCAGAGCATGCTGGCGGAGGATGGACTTCACCTATCACCCATGGGTAAGCGTTTT
>JAGPOW010003642.1:30116359-30128009 GCA_030014935.1 Caiman crocodilus
AACCGGCTTCCTAGGGAAGTTGTTCTTGCTCCTACCTTGGGTGTCTTTAAGAGTAGATTAGATAGGAACTTGGCTGGGGTCCTGTGACCCTGGCACTCGCTTCCTGCCAATTGGCGGTGGGTCAGACTAGATGGCCTGCTCTAGGCTCCTTCTGACCCTAGGTACTATGATACTATGACAACTGTTTTGTGATTTAGTGCCTAACTTCAGGTGCCTAAATTTGTAGCAAAATCAAGTTAATCAGTCCCAAGTTAAAGACATAGGTGCTACAGCACATGGAGAGAGTTTGGTGCCTCAGAAGGGATTCCACAAAAGTCTGCATGTTGAGTGAGGAGCTACTTAAGAAAGGCAATCAGAAATGCTGAGGACTGGTTAGTCGCGTCTTAAGTAATGGCTGGGTCACATATTCATTCAATTAATGGTATGATAAAGTAAAGAATAAATCACAAAGTAGTTACCCAAAATGTATTTGATAAATTTGGGGCTGGTTCCAGGGACACCTTTGACTCAATCTGTGCCAGTGCCCAGCCTCGGGAGCATGAGAGCCTTTCAAGACTTCCATGTACTCCAGAGGCTGGGAGTACCACTCAGTGCTTTGGGGCTAATAACTGTGGGAGCACAAGCTTGCTACTTGCTGGTGTGGAGGGGAGCCTAGGATCTGGCTTCCCCCACAATGGCAGTATGGCCTGATGGGATCTGATGCAGGATCTCAAAGTCATGTCTCTTATGTGTGTGGCATGGCAGGAAACACAGTTATTGGGATCCCAGATCAGATGCCACCACTCCTTTAACATCTGCCAGGAGCCTTTGTGTCGTCATGGGAGAATATGTGGAAAACAATTTGGAAGCAAGCGACTATGAATTGATTCACTTTATTTTAACTTGCAGGAATGACAAGGATAAGTTTGTAGTGAGGGTCTTGGATTTCAGAAGAGCTAACTTTGAAAAACTTAAGGCAAATAGTTAAGAAAGCTGAATGGATTCAAGAACTAAGGGACTTAGATATAGAAGTGGCATGGAATTATTTTAACTTTCAGAGTTTTTTTGACTCTCAGAGGAGTGAAGTTTTGAAATGGTTTCCTAAGGCAAATACTGAGTGAAAATAATTTGAATAGCTTTTAAGTCTGAACATAAGGGCTAGGGACAGACATGCAAAAAGCCTGAGCCTGAATTGATTCAACCTTTGCAGGTTAGTCTAACCTGCAAAGCTTGAACCGATTTGGAGGTGGATAGACATTCCCTTGTCATTCCAGAAATGACAGCACAAGCTGGAAGCTGCTTCCCTTCCCTTCCACAGGGTTGAGCTGAGGGGAGCATGGGCAGGCCACCGTGGGCAGGACATTGTGATTAGGGAAGAGTCCACTGCCTTGATAACAGAGCATCTACCAGCTCTGTTATCAGCATTTAACACCCCATCAGAAAACAAAGCCTCATTCATTACAAGCTCTTCTTAAACAGCTTTTTCCAAAGGAAGAAATGCAGGGACATTGCCATCTGAGCTATTGATTTACCTCCAAAAAGCCCTAAGCAGACACTGTCCTATCTGCTGTACACAGCGTTAGCTAGCATACCACATGGCCAAAAGGAGAGAGGCCAAAAGGGAGAGAGGAGGAAGAGATCTTTGCTTAAGTAGTGAGTGGTGAGAGGAGTGGAGGGGGGCATGGGGGAGCCTGTAGACCCTGCTGTGCCTGAAAGCCTCTGCTGGAGCTCCAGCCAGGGAGCAGAGGGGAGGACCCAGCCCTACTGTGGAGCTGAGAGCCCCTCCCAGCCCAGAGAGCATGTTAGGATGCTGGGGGTATCTGGTTTAGCTTAAACCAGCAAAGGGTCTTGGACAGACATTGCATAAAATGGTACGATCCAGATCAGTTAAGTCTGCTACTACATTCAACCAGGTTTATATCAAATCAGTTTCAGCCATTTTCAAACTGGTTTATGTGTACTGAACATCTGTGCTGTTAGACTGCAAGGGTAGGTAAAATGTGGCCCGGGGGTCAGATGTGGCTCACCAGGCTGTTCTACTGGGTCCATGGGGCCCCTAAAAAATTTAGAAAATTAATATTTATCTGTGTGACCACCAGGTCTCGAACACACGGTCACGTGCAGCCTTGGTCCGAGCAATGGGTGGTCTATGCCTTGCAGACTCCCATGAATTACTGAGTAGATGTTCCCTCCATGAGTAGTCTTCCCCCATCTCACCTGCCATGACTTTGAATGTTTGCCAGTGGGGGGGTCGACTACTCAGGGATCTTCTGTGGCACGCAGTCTGTCCAATGGTCACCTGTGGGGCTCTGCCACCCCTACACCCTGACCTTACGCCACCTCGATGGATTGCTCAGTCTTCTTGGCCATGTACCCCTTCGCACATAGCTGTGGAGCCTCTCAAGTTCTTTTCCATCCTGGGTATCAGCTCCTGAGGCTGATTCATTTACTCCGTCATGGGTTGTCTACATTTGGAGGTCCTGATTGTAGAGCCTGTACTTGCCTAGGGTGGACTTCCGCCTGAAGGTCTGAATCCTATGTGAAGCCCTTTGGGCTTTGCACCGATTATTCTATTTGTATAAGCCCCTCCTATCTCTCAATACTTTCACACGGAGAAACACAAAAATAAAACACCAAAAGAAAAACACAAGACAACACATTACTGCATCACTAGAACTCTGCGTAACTCCCTTCCCTGGTCCCTTATATCAGGGTACCGGGTGCCTAGTTTCCTATGGTCTAGCTAGGGGATGCCACCTGTTCAGAGCTGTGTACCCATGGCCTCCTGCTCGGGTCATCCTATCCTCCTTTTCCCCTTCCTTCATGAGCTCAGTGCTGCCCCACTTCTCTCCCTTCTGGGGCGTCCCAATCCAGGTGCCTCATAGTTTCTTAGTATGTGGCTGACTACTTTCTGTGTTCCGGGTAAGTGCCCTGCTTCTCTATAGCCCTTCATGTTGCTCCTGCCGGGGCTCTGTCAGTGGGGAGACTTCCTCCTCCTTCCAGCTGTTCCCAATACTCCCACCTGTTATGGTGTAGGTCTTCATGTGCCCTTCTCTGCTTCCTCTGCTGCTGCTGCCTCCGCAGATTGCAGGGGCTGGTTCCAGCTCATCTCTGCCACTGATGATCCGTTCTCTGCCATTGCTACCATGGCCAGCGTCAGGAGCCTCCTGTGCCTCCTTGTCCCATGCTGCTTCCTCCTTGAGGGATTCCTGAAGTGGGTCGTGTGGCCCCACACTCCTCAGGTTTGTTCTCCCTCTCCCTCTTCCTCTGCTATTGGCCATTTTTATCTTTGCTGGCTGGTGATTGCTGGTGACGTCATCGGCCAGTTCCAGCTGAATAAAGATGCAGCTAATGAGCTGCACGGGTTTCTTTCCCTGTGCCTGCTGCGGCGTGGCTCCTGCTATGGGTAAGTAGTGTTTTCTTGTTTTAACTTTGATGTTTGTTTCCTCTTCCTCCTCTCCATTCTGTCCTCCATAACTTTATTTTCTTATTCGGGGTTCTTCCCCCCATTCTCTCCCAGGACCATCTGCCCCTGGCTGCCTATCATGCGGCCCTCAATGACTTGCCAAAACTCCATAATCAGCCCTCTGCTCAAAATAATTGCCTGCCCCTATGTTGGAGGTTTAAACTAGTTTCTGATCACTTAAATTGATTTGTGTATAATGTCTGTCCCTAGCCAAGAAGTTTATGGAAGGGGTTGTACAAATGAGGAATTCTTAGTTCAGCCAACAGCGTTTATGATATATGGACCCATGTATAATATATGGTCCATATGTCAGAGTATAGCGGATAGCTTGTAATATGATAGGTATCATCAAAATGAAAGTCCCGTACTTCAGGAGGGTTTTTTTTGGCTGTTTTTAAGGGCCAGGAAGGCCCCTCATAAATGCTGCTAGCTTTTGTTTTCTCTGCTTGTTGGCTACCTGCTACTTTTCTTGTATCCTGCTTTTTTTTTTTTTTTTTTTTTTACATAAAGACTTTTGCTCAATCTTCTGTTTTGTCTGCTACTTAGGTCTGCTGTGTCTTCTTTTCTTCCAGAGGCCTAAGGAACAAGAGCTTGCCTATTTCTACCCAACATGGGTGACTGGTATGGGGGAGTACAGGGGAGGGGCACATGCCCCCTGTTAGAGCTGTCCCTGATGCTGATGCTGCCAGCAACTTTTGGGTGCCAGCCCCATCCCCACCACCACTGGTGGCTTCTGCAGGTGCTCACCAGCCTCGTCCCTGCTGCTGACACTGTGGTAGAATGCCATCTCTGTCTCCCCAAATTCCATCAGGCGGATGACCAATCTGACAATTTGGTTACCATGGTCACTGCAGAGGGCAGACACCCCTGGCCTCATTTGTTTCAGGTAACCCTGAGTTGTAATCTGATCTGGATACATTCCTGAGGGAGGGGGAAACCTGGTCCCTCTGCCTATGTGACTGACCTCGCACATGTGGCTTATTGTTCTAAGCAATGTCATCATGACTGGGAGGGGGCTAGAGACTCCAACAACCAGTGATGAATTTCAAATTGGTTGGCTGTCAGCCAACCACTGCTGGCCTTCATTGGATCAGGTAATGAGGTTATAAGGTCTATATAAATGAAGGACTGCCCAGGAGGCAGGGTAGCAGCCATAATGAGAACTCTCAAAGAAGCTGGACCTTCTGAAACTCACTGTCTCTCAAAACTCATGTTCAATGCTTGCTTCCAGAGCAAATCTCCACCTGCCTCTGGTTGATACTTGTGAGTAAGCTACTTGAGCTCTAACTAGATATGTAGCTTGCAGTAACATAGATACATAATCAAAGGCTACCATGCCACTATTTGCTCTAAGGGATTTCTCTGATATTACTCTACCCTGTACCCTATTCCAAACCTACTCCTTGTAACCAATACAGTTCTCTTCTGTACCTAGTGTGGGAGACCTATTGGGAGAGGGTCTAGATTATTCCTTGGGGTCCCCTTGGTTTGGCTGACTAAGGGAGACCGCTATTTGCGCTTCAGACTAAGCGAAGCACCCCAAGTTCTTGCAGTGGGTCAAGTACCCCCAAGGACTACTGGCCTGTGTTTCCCAAGGGGCACAGGGCCAAGATCAATCTAGACCTTGCGTGTGGTGGCATTACTCCCAGTCTTGCAGGTGTGCTCTGGGAGCGGGGTCAGCTGGATGTGAGGTGCCCCTAGAGAGGCACTTGGAGCCTGTAAGCTGGTCCGGTGCAGTAAGATGGGTGGCTCAGCACAGGAGCACCCCCTACCATCTTGCCACATGACACCACCAGCAGCCTCTTCAGTTGCTTGCCAGCCCTGTCCCCACTGCTGACGCCGGCCTTTGTGGGTGCCTCCCCAGACTCAGAAGGCACCAGTTGTCCATGCTACTCAACTACTCAGTTTGTTCAATAAAATATATCACCCACAAAAATTCTGGCTACTGGCTTCTGTGGATTTTCCCCTCTGCCTTTCTCTGAAGCATTGGGATAGTGGGCACAAATAAGACTAGTATTTTTGACTGGGTTGTACGGGTCAGCACAGTGGTGAGCATCACCGGGATCTTCTGCCTTCCTGGAGCCTAGGGCTGGGGACAGGGCTGGTGCTGGGCTGGGAGTCAACTGGACCCGGGACTGGGGCCAGGGTGGGGAGGCAGCAGCTGTTTGCAGCCTCCCAACTGCAGCCAGCCTAGGCTCTGGGGTAGCTGGTGCCAGCCATGGTGCCTGGGCTGCTGCAGCAGGGCTTGCAGCCTCCCAGCCACCTGCTGGGAGAAGCCCAGGCTCCTGGCTAGTAGCAGCTACCCAGAGCTGGGCCAGCTGCAGCCAGGAGTCTGTAAACAGCTGCCGCCTCCCTGTCCCAGCCCTAGCCTTAATGCATGCTGAGGAAAATGGCCTTGCATGCCATGCTTGACACATATGCTGGGGGCTGTTGACTCCTGCTCGTGTGTGAGACAGGCTCTTCTTAGGAACCTCTGAACATATATTAACCAAACTGTTATTTATCACTGCAGGAGCAGGGCATCGGCAGTACCCTTGTCTCCCCTCCTCTCACCTGTGACATTTGATAGGGTATTCACGCTATTTCTGTTTTTGTGTCTTGTAGTTGCATGCAAGTATTTGAAGTGATGATTTTGTTTGGAAGTCGTGATTTTGGTAAGTCTTTGGTTAAATGTCTGCCTGTGGATTCAGACGACTGGCGTTGATTGGTCAAGAGGCCTCTTCTGCTAGGTTCCTAATTTTTGATACTGATAAAATGGAGAAGCAATTTATTAGCTGAAGATATTCTGGTGCAGCTCATGGGATATTAGGGAGTGATCTTCAGGAGCGATTGTTACAACCATAGGGATAGATAATTGTATTAACAGCTTGATATGAATGTTAATACAGTACACAGAAAAACTAGGGTAACAAGATAAGGAAATTTGCATCTCTGGCAAATACATTTGTCATCCTGGGATATGAAGAACGGCAGTTGTAGGCTAAAAAATAGAGCTAAGGACAGTTGATGAATGCCTGAAGCTTAGCATACTTATCCAGTCATTATGTTCATGATAGGAGACAGTCTAGACCATGGGTTGGCAAAGTCCAGCCTGTGGGCTGGGTTGGGCCTGTGATGGACTCCATTTCCCAGCAGCCCCTGTCCATGTTGCTGTGGCCAGTAGCTCTGGGGCTCGGGTCTTGCAACAGTGACAGCGTGGTCGAGAGCCAGCGCAGAACTGTAATCTACTGCCTGCACACCCCAGCAGGGACATGCAGGCAGCAGATTACAGCTTTGCCTCAGCTCCAGACCACGCTGTCACCACTGCAAGATCCCAGTCCTTGTCCCAGAGGTACCCAGATTTGAAAATTTTGATTAATTATCTCTGCTACAAGAGTTTGATTAAAACAATATCCTAATACTTAGAACTGGAAAGGACCTATATGTTTCTAATGTATCCCCAATGAGTTTGCATGGTTTTATTCTTACCATACATTGAGTACATTTATCTTGTTCTGAAAGTCCACAGAATGGAGAGTGCAATAGTTGTCTCAGTAGAATAGCCTCAGTCAGTACAACTCTTTTGGCCAGAATATGAAACCTTTCTGCTCACTCATGGAAGCAGTCCCACACAATCAGTGGAATTATTGGTTTGAATGTTTACTAGCAGGAATTGGGCTCCGGAATCTGGTCCACTAACTTTGATAAGCAGAAAGCTGATGGAGCATATTGTCAAGGAATCTATTTCTCAGCACATAAAGGAAAACAAGGTAGCAAGGGACAGCCAACATGGATTTATCAGTGCAGACATGATTTCCTTCCATAACAAAGAGTTGGGCTTTGGGGACAGGAGAGAGCAGTGAATGTGATATTCCTTGGCTTTATCAAGGCTTCCAGTAAATGGGTGATCCTGTCTGGGCTTTGACATAAAACAAAAAAGGTGGGAAATTGCCTTTATTTGTTCACATAGAAGTTTGTGGTCTCCCTGGCTGAGTAAAGCTGCAGAAGATGAATAGCCTGCATGACTGAAAGAAGCAGCCCAAATATATGGATTGGAGCATTGCCCATCCATACACCTAAGGCTGTAGCATCGAGGATATGATGGAGAGAGATTTTTCAGCAAGCAAACTTCCAGACAGTCTTGGTCTACTTTTCTCGAAGCAAGCAGAAAGAATGGAAGAGAACTAGGATCTGTAGAAAGCTGATCTGAAGACGGAGAACGCATTTAACAAAGTGGTTCTGAAATTCATCCCCATATGACAAGTCCAGCTCTCTAGTGCATTCCAGTTTACACCTCCCTGAGCCATCTCAGGATGATCTGGCCCATCACTACGTGGCAGTAAGGAGCTAACTAATCCTTTATTTCTATGTAGCAGTAACTCAGGATTAGTATTGTTCTAAAATCTTTTGGAAATGTGCAGGGACACTGAAACTCAGTCCTCCATTACACTCACCTTTCCATATGTCATGACTTAGAGCTTCTTCATCAGTGCCTCTTTCCCTGAAAATCAAGCTGTATGGAAGAGCAGAGTCCAGCTGAGAGAGAGACACCATCCCAACCTGATGGTAACTTTGCAGCCCCCCAAAAAGGATTTTAGTCTGCAGAGAGCTTTATCTAAAATAAATCAGTGTGTATGATGATATTTCTTCTAACTTTCCTTTTCATCTCTGACAAAAGTGACATTGATGTTATTTGTGCTATGCTTTGATATGAAATAGCATTTTCCTAGACCTAATATAGTCTTACTCCCTTAGTCTCTACCTACATTATTTCATGACCAAGTTGCTGTATGGTACAATTAAAACAGAATGTTAATCATGATGCGGTATGTAGCAGTAAATAAAAATCAGAATAAAAATTTAAACTAGGACAGTTCTTTATGGAAGGAAACACTAAGGATATTATGTAGTAAAAACACCATTTCAGGTCCTGTAAGACTTCCATTTATCACAGCCATAATTACATTTCTTTAGTCAGACAGGTCTCTTCCTAAACTTTACACTTTTTAAGAGAACAGCTGCTTGGAGACACTTAAGCAATAATAATAATAGTGAAACAGTTCACGTTAATCAGTTAAGACTGATTTAAATGAAGCCTAATCGCTCATTCTTATTTGTCTAACAAACCAAAATGAAAGCAATTGCCAAAAAATACAATCTCAAACCTAAGCCTCCAAATTGTATGAAATGTTTTGCACCTGTTTGGCTATTCAGTTGTAATTGGTCATTTTAGATTCTAGATATCCAGTCCTCTGTGACTTGTCATATATTGGCTTCTAATACTTAAAGGGAAAAATAAATGAGGAAATACTTCTGGACGGATGGTGATATCCACAAGTTTCCTCTTAAATATGCACAACAAAATGGATTGTTAAAAATAATCCCCTGAGCATGGTGCTTCTTTTGTCAGTTTGCTACCAGAGTGTGCCCTGTACTCTGACAGAAAATTGCTCATTAATCTCCAAGGAATGACCAATTTTTCAAAACAGTCACTCAACTGTGCTGCCACTGTTAATTTTTTAAGCATTATGGGTGCCATTAATTGCTTGCCGTGGCTTGCAATAGCAGTAATCCCCTTTGAATGAGACATTAAGTCCTAAACAAATCATTAGCGTGTCCATATACTGTGTTTAATGTTATGGCATGTACTGAGTTGTGTGTGCATGCATGTGCATACACATGTATGCTGGCAGGTAGTACTGTTTTGTGTTGTGTTTGGGTAAGTATAAACATTAAATTGAGGTTAGGTTTTAGGCGGCTGAGATGAAGTGCAAGAAAACTCATCACAAATCTTCTGGTTAGGATATTCATGGTTAGGTCAATCTAAATGCCCCATCATGCAGGTGTTCTCAGGGCCCCATCATGCAGGTGTTCGCAGGGCTTAAAAATGGCACACCATATTTAAGTCCGTTCATCTCAGGAGGTGAATTTACTTCAGATAGGCCTGGGTTAACTCAATCTAAAATGGGTTAGCTCGACCTAACAAACACCTGCAAATATTCACAGCTTAGCCCTGAGGCTGGGAAAGTCCTGTCACTCACCAGAGCCTGGGGGTTGTGCTATTTTAACCCCATTGACTACCGCAGCCTTGGACCCACCATCCCATGCCTAACCCATCAGGCCCTCCTTCCTAACTTACCCCTGGCTGCCCAGGCATTTGCTGTCTGCATGCAGCAAAACACCACTCAGGTTTAGGTGTTTCAAAGTAAGACGTCTAACCTGGGTCTGATCGTTTGAATGGTTATTCACACTCTTTATCTCCTGTTACTGCCTGCTGTTAAGCTTAAAGAGCATTCAGTCAAGCCTTTTTGTTTATGCAGTAAAAAACAGTTGCCCTGTTGATCCCTGTGATCTTGCTGGGACAAAGAAAACCATTGCAATATACAAAATCTAACATTTACCTTTAGGCAAGTCGTATATAAATCCCAAAGGCCAACATATCACTAAAGGTTTGGGCCCATTACTTGCATCAAGGTATATTCTTGCTGAGACTTGGTTTGTTTGTATAGAGTTGAAGCCACTCATGCACTTGAAACCAAAGCTTAATGACAGTTTGTGGGTGCTGGGGTTCTGATCGCTCTTTAGCATTCAAGGACAATAGCCAACATGTAGTCTGCTAGCTAATGCACAGACACCTCTCAGTAAGGCAGAGGGGAGGGGAGAATTATTGCTTAGCAGGGTGTGGTGAAGGGGGTGGGTGGAAGCAGCCTGCCGTCTATGCTGGAGCTTCAGCCAGGGAACAGAGGGGAGGGGCCTGCTCTGCTGTGGAGCAGAGAGCCCCACCAAGCCCAGAGAGCATGCTGGGATGCTGGGGGAGTCTGGTTTAACTTAAACCTGTAAAGGGTTCTCCTAGCTAGCAGACTACATGTTGGCTATGACCTGTAAAGGGTCTGGGCCAGACATTGCATAAACTGGGTTGACTCAAATCAGTTAAGTCTGATACTAGAAATTGAGGAGAGAACAGAGGAGCTACAGGGAGTGGAAGGGTCTCTAGAGGCTAGAGTGATATTTGGAACAAATTTGATACAATGATGTCATAAATTTATTTTGGGAGGGAGAATGTTTTTCCTTCTTTCTCAGTGGCCACATCTAAAGGAGACATTGACTGTGTAGTAGCTCATTACTACTGCTCAGTTGCATTGTGTGGCACAAAGCATGATCCAATGCTTCATGTGGCACAAAGCATGATGCAAAGCCATCAGTTCAGAAGTAATAATGACCTAATGTTCAGTCAGCATCACCTAAAAACTGTTTGGTGATGCTACTGTGCAGTATATCAGTTATTGCACAATCAATTAGTACGTGTATACACAAGTGTATACACGTACTAAATGACTGAAAAGAAATGACTGCACAGTCAGCATCTCACATAGCTGTGGCCAGAGTCTGCTTCTTGTTTCACTGCTACTCTGGGTAAAGGGCTGTGAAGACAGAGAAGCATATGTAAATTATGGAGCTCAGTCTCTGTATTGGAGACACTCTTCACCCTTACACTTGCTTTGATGTTGTTGTAATTCCTCTGAAGTCAGTGGAACTACTCCTACCTTATGCTGGTGTGAACTGGGAATCAGCCTCTTTGATTCTGAAGTCAGGAACATTAGTGTTGAATGTTCTAGAGAAATGTGTAGAGAAAGCAAGGCCAATGAATGAGGAATGTATTTGTGTTCTGTTTAAACAAATTACTCTCTCCTTTGGTTAGGTTTGGAATGAAGTGAATACAGTTTCCTTTAAGCTAGGTAAGAGAAGAAAATGTTTGAAATTCTGCCCCACAAATCTTCTTTAAGCTCTCATGTTAGACTCCCTCTTTGACACTGGTACTTTAGTTCTTTGGGTACAAGCAACTGGTTCATCTGTGGAGGAATAAGTGCAGGTCGTGGTGCCTGCCTTTTGAATAATAGACTTAAGGTAAGATCAGTTGCCCAGAAAATGGTCCCCTGGGTCCTGGAGTCCCTCACTCACAAATTCTACATCCCAGGTGTATGTACAGACATTGGGGGAAGTTAGATTGAGTTAAAATTGCTGCTTGATCTAAGGTATGTCAGGATAGGAGGGACTAGCAAGGGGCTTGGGTGGATTGAGGGAGCAAACAGGGTATGTAGGGGGCTCAGACGGGGGGAAAATAGAGTCTTCTGGGGGAGTGGGGGTGCTAGCAGGGCCTGTGGGGGTGTAGGGGGGCAGGCAGGATCCACGGGGGCTTGGGAGGTAGGTGAAATCTGTTGGGGGGGG
>JAGPOW010003642.1:30128109-30172653 GCA_030014935.1 Caiman crocodilus
GGGGGCATTAGTGGGGCAGATGAGATTCATAGTGGGCATGGGAGCATTGGGAGGAAAGTGGAGTCCATGCTGGGGATTGTCAGGAAGGGCCATGATGGAGATTGAGGTTATGCAGGGCAAGTGGGGTCTACAGGGGTATCAGGGAGAATGGGGGGCAGGGGAAAGTGAGGTCCTTGGGGATGGAGGATGGTAGGCACCAGGAGGGTTTGGCTGGACCAGGAGGGCATGCAGGTTCTGTGGTGGGACTGAGGGGACTGGGAGAAAAGTGGGGTCCACAGTGGGATTGACAGGGTCCAGGAAAGTTTGGTAGGACCAGGGTGGCTAGTGGGGTCTGTGGGGAGGGTTTAGAGGGATGTGTTCCCCCTCTCCCTATCCTGATGTGGGGCTATTTTTACCTCCTGGTCCCTTCCCCCACTGGATTACTCCAGTTGGATCCTGGGACCTTTAAATGCTAGTAAAACCATCCTTGGGAGTGGCTTATAGGATGTAAAGTTTAGCAGGCTCAGGCAGGGCTGTCTGGCCTGTGGGGAAGTGGGAGGTTGTCCATCTCGGAGTGGGGTGAGGGACCAGGGGTTAAAATAGCCTGGTCCTGGGGGACTGTGTAGGAAAAGCACAGGGACTAGCAGCTGTGCTTTCCCAGTCCTGGGGCTGTGCTGAGAACTGTAAGAAGTTCAGTTAGATGCATCTTGCTGGACCCAGGGTAAGTTCGACTACTTCAGAGTAACACTTAACTTAGATTGGATTGGCCATTTTTAGACTAGTCTAACTGTCCTGCAATTCTGAACAGTTCACATGTAGATCCATCTAACTAGCATAAGTCCCCACCTGGGTGAACTAAGTGGGGCAGCCATTTTTAAAATTATCTAACCTCCCCCTAACCTCTCTGAACATCTGGTCCTATCCCAGGAGACAGCTGCAACATTAGGCTGTAGACTACACTGGGATGAATTTGATGATAGTGGTTGTAAGAGGGAAGAGTCCTGGGTGCTGGTCCCTGTTTCAGGGATCACTTATGCTTTTCTGAATTAAAGAGTCATTGCATTAAATGTATAAATGATGTTGGGAGCAGGGACCAGAATCTAGGACTCCCAGGGGCTTCACTTATCATTGGATGGCACAGTCTGGCTCTTTCTTCTTGGCTGATAGCTCTTCATTTCTTTATACAGGCTTCCCTTGCTTTATGCAGGTTCTGTATGTGTGAATTCTCTCTTATGTGGTGACCTTTTTATATCAAAAATTTGTTATATGGAAAGTTAATTCTCTCTTATGTGACGGGTGTGGTAGAAGCCAGCAGTCAGCTGCTTTGTGCAGTGCATTGTGGGAGTTGCATGCACCAAAATATAGTTTCCTGTGTGGATCTGTGCTCCTTGCTTGTCGTCTGCGACATGTGTTTCTGTAGTTGCCATCTCCATTATGATAGTGCCCTGTGCTTGTGTGTACTGTCTGCTGTTGGTGAGTATCAAAAATGTCTTGTAAAAGCAGTAGAAATGGGTCTGGGGGTCAGCACAGTTGAGGTCTTGGAATGAATCCCTATTTGTTGCATTGTAAAGTGGGTTTCCTGTATGCAAATTAGTCATGCACCATTTTCCAGGAACGCTTATACAGCATAAAGCAGGCTTGTTCAACATACAGCCCGCAGCCCGCCAAGCCATTTTCTGTGGCCCGTGGTGCTGCGATGGGAAATGAAGGTAAACGCAGTTTACTTTCGTTCCTGCCCCTTGTCCCTCCCCCAGCCCCTCAGCAGCTTCCTAATGGCTGCTGAAGGGCTGGGGAAGGGACAAGGTTCCCACATGCACTGCGTTAGCTTGACGTTGCTGATGCAGTGCGTGTGGGAAGAGGAGTAGCCATGTGTCTGTCGGGACAGGATAAACCTAGCCAGAGCAGCAGGGGCTCAGCAGCACTTTCTCCCTACCTGCGCTGGTCAGTCCTGAGCAGCACATGGCCGCTTCTGCTGGCTGGTGCTGACCTGGGTGGGTCTGTCCCATCCAGAGCAGCATGCAGCTGAAACCGGATTCCCACGTGCTGCTGGGGACAGAAGGATCCCGGCCATGGAGCTGTGTGCCACCTGGGACTCACCGGCGCAGGCAGGGGGAAAATGCAGCTCAGTCCCTGCTGCTCTGGCCAGCCTCATCCTGTCCTAAGTGGCACATGGTTCTGCTGTCGCTTCTGCTGGCCGGTGCAGATCTGGCTGGGTCCTCCCATCTCCAGGAGCTCTTGGGAAGCTGACTTCAGCTACAAGCTGCTCCAGGTGAGAGACCCAGCCAGGTCAGCACTGGCCAGGATAAGTGGCATGCAGCTGAAGCTGGCTTCCCATGTGCTGCTGGGGATGGGAGGAGCCCAGCTGGGTCTGCACCGCCCAGCAGATTCGTATAACGTGACAAGCCTATGGCTGGGGAGGGGTCAGGCTCTCTAGATCTGAGACCTGATGTAGGCTATGGTACAGAGACTCACTCTGGAACAACGTGCTAATAAACTTTTGCCTATACCTGCCAGGAACCCAAGTAGCAGGTGGTTGATACCTGGTAAGCTTATGTGTGAGTAAAGACTGCTTATTGCTTTCTGTGTGGCCTTCAAAATGTTTTTATTCTACTAAAATATGCCATACTTTGTGAGAGTCAATGTTCTCTGAAAGTCAGAATCATAGCCAGTGAACTAAATTCATGCCCCGTGGGAATAATCACAATTCAGCAAAATGGGCGGGAAGGAAAAGCCAGAGTTTTAAGTGTGCACCCTAAAAGAGGCCACGAAAGGATCAGAAGCACAACCTTAGAACCAGGACAGCTATCCGGTGATGGCAGTCCAGGAGGCATGATGGGAATCCTCTACTCGCATGAGATTTAGGAAAGCAAGAGGACATGAGAACAACATGTAGGCAGAGACAGTGTAGGGCTTTCGAGCCATGTTAATAAGTGAGGACAGCTGTGTTCCCACTCTAGTCAGTGACTAATTGTGGGTACATCTTCACTAGCTTCAAGCCACTCAAACCTGCTGCCAAAAAAAAGCCCTTCCTACCCACTTCCACTTTACCTGCTCTGAACTGGAAATGAGGCAGTAAGGGCCCTTCTAGGGTGGCCCATTGACAGTAGAAGCAGATCACACACAGAGAGTGAGAGATGTTCCCAGAATGTCCTCACCACCACATTTCTTCTGAAAAGCAGGGATGTCCTGCGGTTCATTTGATGTTTGTAAAATGCTTGGAGAGCCCCACATAGATGCACTGCATAGAAATGCAAAATATATTTTGACTTATTTGGTTGGCACCTTGGGCTGAGATTTCCAAAGCTGAGTCAAAAGGCCAACTTCCATTAAAATTAATGAGATTTAGAGTGCTCCAAATCTCTTATAACAACTTTGTAACATGCCTATCTACCCATTTTTGCAAATCTCAGCCATAGCTTGGAAGCTCAGCCAAAGAACATAAGAGCATAAAAAGTGCCATGCTTGGTCAGCCCAATGGTCCACCTAACTCAGTATCCTGTCCTGAACAGTGGCAGAGGTGGATGCTATAGAGGGAGAGTTTTGAACTGGTTAGACCCATTTCATTGTCACTTCCTACAACTTCACTGGTGTCAAAGGTCACATGACATCACTTCCTGATGTGATACCACTTCCTGTGAGGTTTTTGAATGTAGCTTGCTGGACCACTGGGTGATAAGAAGTTCATGATACAGCCCCACATTCAGAAAGGTTGGACACCCCTGGCATAAAGGGAGGGAAACCTGTACAGAATGGCCCAGCTTCAGTAGAAGGGGTGGAGCCCAGCCTCTTGCCAGGTGGTTAAAGTCACTCTCTTGGAAGATGGGTTTTTATCTTCTCAGGCTAAGGAGGGGACATTCTTCTGGTCTCCAATTTCCTGGGCAAGTTCTTTAACTATGAAGCTATTGGATAAAAAAGGCAGGCACTGCTATTCATGTTGTATGAATGGAAATGGCTCTGACTGGTGTACTAGGTGCAGATCTCAATGCAGCTAAAACATATTAGGTATGCTTTGAGCATTCTTGTTGGATTGGGTCCCTCGGGCGAGGGGCATCTAATTTGTGAATCCCAAATAATTTTAGGCAGGTACCTAAAAACTTAGCTCAGCCAAGATTGTAGCACCTCTAAGTACATGTAGCTGTAGAACTTTAGACATCTACCTAACTCACTAACAAAAATTAGGGCATCTCTTGGCACTCTAATACTGAAGTGGTTAAATGTGCTTTCAATAGATCACTTACTCAGATCTGGGTACCTAAACATTACCCAAATTGTACTTTAGGTGGCTAAGTGCTCTTTTGGATCTGGACACTGGACAAAGGGACACAAATTTCATTGGGAGTCGATTGATTTGTGCTCCTAGGTCACTTTGGCATGTCTAATAATCCCTGACTCAATTCTTAGTCCTGGATATACTGATACCATAGCTAAAGTTAGAGGGGAGCTTTGGTGTTTCTCTTCCCACCCTCCAGAGAGAAAATACAAACTACTGACGTAGTCTGGTATGTTCCCATGGCAAAAACAAGTTCTCTTAAAAGCACTATTGTCTGTACCTTGGTGGTAAAAGAGAGGACTTTTTCAGACTTTTTTGGCAATTTCCTCTTGGTGGAGAAATCAGATAGTCTGAAATTTTGCTTGTTTTGCACTGAGATAGTAAAAGTAGCAGTTAAGCACACACTTATAATTTCCATGTAGGATACCATGCTGCTATATCTTGTATTGTAACTAGAAAGGAACATCTTTCCTCTGACTTGTCTCTTTATCAGCATGCCATTTGTACCTGACCCTTGCATGTTACCTTGAAAACCATTTAGCCCCAAATCATCCAACTGACTGCTTGGAGCTCCTTATCCTCAGTACAACGCATGGACTATTTTGTGCTTCTCCATCCATGTTATGCCTACTGTTTGCAATGGCTGCTGTCATTTGGATGTCTGGGCTTCTCTCTTCCTCTTCCAGCTTCTGTTCTCTGTCTCTGTCCCAGGGGGTGACATGGGCCCCTGCAAAATGTGATGTGCATCAGGCAGGTGCCCACATGACATGCTGGGGGTGGGGCGGTTAGTGGCACAGTGTGTGGGGACACACAGCCTATAGTTTGGGGAGAGCTTGTGGCTTGTGCAGGCATAGCGCAGAAGCATGTGCTGGGTTGGAACCAGCATGTTGAGTCAAGTACCACATGCTGGCTCTGGGGTCATGTGCTAGGTTTTACCTGGCATGTGGCTCTGGTCCTAGTGCTAGCTGTTTTGAGCCTGCTGCCCAGCTCCACACCCAGCCCCAGCTCCACATCCAGCCCCAGCACTTGCATGGCTGGACCATCTTCTTGAGACCTTAGCAAAATAGGGTATGCATTATATTTGGTGGTGTGCTATATGAGGAAAAATACTGTAGTTAAAACAGAAATGTAAAATAACAAGGCATAAGAAGCAAAAAAATTGCATCTGCATGTCACTGCATGTTAGTGTTATACAGAATGGATGCCATGTGATAGAATTTTAGCTGGAAAAGGCTGGATATTTTTGGCTGGATATTTTTTGTTATTTTTCTTTGCCTTTTTATTTTTAATTCTTTCCTGCGAGGTCTTTTTAAAAAAAAAACTGCTTGAAGGGCTGATTAAAACTTCATTGGGTGCGACCCACTTAGAAACTAACGTTAGTTACTTCCATCTTGGCTCAACTACTCTAACTGGGTAGCCTGATGCCATCAATACAATAAGGATTGAAGAGTGTTGAATGATCTTTGTATCTTCTCCTGTGGGAGTTTCTTATGGTTCTCAAACTTTTCCAAACCTTGACCCTGTCTTGAAGCATAAAAAAAGTTTTACAAGCTCCTTTTCATCTAGCCCTAAAGAAAGGAAGCTGTTTTCAGTGCCCAGACCTAGATTGAGAATCTGTACAAAAAAGGCATTGTTCAGACTGTCAACTAAATGCAAGATTACAAGAATTTGCTCATAATATTTTCTCTACATTGTGGGTATTATGGCTTTTTATAGTGAAAAAAATCTCTTTCCACTTAACTGATTTGCCAAGCCAATCAAGGCTGTAAACAATGCTTTTGGTAATTAATTGGAAATCTCCTTTACCATGAATTTCATTTTCATTGTAATGCATAGATAACCTCAGTAAAAAATTGGGGTGGGAGAAGGGGAAAGGGTTTATGCCCTTGTTCATTTTAACATAACAAGTGCAACAAATGGACAAATAAGTCAAAGTGCAACAAAAGCTGTTTTTCACAGCAACATGCTCACCATACATAAAATGTAGAGGAATTAATACACTTGTAAGTCAAGGGACAGTTTTACATCATGCAAAAAGGATGTAGGTTGTGGATGGCAAGTAATTATCTCTGTTTTGGATATCAGAAAATTGAGACACAAGTTATTCATTATTTATTATTGCTGATGAAAATACAGGCTGAGACATGTTGGGAATCCCATTGCAGGTGGCTCTGTACAAATGCATATTAAAGGATATTGTTTGTCTCAAAAAAAAAAATTCCAGTCTTGGTAGACAATGCAGCAAAGGACTGGGGAAAAAAAAGGAATATTATTATCCCCATTTTAATGATGGGAAGCGGAGGTAAAGAGAGTAACTGACTTACATAGGTTCAAACAGAAAATTTGTGGCACATCCAGAAACTGAACCTCTTCTCAGTTTTAGTACTTTAGCCAGAAGACTATCTGTGAACTATTTTGGGGGGTTGCTGTTATCAATAAACAACAATAAAGTCTAATCTGCATAAAGTTGAAGAGGGCATAATTGCTCTAAGCAAATATTCTCAGAACTATAATTGTATTTTGTAGAAACATTGATTGCTGTAGTCTTCAACTGCCATACCTTCTTGACTTGGCAATGCATCCATTATTGTACAAGGCAGGATAGACAGGGTTTAAATATTGATATTTACAGGCATAAACAACAAAATATATAGGCTTTATAGAGTTCATCACTAGATTTCTGGTGGAATTGGCAAGGGAGTCCTGGTTCAGATGGCAATACTACAATATTTGTCATTACTACATATTTTCCAACCTTAGAGCTGTAGAAGGCAATTGAGATGTATATGGGCAGAGTTAAGGCTGTTGTTATTCAATAAAAGATTTAATGGTGAATACTGTACAGAAAGGCATTTGAAACTAAGCCCTGAAGGTGTTCATGTGAGGACTGTTGAGAGAGGTTCTCAACTCTGTCAATAAAATCTTCATGGGATTATTTTCAGGTTATTTGTCTGCAGCTCATGAAAGGAGAGTTTGTTTATTTTATGGATTTACATACAATTTCTCCAAAATAATCTTTTAAAAATGGCCCAGCAGATTATATTAAACCATAAAGAAAATATTAGTTTTGCTTTTTTAGTGTGTACATGTAAAGAGAGGTAAGTGTGACTTATTGTCCTTGGTAAATGAAGTAAAAATATTGTCAGAAAGCATGTAGTTTGAAAAAGGGAGAAGGAGGAATTTCAGCTTGCATTCTATGGCTATGCATAAATGCTGAGAAGAAATGCCATAATTGCCATGTTATTTAGAATTTTAAATTCAGGATCTAAATGTCACAGACATGTGAGTGAAAATTAAGTATACATTTGAAAGAGAGAAACTTGTCCCATGTTAACTATTTGCTTTCTCACTAAGGCTCATTATTGTATAGATTAGAGCTCAGCAGGCTTTTCTACAGCAAATAGGAAATTTGCCAAAATATGTGGTTTAAGCTATTATTCATGAAATGGCAGTTTCATGAATATAATAGACATTTGTTGGGAATTGTGGAAAAAAATTCTGGGCTTGATTCACAAAACTGGTAAAAGCACCCTTTGCTCAACAACTCAGTAAAGGAACTCGCACATTATGTGGGAAATTCAAGTTTAATTCCTTCCTGGGATATGGTTCATATGTATTCTAAGCTTCTTCAGTAATTTTTTTTTAACAAAATGGAATAATGTGAAGAAGGCAGAATGAAATTACCACCACCCAGAACACCCAGAGAAAATGTGAAAAAATAACACCTGAGGTTGATCCAAACTGTTTGTTTTTCTCTTTTCCTGTCTGTCTGCTGAATCAAAAAATGAGGTACTGTACTTACACAGGCCCTATATGGATCACTGCTTTCTTTGCCAGATCACAATTATCTACTTATTTTGGTGGGGTCTCCATTACTGTAGCCAGTACTGGAACAATACAAACATGGAGAATGACTATAATAATCAAATGGAAGCAATAGTCTCTCTTCATTGGCTTCCATTATCACCTCTTTATTTTATATTCATTGACAACAAGACAGAGAGAGGCAATGAAGAGAGGGCTGTTTGTGCATGTCTTTTCTTGGTTCTTGGTCACTGAATCAGGAGAAGATGAGGAAATATCAAGTCAGGGAGACTGCTCCAGACTGCTGCTTAGTGTTTGTAAGCTTTTTTGTCCAAAGGGCAAAGGCAGCACCAATGATTTTGTATCTGACTTAGTGCATTCCTATTTGGGAACTTAAATGAGTTTTCTTCATCTGTAAAATACTCACTATCCTCTTCCTCACATAGTGGAACCAACAGCAAATGATGTGAAAGCAGCAGCTGCTTAGTGCAACAGTGGCGGCCTTGGGATCATCCATCTGTGGAGACTGTGATACGATGTGATTACAGAACCACTACAATCTGAGATTTCAGTGGTGTAAGGTACAGGTCTATGGAGGCCCTATTATTAGGAGGCCATTATGATCTGAGAGTTAGAGTGGCAAGATTTTTCAAGGGTTTGGCAAAATATAGCCTGTAAGGATAAGCCAGAGGGAATGGACAATGTCATTAAACACATTGTATCGGGAAGTTTTGTGCAGCCAGAACAAAGCAGGATGCACAAAATAATTCATTCCTAAAGAAAAGTGGGAGATATGATGAGAAGTCTGCAGAGGGCTGATAGTCTTCCCCCTCTCCCCCCCCCCCAGTGAAATGTGGAGTGCCCTTAATTCCCATTAAAGCCAATGGGAATTTCAAGGTATACAGTACTTTATAGGCTTTGACTCTGAGATGCTTGGAGCTGGGAAACACTTGGGTGCCAATCCAGCAAAGGAGGTGCTTTAAAGTCATCCTAATTCAGCTAAGCATTTGATCATATGTTTAACTTTTCCCTATCAGTGGGATTGTTGAACAGGAATGAAGCATGTGGTTTGTTTGGTTTTTTTTATCAATGGAGTCCAGCAATAGTAAAGCATCCCTTTTTCTATTTTTAGTTTTTTAATTCCATATTCCTCTGGCTTACCTAGCCACGATTTACTTTCATTACATAATGAGGCAAGGCACTTCAGTGGCCATACTGCAAACCCACAGCCCCCTGAATCAAATGCTATACTTAAACACCAGAATGAGTAAGGTTATGGTTTGCTCTCGCCTAACCTCTTGACTATATCATTAGCGTGATATTGTTATTTAAGACTAATATATTATAAGGAAATGGCTTCATTGTAATCCAGTGGAGCCCCCCTAACAATGCCGCAGCGACTGAGGGTATAATGATGTATTGTAAGATTTCAATGGTAGAAGGAATTCGGTGCTAGTCTCTGACCCCATGATGAAATCATTACAATGTAGTCAGAGATGTGAAGTTATTATGGGAAAACTATTACATAGAAAGTCTATAAAGACCTTTTTGATGATGCTATTATGGAACCACTACAATATAAGGTTATAATGGCAAGCTGGTTTCAATGAAACTCCATTATGGTTTCAAAACAGAATTAAATGGTGCCAGTAGAAGTTATTTCTCTCTTAGAAATCAAAGGAAATTAAACAGGATCTACAGTCTTGATGACAAAACAAGCATATATCAAACTGATTTAAGATCCACACCGGATTGGGAGAAAAAAATCTTGATCACTTGTCAACAAATGGCTAAGATTTCCACTGTGCTTATCTAACAAGAAAATGTAGTAAGCCTAATTTCTAGATTCTTATTTCATGCTTAAGGAAAGCACATTGAAAAATTAATCCTTCTGCATTCTCTTTGTTCTCTTTCAGGTTATTTTAATAGTTCTTTTTTCCCGCAGGGTTGTAGTATATCTGAATTCCACATTCTCATAAGCATAGTTTTTCCTCCCTGGGCTTGTTTACATGTGCAGTTAATGTGAAGCAATAAACTTCAGAGCAATAAACTGGAGTTTATTCCTCTCGGGTGCACTGTTTGAATGGCTGCCCAGGACCACAGCACATTGAGCTGGGTCAGAGCAGTGCTGACTGGCAGGAGGTCTCAGGCATAGGCTTGCAAGCCCGGGGCTGCTCCCCACAGCTAGAGTACTGTGGAGGGGCTGGCTGGAGCACAAGGGTGCTGTAGTGCATGCTAGCCAGCATGTATAGATGTGTGATGTTTACTGCAGAGCAAATTAGTCTACTCTGCAGAAAACGCCTCATGTAGGCGTGCCAAAGGCATGCTTTGATGTAAATTAATATTTCATTGGCACCACCAGTCTGAGAATATGAGTGACAAAGGGACTGACTGTCTAGGCAAATAATGTATGTCAAGATTGGCTAAAAATTCTAATTTAATTTTTTCTTTTCTATTCGGAATCGGTGAACTCAAGACCTTTCAATTATTTGATGAAAGCCACAGGAAAAAGACTTATCCAGCTCTCTCTGTCTGTTTGTCTCTATGGTTCAGTGAATATTTATTTATTTATAACAATGGAATGGGTCCAACAGAAGTGATTGAGAGTGAGACCCCAGGATAGCCTGTAACTTGTGGATTAGATTACTCAACAGGACTATGGGTAGACTCAGGGTCAAATCTCTGCTTTCCTTGATTGCAAAAGGGGCTCAAACATGAGTTTCCCTTATCTACAACCGAGGCATTGGCTATTCCAGGACAGTTATCTCTAGATCTGTTGGAGTTATTCTACTTTGTGTATACCATTAAGTATCACTGGGCTAGAAAGGGACTGCACCTTCAGTTTTATAATCAGTGGCATTACACTTCACATTTAATAACATTTAATAATCTGAGTCTCACACATGAACATTCAGTTCTTGGTTATTGTGGCATTCATTTACTGAGACCAGAGGTTTCATCCTGGACCCAATGTAGAAGCAGATATGCTTTTATAAAAAGCTTTCACTTTTGACAAATTTACATTTTTCAGTGGAAAAAAAATATTTCATTGAAAAAAAATCTCAATTTTATTAAGAAATTTTTAAATATTATTTTGTAATGTATTATTTTATTTCACATCATTGATGATTTCATTTTAAAGGCAGGAAATGACAGGAGGAATTCTCCATTTCCTCCTCATTCAGCATCTGGTAAGAAAATTTAGTAATGGCTAGTTTTTTTTTAAGTATTAAACCACAGTAAAGCTGTGACACGTGGTCAGTGGTAGGTTTCTCCGTTTGAATCTGTAATCCATTTATTCAACGGTAGCTTGATGAATAACCACTCATTTTTCTGCATCAATGCACCTGAAACCCAAAGAGTTTTAGTTCATTAATTTGCCTATTTCTAATGACAGTTGTATGGACTTAAGGCCTAGGAGTGTCTTTAATTGCTAAGAGTTTCATCACTTCAGTTGATATTATGGCTTTGCAAAGCTTCGGACACCAAGAGGACCTCTCTTTGTAAAGGAATCACACCACTTCTCACCAGTTTTTGAATTTCATCTTATGTATCTTCACTGCAGATATCAGTAAACGAGTATTCTTTTTTGTGAGCACGTGCTGTTTCAGTACTGTGACAGCAACAGAAAGTTAGATTAGCAAATGACAAATGAGCACTGTATTTTCCATTTCAGATAAACTAGAAATTATAGATTTTTAAAACGATTTTATTATTAAAAATGTGACCCATCTATCAGTTCATAAGTCAAGTAAATATCATCAAATATATTATGAGATGGATAGATTGTATACCATTAACAAATAAACTGTCCAACACTTGTCCACTAGAAATAAAGTATTATAAATTACATGTTATTATAACGTAATAGAAGTTCCTAATCATGACAACCTAACCAGGACAAATTCCCAAAGAGTTTTAACTTTCCCTGTTATACTTGGAAAAATATTATAGCCAACAAGATATTTACACTAATAGCTATATTAAAGTACCATTATCTTTGTGCTGTAATATGTATTCTCTATCTCAATGATTTCCAAAGTTTTTAGTATTGCCAACCACAAACATTAAAAGATCATGAATCAGCTGCCCTCCTCCCCTCAAAACGATGAACTCAAAAACACTAAATAAAGGTGTCACAGAGCACTTAGGTGCCCTGATCCTTAGAGTGGAACTGCTGGGGAAAGAGCCCTAGCAGTGTGTGGGGAACCCCAGCTGCTGGTTATCAGGGCAACCAGAAGGAGCTAGTGGCCCACATCTGCCAGAAGTCAGCTGATTGGAAGGGGCAGGGCCTGGCCCACATAAACCCCAGGGCTGAGGCCAGGTTGGCAGTTCCCTGCTGGCAACCAAGGAGGAAGGAACTCTGCTGGAGCAAGCGAAGGGGAGAGACCTGACTGCACAAGCAGCTCCTGATGCTGTTGAGGGACGGAATAGTTCCTGGTAGGGCTTGAATGATGTTTTAGCCAGGTAGCTTGGATTTATGTTATAGCACAGAGGCTTGTGTTTTGTGCTTGCTGTTTAAGACTCGTGGTTTGGGTGAAGCTATTAGGGGAAGGAGGAGGCCTCATAGGGAACCCATGGCAGCGTGGGGACCCTGGCACCAGAGAGGGCGCAGCATTGGGGGTGCACCAGCCCCGAGCACCAGAGAGGGCGCAGCATTGGGGGTGCACCAGCCCCGAGCACCAGAGAGGGCGCAGGATGCACTGGCCCCGAGCACCAGAGAGGGCGCAGAGTGAGACAGAGCTGTGGAGAGCCCAAGCACCAGAGAGGGCGCAAATGAAACAGGGCCACGGAGGGCCCAGGGAGGACAAGGGAGCCAAATTATAACAAGGCCCAGACTGAACAATGTCAGTTACATCTGCGAGGCATGTGGCATAGTAAAGGGGTGTTTGGAGCCACGCGTAGCCCATAATGGTAACACCCATTGCAGAATGGGACCCACAAGGGGTCCAGGAGCCCATGGGGTCAGAGTGCATGGTGAACCATGTCCAAGAGACTATAAATGCAGCCTCCCATATATATCGATTCTTACCCGCCACGTCTTTGATGGAAAATTTTATATATATATATATATATATATATATTTCCAACAAAGACGTGGCGGACAAGAATTGAGGGTGCCCATAGGGCCAACTTGGCATGGTAAGAGGACCTTAGGAAGATCACAGACATCCTGTAGGTCCCTGTGCTGTGACAAAAGGTATTGTTGGTTATCTTGTGATACTGAGTTAATCTCCTTCTCCACTTCCCCTCCTTCCATCTCTCCTTTCAGGCCATGGCTACGCTGCAGAATTTCTGGACAGAGCAGAGGCACCCTCAATAACATTATGCTGTTCTCTGTGTACTGCCTCCTTTGCAGGTAGTGGTATAGCTACATCTACATAGTGCTGCATGCAGGCTACTTAACATGACTGAACAACAGCACCAATTAGTCTGTTACCATGCTAATCCTCCTACCTCCAATGTTTTGCAGATGTACTCACACTGCTACCTTTTTACTCCAGCTCCAAATTAATTGATGTTTTATCCCTATCCCTTGCTGCTGTTGCCTCCCTACATGACTGCAGCCACACAATAGATCTTCATTGCCCAGCTTTTTCCAGCTGTTCCCAACCTGTCTGTCCTGCCATCTGCCAGGAGTAAAGCATGGGGGGTATCTCTAAAAGATCTTTATAACCTTTAGAAAGAAAATGAAAACTAAATACAAATATTGTAGGGTGGGAACATAACCAGTTGGATGCTCAATGAATAGTGATCAAAGTTTCAATGTCTGGCTTGGAGGACGTATTAAGTGGGGGTCCCCAGGGGTCCATCCTGGGTCTTTTTAAAAATATCTTAAATATCAATGATTTGGATGATGGGATTGAGTTCACACTTACCAAAGTTGTGAATAACACAAGGCTGGGTAGAGTTTTGAACACTCTGAAATGCATGGATAGATTCGAAAATGGATAGATTGGAAGAATAGTCTGTAATCAATTAGATGAAATTCACCAAGGGGAAGTGCAGCATCCTGAACTTGGGACAGCATAATTGTATGCACAAACTAAGACTGGGGAATAACTGTCTAGGTTGTACCACTGCACAGAAGGACCTGGGAGTTACAGTGGACCATAAGATACATATGAGACAACAGCATGCTCTTGTTATAAAACAGGCCAACAACATCTTGGATTATATTAACTACAGGAATCTTGCTTGCAAATGAAGAGAAGTATTTTTTCCACTCCATTCATCACTGGTGAGGCTAGAGTCTAGTTTTGGACCCTACATTTCAAGAAGGATGTGGGCAGATTGGAAAGAGTCCAGCAGAAAGCAAAAAAATGATTAGAGGTGTGGGAAGCATGACTTATGAGGAAAGGCTGAAAGAAGTAGGGTTATTTAATCTGGAGGAGAGAAGACTGAGCAGGGATTTAATGCTAGTTTTCAGATACCTGAAGGTTGATTATAGAGTGGATAGAGATGAGCTTTCCTCTGTGGCTGTGGAGGACAAGATTAGGAGCAATGGCCTCAAGTTACAGCAGAGGAAATTAGGGTAGATATTAAGATTTCTGACTATGAGGGTGGTTAAGAATTGGAACAGGCTACCTAGATAAATTGTGAAATCTTCACCCCTGAAAATTTTCCAGAGCAGGCTAGATGTATACTTGGCTCAGTTTATTTAATCAAAGGTACTCCTACCTTAAACAGGTGGCTGGACTAGATGATCTTGCAAGGTCCTTTCAACCTTATTTTCCAATAACCCTATGACCCATCCCTGTTGGCACTGGATTTATGACCCATATACTGTGTTCTAGGCAGACCCAAACCCTCAGACTGACCATGACCTCTCCATTTAGTAATAGGCAAATTTTATTGATACATAGTGATAACAGGTAAGAATAATGCAAATGATTCTATATCCATAAGTCCTAGAGCTGTCACAGAGAGAAGGTAAGTCTGTCTAGTACACAAGCTTCACCCTGAGGTTCTTTCTTGAATGTCAGATATCAGCAGCCTGGAGGTTAAAAGCCAACAGCCTCCTCCCTCCCCCGCAACTGGGTGGATGAGACAGGCTGGTGGAGTGCCCTTTGCCCATGGTGGCCTCAGGTTCCCCTCTTGGGGACCCTTTGTTACTCTGAAATCCTTCCTTTTGTATTCTTTCTTCCTCTCAGATGACTCTTCATCTCTGGGCATCATCAGTTGGTCTCCCTGTGGTTGTCATGCTGTTCACATTCTGCCCTCAACATTCCTTTGTTTCACAAACCCATCACATGCACACATGTTAATTTGAGATTTTACCAGGCCTCCTAATTTGGTCTGTTTACCAAAGCCAGAAGTCCCAAAGGCTCTGCAGTTTGGCACAGTGACTTAATGCCACCTTATCTCATATTATGAAGCAGTGTGGTACACGTCTTAAATTTCCTGGCCAGTGTGTCTGCTGGCTTCAGGCACAGTAGGCCTTGAAGGAAACTGTCACAAACAGGTTCTTAGAAATCAGTTAACCTTTGTCATTGCCCTGGACCATTGTTGTAATGCAATATCTAATTTACCTGTAAGTCATTTCCCAAAAACAAACCTCTAAATACCATTTTCTAGCCCATCAATCCCTTAACTTTGAGAGGAAAACAGTCCCAACAGAGGTTTTCTTCTCTCCCTCCCATCTTCCCTCACACTACAACACAGGCTGGGAAGGGGAGGTGGGAGCTATATTTCACAAGAGTGGAGAAGAGGTGGGGAAACAGCCACTCTGAGATGCCAGGCTCTTTCCGTGCCTCCCTTGCTTTCATGACAATGGAACTGACTGCTCTTTTTCTCCCCATCAAGAATCTTCTTTATCTCAAGATAGGTGGGGCAGCATCCCTGATTGGCTGCTTGTGACAAGGCTGTAGGGAAGATGGCCGATTAGAAGAGGCTACCTGTGTAGTATAAAAATCTTGCAAATCTGGGGTTTTTTGTAGCATGGCTAAAACTTACTGAGGTCAAAATCCCATAATTTCTTGGAAGTTGGCAGGCCTAAACTCATAGATGATTGATGCCTACCAGTTGCCTATGGCTAGCATCATTCTATGTCTTAAATTACGACATGATTCTGTAACTAAGATCCATACACCTGGTAAGCCATTTGAGATCCCGATTTTAATACCCTGATCGCAATACAGAGGCTGTAAGCACTGATACTGCCAAGACCTTTACATGTGCTTAAATTTATGCACCCCACATGGACTTAGTATAGCCAGTTGATAAAGTAAACATGAACATAAATAAAAGCCATGTCTGTATGGTAAATGTACTGTGCCCTGCAGAGGCACCCGCAAGCATTCTGCATTATTCTGGACGGGCTGCCTCCTAAACCAGAAACTATGTAACTCTATCTGCCTAGCATTATGAGTCAGGTAACTAGTTTGAGCTCAGTAGTGCTAAATAGCCCTCTTGGAAGTGTGTAGTGCCAAATGAAAGCAGTGCTACATTGCTTTTGGTTTAGGAGGTAGCCTGCCTCTGGTGGCCAAGTGTACTTAAAGGCATTGCTTCCAGAAATGGCAACTTTACCATGCCTAGATTTAGCCTTAGAGTGAAGTTATACATTACAATTAGTCAATACAAATGGCACTTTGAATGTAAGTGTCCACAGATTAAAGCTTTTTAACTCATGCTAAGTGGCCAGATCTTTTAAACTCCTGCTGAGTGTTACAAAGTTATGCTGCTTCAGGTGAGGGTTAATTCTTGACTATGCTATCTAGCTCATGTTGGAGTAACTTTAGTCTCCTTCACTGAGATGAAAAGAAAAATTTGCAGTCCTCCAGCATCCTAGGATGCATTGCTTCTAGCCCCTCCCCACCCAAAGCAGGGATAGGGCCCAAGTGTCCACAAAGGTCGGAGGGCAGGATTCACTTCCAAGGAGGAATATTCTGCACTGGTCTGGTCCTGCAGGGAGCGAACCAGGAAAACTAAGGCTACAACTGAACTCCAACTAGCTTTGAGTATCAAGGATAATAAAAAGTCCTTTTTCAGATATGTGGGGAGCAAGAGGAAAAGCAAGGGCAACATTGGACCCCAGCTAAACCAGATGGGACAACTGACAATTGATACCCAGGAAAAAGCCAACCTATTAAATGGGTACTTTGCGTCAGTCTTTCATCATGGTCCCTTGGGATGCCCATGGCCACTATGGGACAGGGTGAGGATGATCCCCTGCCCTCCATCAATGCTGACCTTGTGAAGGAACACTTTGAGAGGCTGGATGCCTTCAAGTCAGCTAGCCCTGACAATCTATACCCCAGGGAACTCAAGGAGCTGGCAAGCATCATAGCCCAGCCCCTGGCACAGATCTTTGAGAACTTCTGGTGCTCTGGTGTAGTGCCCAAAGACTGGAAGAAGGCCAGTGTGGTGCCTATCTTCAAGAAAGGGAGGAAAGTAGATCCGGCAAAGTACAGGCCTATCAGCCTGACCTCTATTCCAGGGTAGGTCTTAGAAAAGTTTATTAAAGAGGCCATCCTTAATGAACTGGCTGACACCAACATCCTGAGGAATAGCCAGCATGGGTTTGTTACGGGTTGGTCTTGTTTGACCAATGTCATTTCCTTTTATGACCAGGTGACCTTTCACCTGGACAAGGGAGAGGAGATTGATGTCATATATCTTGACTTCAAAAAAGCCTTTGATCTGGTATCCCATGATCTCCTCTTGGTGAAACTGACCAACTGTGGTCCTGGGTCCGCCATGATCTGCTGGCTGGGAAATTGGCTCTGTGGTCAGACCCAAAGGGTGGTAATTGAGGGAAGTCAATCATCATAGTGTCCTGTGACCAGTGGGGTCCCCCAAGGCTCTGTCCTTGGACCCATATTTTTCAACATCTTCATTAATGATGTGGACATTGGAGTCAGAATGGGACTGGCCAAGTTCACCGATGACACCAAACTCTGGGGCAAAGCGTCCACACCAGAAGACAAGAGGGTGATCCAGGCTGGACAGGCTCAGCATATTGGCAGACAAGAACCTGATGGTATTTAACACTGAAAAATGCAAAGTTCTCCATCGTGGGAGGGAATACCTGCATCATCTTTATTGGCTTGGCAGTGCTACTCTGGCTAGCACTACAGAAGAAAGAGCCTTGGGGGTCATCACTGACCACAAGATGAACATGAGCCTTCGATGCGATGCTGTGGCTAGTAAAGCGAGCAAAATGCTGACTTGCATCCATAGATGCTTCTTAAGCAAATCCCAGGACATCATTCTCCCTTTGTATTTGGCCCTGGTGAAGCCACAGCTGGAGTATTGTGTCCAGTTTTGGGCCCCACAATTCAAAAAAGGATGTGGAGAAGCTTGAGAGAGTCCAGAGAAGAGCCACGCGCATGATCAGAGGTCAGGAAAACAGAACTTATGAGGACAGGCTGAGAGCTATGGGGCTCTTTAGCCTGGAAAAGTGCAGGGTCAGTGGTGATCTGATGGCCACCTATAAGTTTATCAGGGGTGACCCCCAGTATCTGGGGGAACATTTGTTTACCAGAGTGCCCCAAGGGATGACGAGATTGGTTATAAACTACTGCAAGACCATTTCAGGCTGGACATAAGGAAGAATTTCTTTACTGCCCAAGCCCCCAAGGTCTGGAATAGCCTGCCATTGGAGGTGGTTCAAGCGCCTACATTGAACACCTTCAAGAGATATTTGGATATTTATCTTGCTGGGATCCTATGACCCCACCTGACTTCCTGATCCTTGGCAGGGGGCTGGACTCAATGATCTTCCGAGGTCCCTTCCAGCCCTAATGTCTACGCAGCCTAATTGTACCTCTGCTCACCAGCACCTGCTCATCAGTTAGAGCAGTATACTCAAGAAATATTATTAACCTTTAATGTGTGACTGCTCACAGCATATTCTGACTCTAACAATGCTTATCCTTCTATGGATTTAGTATAGTCTAAGTGTAATGTGCAATGTCACATTTAAACTGCAAACATTTCAGGGCTGGGATACTGTATTTTAATTGCCTGGAATATCTTGTCCATTTATGGGATATAAATGCTGATAGTGAGAATTTTGATTGAGTGAGGATAGCTGGATTTAGTACATAATGCTAAAAATATTTTTGACACAACATTTTTTTATCTGATTTACTTCAGAAAAGTTATAAGAATGTTTGCATGAAGGTATCTATCATGGCATCTGTTATTTTGCTAATGTAATTTTACTTGCATGATGGGGTGAAATTTATTTCACTGCTTATCATGCTGTTGATGGGGTATAAAATGCTACTAAATCATCATAACAGGTATTCTTGATGTCTTCATTTTTCCCATAGATTCTTATATAATTTATACATGCACTAACCTTTCCCATATCATCACTAAGAGTTTTTTTTTTTTTTAAAGAGCTAGAGCTTGAGCTATATAATTCACTAACTGTGGATCTGGCCTAATGCTTATAAATTGCCTGTTTACCCACCTTTTTCAGGTATGTGAAGGTCATTGTTGTTTAAAGAAGGGAACCTTCTACTTTCTGACAATATTTTAAATCATTCATCACACATATGACTGCAGGTTTTGAGTTTTCTTTGCTCTACAAGAATTTAAAAAAAATTACAGCAACAAATTTGCAATTGATCTACTAAATACTATGACAGCTGTAAAAAACAAAAACAAATTAGAAACATTAGAAATATTACCAGACCCTTTTTCAGAAATGGACTCTGTGGGAACTCCATCTTTAAGCAGCTCTCTTAATTTAGAAATAGTTGTTTTGATATGTTAAGCAGTGCTGATTTATTAGAACACAGACACTGAATGAAATGGCTTTGTTGAACTACTTGGGATTACTGATTTTGGACAACACTGCAGCATGCAGCCAAACAGGAATAACTTGCTTTACATTGGCCCGAGAAAATGATGCACTTATTTTTATTTTCCTGAGATAATCTTACCAGAAACACTGTAAGAAAATAGGTAATCATGCACAACTAATCCATCTTTGCTAGTTATGGGAATGTCTGAAAGTGTTCTGTCTTTCAGTTGGCATGAGTGGAAGCAATATGGAGAGATACTAGTTCCCATTGTACCCAAACAAGTGTACTAGTGAAAAAAAAAGGTCAAAATAAAAAGCAAATAAACTACGTAGTAGAGAAGGCTATGGAGTCAGACACTAATTAGCATTTAGTACTGTTAAGTTATCAAACAGCAGCAATGAAGCATGGGCCATCAACTACTGGTATTTTGATCAACAGAAAACTGAAAACTAAATGCCAGCACTGGGACAGGAATTGCACATAAACTGATATAAGTGATTGGAAACTGGTTCAAATCTGTCACATAGCAGAAGTTTAGTGCACATAAACTTCTTTCAAAATGGCTGAAACTGAGTTAAAGTAAACCTGGATGGATGTAGCATCAGATGGAACTGATTTAGGTTAAATCGGTTTATTGAACTTCTATCCCAGATCTTGTCCAGATTCAATTAACTCACAGTCCCCCAGCATCCTGGGATGCTTTGCGCATTTCCCCCACAAACCTCCACTCATGGGGTGGTGAAGGGGTGGGCTAGTCTTGGCCCAAGCTGTCTGATCCAGCTAAGCAGGGAAGCACACTCTAGTGCCCCTTCAGCTTCTGCCCTGGGCCACTGCAGGCATTTGGCTGCATTCCTGGAATTAAAAGTGAATGTCTGTTCACTTGTTTATTGGTTCAATCTATGCATCTTTGACTAACTTGCAAAGATTGACTTGATTCAGTCTCAGGCTTTTTGACTGTGTGTACTTAGCCATAATGTCAGAATAACTGGGGACACAGATCTGGAGCAGATCCATGGGGATGAACTTGCACTTCCCTCTGATTCGTGCTCTACCCAAAGTTTAAACCAAATACTTGGCAGTGGCAGCACCATTTCTAGTCAGACAGTGATGAGGGAGCCCACTGACTACATGACTCATTATAATCTTCCTGATCTCTTCTAAACTCTCTGCCTTCTCTTCTTTTTAATATTCTTGATGTTCCACAAATCAAGTTATCCTTTGTTCTGCAATTCTGCTATTAGCTGTTCCTGGTAATGAAACTCCTATTTCACAGCCCTGCAGATTGTTTTTTAACTCATTGCACTGAAGTTATATATGTTTTTGTTTCAATCTTAAACTTAATAATAGAGCCCCAGGCCCCTAGCGGATTAGTTAAGCTTCTAGCTTATTTTTAACTGAAGAGAAATATGTGTTGTATATGTGATGATGCACCTCACTGTCTGCACTCCCCTTTTCAAAATTATAGATCAACCCATGCACAGATATTTAGACAGAGAGAAGCAAAACAGAAACCATCGTATGATTATATGGTTCCTGTATCGTTCACAGCAATGCTGCTGCATGTTACTACAATGTGAAATGCTGTTGGCAAATAGTGAAGATGTTGTAAGAGGTGTTTGTGGATCATGTGAAAATAGACACATTCTATAAAGAAATGGCTAACACTTTTGCCTATCTCAGAAGTGCAGCAGATGAGCATTGATGTAGCTGTTTTATTCAAGAAGGTCTCAAACAATCTACAAACAGCTGGTGGAAATGACTGAACCTCTAGACATGACATGAGAAATAATTGACTTACAGCTACCTGTCAGTGATGGTGCTCAGGGGAGATCAGCAATATGCACAATAGGGTAAGACAATAAATTTCATTGACTGTATGAATAATAAGGAGGTTGTCTATACATTTTTGAAAATCTGCATTATGTTAATGTTGACTGCTCATTATTGTTATGTTTGGTTAGGGAGCGAAGATATGGGAATTTTACCTTTTAAGAGGCTTTTGCAAGAACCAGTTGAAGTTTGTGTGCACAAGTTCATATACAGAGAGATGGTTATAACTTCTGAATACAGAAATCACCTGCGGCAAATTTTGAAAATCCAAATGTGAAATGACCAGTGTAAATAAACTGGATATTCAGGTCGAGTTCAGAGATGAATGATGAAAGATTATAGGTATGGAACAGCTCTAATGTGGAGGAAGACTCTAAAAAACAGGATTACTTTTGTGTTGGGCAGAATAGAAAAGAATATGTGAAAGTTACCATCCTTCCTTTCCTTTTTAAAAATTGTTTCCCATAGCCTGTCAGTGGTAATACTCACATGCCTGTCTGTCTACTCAATTTATTTTACAAATTTTTATTTGTGATACCAGAGTGTAAAGACTGAATTGGAGCTCACAACTTTTTTTTTATCTTGTTTTTATGCACAGATATGTTATAATAAAGCTTCAGCTTACCTTCTTAGTTTTAACTATTTGACACTCAATCATTTTCACTGACAATTTTTGAATTTATTACCATATTTTCATGCATATAACCCTCACTTCCCCAAACCTGAAACGCACTGATGGAGTATATATTATATTGTGGGAGTCATGGCAATTAATGCTGCTACTGTTCCCTTGTTACCAAATCTTTGGACCCATAAGAAGCCCCCTGGGCTTACTGACATGGGCCAATGTCTGGGGTCACTTTGTGGGTAGACTCAGTGTGCATCCCTGGACCTGGCACATGGGGTTGGTCTCAATGTGTGACCCCAGAACTGTTGTACTAGATCAGGTTGGCACATGGGGTTGGTCCAAGGGCTCCATTTAGTGCACAGGGCTGGCAGCAGGCTCAGGAACAGGCTTGGCTCCCTAGCTGCTGCTACTCAGTTACCTGAAGTAAGATCTTTTTCCTTCATTTTGCCTTTCAAAATAAGGGTGCATATTATGTTCCAAGGCATGATATATCTGAGAAAATATGCTAACTTTTGATGGGTGCAATGGGCTCTTAAATTCTGTATGAAATAGGAGTTCTGTTGTTGAGACCTTAACTTTCCATTTCATTATATCTGGTTGAAATTGTTACAGTTTTCATAAGATTTTAAATCAGAATGTTGACTAAAAACAGCTTCAGTTTTGAATTAAAACTGAAAACTTCTTTCTGTTTTTCAACCAGGTGTACAGACGGTCAGAACACTTCAAGATTAAAAACGATGACAGAAAAATGATACTGTATTTTAATGAACATTATTACAAAAGCTACATTTTTGACCAGCTTCAGAGCTGACATTTCATTTAAAAATAAAATTAAATGAATCTTACCAACTAGTTCAGACTATATGGATTTCTCTGGATAAAACTAACGAAGGTCTCCAGAAAGAATAGAAATAGGAAAACACTACAGATGTTCTTATAGAATGAATTCTGAGTGAGAGGAACAGGAAAACAATAGGAGGTTGATAGCTGGAGAGATGAGCGAGTCCTTCTTGAATGGTTTATGAAGATTAGTTATTCTCAGTCATTTACAGCAGTATGCTGTAATATCAGTGTACCCACCTCCGCTCTACCAGGTGTTCCCATGCTGCCTTTGCATGGGCCCAAGGTTTTGTGCGCCCTGGCTTCATGAGTGCACCCCAGGGTTTACCCCTACTGGTATCAAGGGGACCCCTGAACTCACTTGCCATGACTTTGATGATGCTTTGATGGGGGGGTTCTCTCTTGGGGTATCCACTGGTGTCGGTGCGTTCCTCGGCAGGTAACCTCGAAGTTCTGTCCTCCCCTACACACCCTGGCCACTTGCCACCTTAGGCTCTTCCTCCTATGGCCTCAACATCGTCCTGGCTTGCCACCCTCTCGCCTCAATATGCCAGCCATCAACAACGGTCTTTGGGCTGGGCGTACTCCCTATAGGGACGTCAGCCTGGTCCGTTCGGCCTGGTACCTACGTTCCTCCGGGGGTCCATGAGGTCGCAATATCTATCGCTGGCTCTCCTCTGTATGGGGCACCCAGTTACTTCACCGATGCCCCCTTTTTTGATAAGGCTGGTCTCTCCGCCGTTCCTGCCGCTCATACCGCAGTTGCCTTCGCTATCAGCTATGCGGTGTGGGATCCAGCTAGCTCCTCCCCCAGCCCTCTTGCCGGTGCGGCAGCTGGTTCCTTCCCCAGCTGGGCTGCCTGGGGCCCTCTCTGCCTGTTCTCTGGCTCTATTGCTGGCGTTGTCGTTGGCTTCTTTCCCAGCTACTCTGATTAGGGTCCTGCCAGCTCCTCCTCTGGTCCTGCTACCGGCGCTGCCGCCGGTTTCCCAGCCGGCTAAGCTGATAATCACAGTGCTGGCTTCTCCACCAGCACTGCTGCCAGCTGCTCTGCTCCATCTCTTGGAGCCGGGTCTGGCTCCGCCTCCTTCCTTCCCACACTTTGCGGGTGATGGCTGACTCCCCACTTGCTGAGGCGTCTCGCTTCAGCTTCCTCCGCTTAGCCGCCCTGTTGCCTCTGTGGGGCCGCCATTTGTTCCTCCCGGAAGGCGTCCCCCTTCCCCGCTGCTTTGCCACAGCCGGATAAATGCCAGGTTGACAACCCGCGCCGGCATTCTCAGTGTGTGGGCCTCCCTCGGCTCTTCCGGCCCTGCGGGAGGTAAGCAGGATCCATTGCTGCCCTGGGGGCCTTCCGGCATCCCAGCTTCCCTGGGACAATCAGGAAAGCTTTTTAAATTGTGCCCTCTGTGGTGTTTGTGGAATGGACTTTAATGCAAATGTATTGCTCATTTACAAAAAAATTATCGATAAGCTATTGTTGCACTTCAGTTGCAAACATCAGGTGGGATCTATAACAATATCAAAATTGCCTACATTGTTAAAAAAGGAAGTGTAACGCAGAATTACAGTACTGTATTTACACAATGCTTTTCACAAAAATAACAAGAGACATGCAATTCCAAACTTCATCATGTATATAAACCTCTCAAGGCTCAGTACTCTAGTTTTATTCCAATCCTGTCCTATTTTAGGGTGGAACCAGATGCCACTTTTTGTCACCTATGATTTTTTTTTTTTTTTTTTATGGTGGCACAAACACCAAACAAACAGATGTCCACACCCTTTGTTGTGTTGCAAATGCCCAAAATATGTGGCCATATGAATGTGGTATCAATTTGTGCTATTTAGCAGTGGATGTTGCAACATGGACTCCTGTCTTGTTACTAGGAAGGTGCAGGAGGGCAGGAAGCCCAGGGTTAGAAATGACAGGAAGTAGGAGTGCATGTGGACTGAGCCAAGGACTAAAAAGGCCAGACTGCTAATAATGCAATTAGCTATGCCTCACCTCTGGGTGCAGGAGATCTGGTCATATGACAGGAAGAAGATTGGATTTGGGCATATAAGCCCAGTCCCTGGCCATGTGAGGGGCAGTCTGGCCTTTGCTGTGGGAGGACAGGGAGCTCCCAGAAGAAAGCTGGCTGCAACAAAGAGCCAAGCCAGTTTGAGAGGCACTTGGGCATAGGAGGGATGGAAGCTGAGAAGCAGAACTCGAACCCCCATGTCCCAGATGGGTTTATGTTTAAGTTAGAGCTAGTTAATTTGCTCTTTTGTGTTGAAATGTTTTGACTGTTAGACCAGATTGTTGCTACGGGGAAGGAGGAGACGATGGGTGGGGGTGCTTGGGTGGCATTCTCCACTACCAGTGACAGAAGTTGGTCCCAAGATGGAGGGGCTGGGGCTGGCAAGGTAAAAGAAAGAGCCTGGGGGAGAAGGGTGCTGCCAAGTCAGGGCTGATGCCTGGGAGCTGGGCTCTTAGTGAACAAGGCTGAGGGTGCAGCCAGAGGAAAAGAGAGCCAAGGTTTGGACAGCTGAAGCCCTGACAGGCACTCAGAAGCCTGAGGGAGTACTCCCTTAAAGGGGATGCACTTAAGGTGGGGGGAACATTGACCACATGGAGTGGACTTAGCCATGAAGGCAAAGCTGACTGTCAAGGGAACCAACCAGATTAGCCCCGGCCCTAGGGACTGCCTCCCCTAGTTAACATTGAAGTTTTGGCAGGCAAGGAGGTGTGGTGGGGCTGAGAGAGAGCTAGTAGGAGGGTTGCATCATGGAGGGGGCGGGGGCGTAACTGGTGGCAGACCTCAATGCCTGCTTTAGATGTCTACTTTATGGTGCAGAAGTGCCAATAACCCAAAGCTGCCCACACGTTCCAGCTGCCCCTGGCAGGTGCTCCAGGGGCTCGAGCGACCCAGTCCTATGCAACCCGGGAACTCTCCCACAGGATCAGGCTCCTTAAGCTCATGAAGCTCTTGCCTTGCTTTCCCTGCTTACAGAGATACACCCCTGGGATCTTCAGGACACATTTTGATAAGGAGAAAAAGTTGGGGTTTCTCCACTTACTGAGACATGCCACCAGACACACACTGGAGATATATATTGCAGGTTTCAATCTATTTTTCTACTGTATTTACGTAATCCCAAGATTTTTTTCCTTGCACATCATGGTCAAAACAAAACCTCTTCTTAGACTTGTACATCACAACTGGGAGCTGTTGGAAACAGCTGTGCAGGGAGTCCAGCTGGGGCAAGGACAGCAGCAGCTCTGCTACCTGCCTGGATTCCTTCTCCGCTCCCACCCTCCTCCTTTCCTCTTCCTTGCTGGCAGAGAGCAAGGCAGGGAAGAAGTCTGTAGGTTGTTGCTACCTTGGTCTCCAGCCTTCTCTGTGCTGCAGGAAGCAGCTGTGCTGGGAACCTGGGTCTGCACCACACAGATTTCTCCTTCCCTGCTCTGCCCCTTCTCCCTGTATCCCCACAAAATGGGGTGAGGGATGTTACCAGCACAGCTGCTTTCTGCAGCATGGGGCAGAAGAGGCTTTGCGGCTTCACCTGTGCCCCACTTAGTGAGAAAGCAGCAACAGGAGGAGGTAAATAGGGTGATAGCCAATAGGGGGCAAGGGATGAGGGGCAGGATGCCTGCTCTCCCACTCTTGCTTTTCCCACCTCTTGCTTCTCAGTCCTGACACCTACCCCTTACTTCTGCTTTCCCTATTACCTGCCTCCCTGGTGCTGTTTTCATCTTAAATTAAAAGTCATCAAACCCAATGCTGCAACCAAGCTCCATCTGGCTTCACGTATCAAGGATAACAAAAAGTCCTTTTCCAGATATATAGGGAGTAAGAAAAAAGGAAGGATAATATTGGACACCTGCTGAACCAAATGGGACAGCTGAAAACCAACACCCAGAAAAAGGCCAACCTGCTTAATGGGTACTTTATGTTGGTTTTTCATGAGTCCAATAGGACTGCCGCACCTAGCAAGATGTGGGCCGACCAGGGTGAGGGTGTATTTATACCCAGCATCAGTGTTGATCTAGTATAGGATCACCTTGAGAGGCTGTACAACTTCAAGTAAGCTGGTCCTGACAGATTACACCCTAGGGTACTCAAAGAGCTGGCAGGCCTCATATAGCCCAACCATTGGCAAAAATATTCAGAAATTCGTGGTGCTCAGGTGAAGTACCTGAAGGCTGGAAGAAGGCCAATGTGGTACCCATCTTTAAGAAAGGGCAGAAAGTAGATCCCAGGAATTACAGGCCTATCAGCTTGACCTCAATCCTTGGTACGATTCTCAAGAAAATTAGCAAAGAGACTCTTCTGAATAAGCTGTCTGAGGGCAACATCCTGAGGGATAGCCAGCATGTGTTTGTTGTGAGTAGCTCTTGCCTGACTAATCTAATTTTTTGTGGCCTCACTAATATAGCTAGAAAGCTTTTCCAGAATCTCACTTCTCTGATAGTTAGAAACAATTTTCAGGCTAAATTTATTCATGACCTGTTTATATCTATTTTGCCTGACAGAACTGTCCTTTAGCTTTCATTTTGATAGGTATTCAATCTCTTTTCAGTTTCCTTTAATAAATAAGGCTCTCTATTCCCTTAACCATCCTAGATACCCTCTCTGCACCTGTTCCAGTTTGTAATCATGGCTTGAAAAGGAAAACTGGAAACATGCACAATATTCTTCATGAGATCCTACTAATGCCTTAATACAAAAGCATTAATATTTTCCTATTTCTGCTGGAAATGCTTGCCTGATATTTTATTATTTTCCCTTTCCACAGCTACACCAGGGTGGTGGCTGACCAGCACACAAAGGTACCTGTCCTCTTCCATTACTTCCAACTGATGAGCTCCTAGCTTACAGCAGAAATTCTTGTGTGTGAGCTTGCACTTAGACCTATTATATTTCATCACATTTTTCTATTAAAGTTTTTGAGGTCATACATTTTCCCCTAAATAGTCCAATCTTTATCTGCATTTATTATGCCTTTCAATTCTGTTTTATTACTGAATTTCATCAGGGAATTCCTTTTCTTTTGTGAGGGTAATTAATAAAAACATTAAACAAAATCAGTCCTAAGATTGACCCTTGAAGACCTTCATTAATGGTCTCTCTCCTGCCCAAGAATTTCAGTCTCAATACAACCCTCTGCAATCACCTCTTTACTCAGTTCCTAGCCACTTTACAGTTATACTTATTCTCATCTACTGAAGTTAAACTAATCATTTCCCATATGTCACTGTATCAAATGCTGAACTAAAGTCCAAATACATTACATCCACTGGATTTCCTATAGTCCGGAAAAACAATAATGTAACTACGTTGTAAAATATTATTGCAGTTATCATTTCTGCCTATCCTACTTGTTCTGAAATTTTGGCAGTTTTGTATCATTGTATATTACAACTCAGCTGCCATTCATACATACCATAATTTGATTGATGTATTTCTTGTATGGAAAGTAAGGAAAAGCAAAATAATGTGAGCATTTTTGACCAAGAAAGAGACAGACAGACACCAGTAAATGGTGTCCCTGTATTAATCTGAATCTATTTTCCAGATTAGGTCTTTTTTTTTAATTATTCAACACAATTTACAGTAGAGGTATCTTAAAAGGACCTGTTTCTATGTTATTTAAGCACAATCAATGTTACATCAGACATAACTGAGTATACCCAAGAGGCGGTTCCAGGATTTCACTCACCTGGTGGTTAGAAATGTTTGAATCTCCAGTCTAAATATGCTCTTGGCCAATGTATATCCACTGCTTGTGCCAACATTGTCCCTTAACTTAAAACTCTTCAAATGAGGGGTCCCCGACCTGTGGTTCCTCTCACACAAATGATCTGTACCCAGAGCCTTATAGTCAAAACTCGAATGTCTGTATTTACCTCTACCCAGTGGAGTGCAGCTGTCTAAGGGCCTTGTTACACCTTACATGGGGCTGGTGAGTCAAGACAGACTTCTTTCTCTGCTCTATGAGTGGAGGTGTGATTTTGGGATACTGGAGGACTTCAATTTAGGTGGCACATCTGTGGGGAGAGGCCACACCTTAATGGATCAGAAGCTGGGTAGTGTAGAAGATCAGAGATAATCCTGTCCTAGGGTGACACCCTTTGAGCTTCATAACGAGTGCTGAAAACCATTTTAAGGTGTTAATGTGAGGACACTCCAGGGGTTAAGAGCTCTAGGAGCTGCCAAAAATTAATGTGTAATAAGGCCCTAAAATAGTCTGGGAAGCCCATTAATGACCTAGTAGATCAGGACTCAGGCTTTCATTTTGATCAAAAAAGAAATAGGAAGGTGTTATATTGAAAAGAGGGAATTGAAGCCTAGCCTCAGAATGGAAAAGATGTTAAAGTACCTTCTTGTTTACTGTTACTACATAAAATAGTTAAGAGTCGTCTTGGGCTTTGTGTCACATTACTACTGATTTTACTCAAATTAAAACAATGGCTCTCTCTCCTGCTCCTATTAAGTGACACCCAAATAAATAATGCCTAACTCAGGATTCATCCTATTAACACTGACTAATTGAAAACACTGTGATTTTGGACATAATTAGAGACGAACAGTTTTCAGTGAACAAAACTTAAGGATCAGGATGCAATAAATATTATTTGCTGTCTGGGAGGAGGGTCAGTTTTTATGAAGTTAGAAGAGAAGATATGGACAATCAAGTGCAATCAAGATCATAAGCCTATATAACAAGGAAGCACTTGTTAGTAAGAAAGAAGGGAAAAGAGTGATTAGAAGTGTTTCTGTAGATCTCTCAGGAACATTGCTCTTAAGCACGTTCTGTTCGCTCACTCTTGCTCTCATGATTTCTGTCTCCAGCCTGCTTGAGAGCAGTGGAAAGTGTCTTGAGCTAAGTGGGATCAGGTATGCAGGGCATGCCTGAATGATGGTGTTTCTGCAAGTGCTGTTGAATGAGTATAGACAATACCCTTAGAGATTTGGTTTTAGCTGTGTCAGGTTGACGTATACATTGTCAGGAAGAAATTTTAAAGAACAACAGGCTGAGGTGGGAGATTGAACACAGAAAGGAGAGTCAGATACAAAGAAGGAGATTTGTAAATGATCAGCATAGGGTAATTAGCTGAATCTAACGCATAAAGTTGCCCATAAAAATCAGTGAGGCAATGGCAGAATATAGCAGTAAAATGAGGTAGTGATATCTACTTTGCACATCTACACATGCCTCTAACTGCACACTTGGTACTGTGTAGTCCCAGCGGTGCAGTTATTTTTAGATGCTACATCACCATAGCAATGAGCTGGTCACTATGGCGATGTAGTGTCTTCTGTAGATGTGCCCACTAAGTATTGAAGTCATGTGTTTGCAAAGTACTGAAATTCATGTGTATAAAGTATCATTGCAGCTATTTAGTCGGGGAGATGGCAGCTCTGGACATCCAGGCTCCTAAACATTTACTAGATTGTTTTTTCCCCCCCCAAATGTTGAATGTGTAATTAACCAAATATTTTTCCATTAGACCTGGTGAGGTCTAATAAATAAATGATTGGAAACTGATTCATAATTGTAACAGAACAGAAGTTCAGTGCATATAAGCTGCTTTCAAAATGGGCCAAACTGGTTTAAGATAAACCTGGTTGGATGTAATATCGGACTTTACTGATTTCTGCTAAAGTAATCTATGAAACTTCTGTCCCAGATCCCCTCTCGACTCAGGTTAGGCCATTGTCTCTTGGCATCCCAAGTCTCTTTGTGGGGAAGGAAGCTGGAATACGACTCACTGTTCTAGCTGGTCCTGTCCCCGAGCTCCCACAGAGCCAGGACTGGGCTTCAATCTGGGAAGCTAGCAAGCAGCCCAAGCGCAGAAAAATGGACCCTGCTCCAGCCCACCCCCCACACTGGGGGGCTGTGGCATGGGGTTTCTCCCCACTAGGGCCAGTGGAGTGCAGGGGGGAGGGAGGGGAATATAATCCAGTCCCTGCCCAGGCTGCCTACAACCAAGCCCAGCCCTGCTGCTTGCACACCCCTCCTAGCTGCCCACTGCACCCTTCTTACTACTGCTGGTGCCAGGTTCCAGTGGGACATGTCAGGCAGTTTGGAGACTTGTGCTGGATGGCAGAGCCTGAACCTACCCTTTATGGAGCCAGCCTGGCCCTGCTGCCTGGCACAAGACCCTGACCTGCCTGGCATGCCCTGTCAGAGCCCAGCACCAGTGGTAGCTGGCTGGATGCAGCAGGCAGCCCTGGGGGCTTATGCCAGGTAGCAGGGCCTGATCCTTCTTTCTATGAAGTCCATCAAGCTGGGTGGGAGCAAGAAAACCCCTAGGACCCGCCCATCCACAACTGAGAAGACACCAGTGGGTAGGAGGGCCAAGACCAAGGGACTGGGGCTTCTCCTCTCCTTTGTGTGTCAGTGACAGACCAACCCGGCTATATGGTAGAAATCACCACACCTCCCACAGCTGTGCAGACCAGGGCCTGGGTAAATCCCAGGCTGGCTGGAGGAAATCTTTTGGAGGCTGGGGGATCCCCCCCATGTGTACAGCTGCCCCACTGAGGGCTGGCTAGGAATAGGGGAGTTTTTCCTACCCTAGAGGGACAGAAAGGGGCTAGGGTTATGTGCTGACCAGCCAATGAGGGATTGCTTGGCTAGCTGGCGGGCTGGGAGGCATGCTTTAGTGCTCACCGGCTTCTGCCCTAGGCCAGTACAGGCCTCTGCCGCCTTTCCAAACTGAAAAGTAAATGTCTATTACCTTTGGTATTGGTTCAATACACACAGTTTAGAGAAACCTGCTAGATTAAAACTATTCTGTCTCGGGCTTTTTGATTGTCTGTACTTAACCCTGGTGAACTTTGTTGTTCAGTTAAATTCAGAGATTTTTATAAATTCTAAATTTTCTGCATAAAACAATATTTAAAAATGTTCATTTCCAGTATTTCTTAAATCACATTACAGAACATATTGGCTGTTTTCTTCAAGTTTTTTCTTCTTATGTTATATAGTCACTGTATAATCGTGGTGAAATGAAAAAATGGTAAAAGTATGACATTTCCTACTGTGTGACAGATAGGATGCTATGCTATAGGTTGTCTGGTATGGTTCATGCTAAGAACATCCAAATGCAATTGTGATGCCCTGAGTTTCAAAGTACACCTTTTTTTTTTTCCCCAAGGAAAAACACTTTGATTAACTATTGTGGAACAGAAAACCAAACAGAAAAGTAGTGTGATCTTGCATGTGTTCTGCATTAGAAGCATTATGAGATAATGCTGTTCTCATGAACAAGTTTCATAGAATCCTAGAAAGAAGGACTGGAAGGGACCTGTAAAGTCATCAAGTCCAGTCCCTTGCCATGGGCAGAAAGTAATTGGGCTTAAATGAACTCAACAAGGTTCACCTTTCTCTTAAAGACCACCAGAGATGGCAACTGCACCATCTCTGCTGGGAGTGTGTTCCAGATTCTAGTTACCCATACAAAAAAATTTTTCCTTATGTCCAGCTGAAACTTTTCCTTGACTAGTTTGTGACCATTGGTCCGTACCTTCTGTGGGGGGGGGTTGCTTTTCTGAAAAGTTGTTCTCCTAGATCCTGGTGTTCTCCTTTGTCATATTTGTAGGCTGCTATCAAGTCACCTCTTACCCTTCTTTTGCTCAGGCTGAACAAACCCAGATCCCAGTCTCTCCTCATAGGGCCTGTCCTCCAGACCCTTGATCATGTGGGTGGCCCTTCTCTGCACTCTTTTGAGCATGTCCACATCCTTCTTGAAGTGTGGTGCCCAGAACCGGACCAGTACTCCAGTTGTGGCATCACCAATGATGAATAGAGGGGGCGGAACACCTTTCTGGATCTGTTGGCGACACATCTGCTGATGTACGCCAGAGCTCTATTTGTTCTGTCGGCGAATTCATCATACTGATGGCTTATATTTATTCTCTGGTCAATTGACACCCCTAGTTCCCTTTCAGATGCAGTGCCAGCCAGTGGACCACCACCCATTGTATAGCTACGGTGAGGGTTCTTCTTACCCAGATGAAGGACCCAGAATTTGTCCCTGTTGAACCTCATATGGCTTTCTTCAGCCTGTCATGGACTTCCTGAATCACTGGCCTGTCTTCTGATGTGCCCGCTGGTTCCCACAGCTTGGTATCATCTTCAGACTTAATCATTGCATTTTTCACTCCCTCATCCAGGTCATTAATAGAAATGCTGAAGAGAATGGGCTCGAACACTGACCTCTGGAGTACACCACTGAAGATGGCTTTCCAGGATTAGGCCACCCCATAAATTATGACTTGTTGGCTGGCTTCTTAGCCAGTTCCCAACCCACCTCACTGTTACATGGTCTAGGCAAGTACTCTTCATCTTAACTGAGAGGATTTCATGGGAAACAGTATCAAAGGCTTTGCTGAAATCTAGGTAGATAATGTCCACCTCCTGTCCCATGTCCAGGTGGTTAGTTACCTGGTTATGACACCAGGTTTGTTAGGCATGACCTCCCCTCTATAAAGCCACACTGGTTGCTTCTCAGCACCCCACTAGATATGAACTTGTGGTTGATGGCCTCCTTGACAATTTTTTCAAAGATCTTCCTCAGGACTGAAGTTAGACTGACCTGTCTTTAGTTGGCAGAATCATCCGTCTTTCCCTTCTTAAAGATGGGAACCACGTTTGCCTTTTCCCAGTTGTTAGGGACAACTCCCGAGTTCTACGTCTCCATGAACAGCCCTGCCAGAAGCATCGCTATGAGCTTGGCCAAGTCTTTCAGCACTCAGGTGAAGGTCATCTGGACCATCTGACTTGAAAATGTCCAAATGATCTTCACCTGTTTTGGACTGATTTTATGAGGACTGCTGTCATTGCCATATTCCCTGTGCCCCATGTCTGGTGACCAGTTCTCACCTGGTTTCAGGAAAACTGATGCAAAGTAATTATTAAGGAGCTTTGCCTTTTCACGGGGGTCAACTGTGGGCTTTCCCTCTGTTCAGTAGGGGTGCCACAGTGGAGCTTGATTTTATTTTTCTTGGTCCCTATATACTTATAGAAGGATTTTTTTGTTACCTTTTTAATATTGGTCATCAGCTTGATTTCCATGGATGCCTTGGCTTTCCTTGTCTCATGTCTGCAGAGCCTGACCACATGAGTGTATTCTTCTCTGGATCCCAATCCATTTTTCCATTGCATGTATACTTCTTTTTTCTTTTTGAGAAGTTCCCTAATGTCTCTGAGCCAGGTAGGTCTCTTGGCCCCTCTTCCTCTTTTTGATCTATTGGGGATGGCCTCTTTTTGAGCAGTAAGAATAGTTTCCTTAAGGAAATGCCATCCTTCGTGAGATCCCAAGTCATCCAATCTGATTAAAAAATGTCATGTTTTCCTTTTGAGGGGAGATTTGGTAAATGAGACACTATGAAATTACAACACCTTTAATGGGCCCTGCAGAGAAGGAGAAGAAGCCATTAATGTGTATTATTAAAGTTGCCAAAGCTACCAGTATGACTCCTTTCCCTTTTTTCTTTACATCTTGCATTAAAACTAGTGGCATGAACAGCTATCTGGAGTCATCTTGCTTACGCTTATGCCCTCCATGAAGTCCTGCAGCTGTCATTTCAGAGGGATAGTACCTGGGAGAAGTGTTTAAATGAAGATGAAAGTTAAGGCAATAGAGCAAAAAGTAAGCACCACAAAAATAGAGAAGAAAATGGTGAATAAGTTGTGAAACAAAACTGTTACACATGAATCCCCATATTTTTTATCTGAATCCAGCAATCATGGTGTATTTTATGTCAATTAACCATAGTTTGTTGTGTTTTACCAAATGGCAGCATGGGGCCATGCAAACTGAAGAGTCATTTCTCATCCAGTCCACCCTACGGTTGTAGGTGAGAATGACAGACATTTGAGTTTTGAAGAATAAGCACATGGAAAACCAAAACCAATTATTCCCAAAGAAGCTACATTAACTAAAAATGCATGAGACATCATGTGCTTCATCATTACAAATCACTATACAGAAGTGCTGGAGAACTGCTTCTGCTTCCTGTGGCTACGGGAAGTGTCTGAAATAATGATGAGAAAGTTGGAAGGCAGCACATTGAAAGCAGTTCTGTTCTCAACTGATGCTGCCCTGCATAGACCTTGTTGAGAATGTCTGGAACTATCTTGTGAATATTAAAGAAAAATCTCTTCTTTTCATTACGACTGGATGAATCTCCTGATATTTCAAACTTAGTGTAGCTGTCTTGTCTGGAACTTAGATAATAGATTGGAAGATGGATAAAAAGTGGTTTGTTTTGGAACTAAGCTGCAACCTGAATGGCTCATGGCCTTGTGCCTTTAGTACCATGTTTGTCAGCTGTAAGGCAGTGCTTCTGGGAAGGGAGAGAGGCAAACTGAAATATAAAGAATGCATCTCAGTGTGTTCCTTCAGCATCCCATGGGGGCATTCCCACTGCTTTTTCACTCTGCAACCTCAATGATTCTGGCTATGGTCACTGGTGAAATATAGCTCCGCACTTCTACTGACAAGCAGGAAATTTTAGTCCTGAAAACAAGGATATTTTGGCTTGCTCACTCATAACTGCTTTCTTTTGGGGACTCCCAGGAAAGAATACTATTTTGTACTAAATATTGGAACAGGACTAATCTTTCTAATTGACAATGCCTATTACATGATATGCATCACTACAAATGAATGAATAAATAAATAAATATTTCCACACTGTGGTAATTATGCATCCTTGTGATGTAATATAGTCCATACGTATTTATCCTTTCAGCAGGTACGAACATTGACCTCTTATCTTCCATTAGATTATCTTTTTCATTCAAGCTGCTCTAAAAAAAAAAAAAAAAGTGAAAGCTTTTAGCATTCTGTAGCTGAGCTGTCTGATGTAATATGTTAGAGGATGTAGGTGTCGGTAGTGTGCAAGGAGCTTGAAAAATGACCAGCCAGTGCCAAGCCCACAGTGCATGTTGTCAAGAGGGCTAACAGTATAATAAATCAACCTGTCTAGTGCCAAGGGTCAGTTAGCTTGATGTTTAATGCTATTTGGCCAGTCTAGTCTGCCCAGGCACATTCCATTCATTTCTAAACTGTTAGAGTCATTATGATGCTAGAATTGCCCAGAGATGGATTCCCTAATGCTGTGTTTTTTGGGATTTAACATAGAAAAGCATGAAGGATTTTTTACTCTCAAAGTTTGGGATAGGTAAAGGCTGTTTCAGTTTTTTAAAGATTTTTTTTTTTTTATATTAAAAAAGCAGTGTTGGCTAGACATGAAAAATGTGTCAGAGTGGTGTTTCCTATCCTCTTAGTGGTAGGAAATTAAGGGAACACTTTTGGATACAGCTGCTTATTCTTTTGGGGGAGGATTCTTAGGTAGACAGGAAGATTTTGGATATATAACAAGTGAAAGGCACCAAGCCTCCAATTCTCCTCACAACAAATATATTCTAAAGCAGTGTCAGGCTGCCTCTTTAATCTATGGGATTTATACAACACTTTATTGCCCAAGTGCTGTCCCAACAGCTTTACTTTTGCATAAATTTGCATGTGTAAAATTGTTGAATTGTATTCCTCGGTGACCTTGCAAGGTCTTGTAGAACTTTCCAATGATATGGGAAAGGGTTCCAGTGATCTAGAGAGCGCATGCCAAACTAGGTATGACTCACTTCTGTTCATTATCACTGGTCCCTTAAACCCCACAAACAGGAAGGATGACTTTGCACTCTCACCTCTTCCTCCAATTATAATTACAGTAATTTGGATAGGTGTTGTTTCTTCCTCTTTCCCTTAGTAAATTTGGGTGTGTTCTCTCCAGGCATATTCTGGATCTCCTTTCAGTCTTACTCCCTGTTATAAAACAGAAAAGAAAACAGAGGGAATGGATTTCAGGTGGGAGAGATTTTCTTTGTCGTTTTTTCCTACTTCCTCACTTTCTTAACTTTTCTTCATCTGCAGAATTCATTCTGTCTCTTAGGATGTCACCAGGTAATGTTCTCATCCAAAGAGAAAATCGAGTAACCTTTCCCCCCCTCATTCCCAAAACAAGCTCCTCCAGCGCACATAACACCTGAGTTACACACCTCACCCACTACCAATTAATTATTTTCTTCTGGGCATAACCCTTTGGTTACCTATATTATTATTATTATTGCAGGAAGAGTGTCCACTCTTCCTGAAAATACTTATATTCTTCCCAATGCATGTCTCTAATTAACTCTATAAACACCATAAAAAGGCCTCTTAATTAATCTTATTCCTTACCCAGAATTAATCCTATCATCCACACAGCCCCCATTGACTCTGCTTTCCCCCATTCCTCCAAACCAGGCTACTTCTGTCCTCAGAAGTACTTATTTGCAGTCTGTGGGCTCATTCTGCTCCTTCACTGACCCCTGTTTTAAGCTGTATTGGACTGATTTGCTTTGCAGTCCCTGTCAGCTGTACAATCAGCTTCCCTACTTGAGATTTTTGGAAGCAGGAGAAGCAGCAGTGGCAGGATCTTCATTTCCCTTCCATAAAGGTAGGGAGTGAACACAAAATCAAAGGCCTTTTAATCCCACCTTTGTAAGAGTGGGTGGAAGGAACTGCAGTACCACAAGGGTACTGCTTCTCCCTAATGTGCTCCTTGGGCATTTAGACATCTGGAAGTGTGGGGCAGAGGGGCCAACACTTTAATTAAAGTGCCCAGAGGGTCTTGTGTATCAGCATCTCCAGTGTTCAAAATGGCAGCAGAGGCAGTTTATCTAAAACTTGTTCAACTAAAGCTGTGCATCCCACAGTGCCAGAGGAGCCTGCAGCATGGTGCCACATGGGAGTTGAGGTGGGGCTTCCTGTGCACTCAGTGCAGTGATGTGTGTGTTGGATGGCTGCCCTTCTATGTGGTGCAGCGGGGGAAATGGGGTGCATCTCGGGCTTGTGTCTCGCACTAGTGTGGCCCCCAGTGGATTTATGAAATGCTACAAAGTAGATCATATAGCATGTGCTATATGATCTATTTTGTAATTGTATCATTTTCATGTGTGGCCCCTGCAGGCATAAAGCTCTAGGCCAGTGAGAAGTTGGACAGCCCTTATCTGGAAAATGAGGAGGACTTTGATCAGAACAGTAAGTATGCACTTTACACAGCAAGTGATTCAACAAAACAACACTAACTTAGAAAAACAGTCGAATGAGGTAATTGAAGAATTGGACTGAATGTAGGATGATGACAGTTTTGGTGGGAATCTGGCTTGCTCCCATAAACCCCAAAACACTACACACGGGCAAAACCTTAAAACAATTTAGAGTAATCAGCACCTAAAGGACAGATTCCAAAGAGGAATTAGATCCAAGGAGGTGAATACTCCCCCTCTATCGGGTGCTGGTCAGACCGCAGTTGGAGTACTGCGTGCAATTCTGGGATCCACACTTTAAGAGGGATGCGGGTAACCTGGAGAGAGTCCAGAGAAGGGCCACTTGTATGGTTAAGGGCTTGCAGACCAAACCCTATGAGGAGAGCCTAGAGAACCTGGACTTATTCAGCCTCTGCAAGAGAAGGTTGAGAGGCGACCTTGTGGCTGCCTAGAAGTTCATCACAGGGGCACAGAAGTGAATTGGTGAGGTTTTATTCACCAAGGCACACTTGGGGATTACAAGAAATAATGGCCACAAGCTAGCAGAGAGCAGATTTAGACTGGACATTAGGAAGAACTTTTTCACAGTTAGTGGCCAATGTCTGGAACGGGGTCCCAAGGGAGGAGGTGCTCTCCCCTACCTTGGGGATCTTCAAGAGGAGGTTAGATAGACATCTAGCTGGGGTCATCTAGACCCAGCACTTTTTCCTGCCTATGCAGGGGGTCAGACTTGATGCTCTATTGAGGTCCCTTCCGACCCTAGCATCTATGAATCTATGGAGTAGGTCCAACTGGCTAGAAGATTGGGAATTTGATTACTGCATTTTTGTTTTCTTCATACATTTGCAAATGTCCATTCTGAAGTGCTCTTTTTTATATTAGAGAAACAGTTACAAAGTCAGTCATGTAGCATATATTCTTTGTAGCATTTCTAAAAATCTTTGTGGATTTTTCCATTGGCTATTTTAGTGATTTATTTTTCCAGGAAAAAACTAACCTCAGGATATGTTTTCCCATTTTGAAATAAGGTTCAACAACTCTGGTTTTGTTGGTATAGGCAGCTTCTGTGAAGAGTGTTATGCCTTTAGGCTAAGTGTTTGACCTGAGAAGCCAGTGACATTTGCAAAACTCAAGAATATTGTGTTCCCATTGACCTTTTTTCTTAAGGACCAGGTACAGACATTACACTTTTACCAGTATGAGTGATTGGAAACTGGTCTGTACTTGTAACAGAAAGAAGTTCAGCACGTAAAACAACCTATACTCATAACAGAACAGAAGTTCAGCACGAACAGACTGATTTAAAAATGGAAGAACCTAGTCTAAGATTTGCCTTTCCACCGAAGGGCAAATGTGTGTTCTGTTCCCTACCAGTTTTAACTATGCCACTTACAGAAAACTGCGCAACTTAGATCGATTCTGCCTCAGGTTTTTGAATGTCTGTACCTAGCCTATGTGTTATGCTGCTGTGTGGTGATTAATGTAGTTTTTTGTGCCATCTCTGTAGAGCCATATGTGGATTGACTTGTAAAATTTTTTATGAAGGAGCTGAGAGCATGGATTTATGATGGGTAAGCCCTCATCAAATAAGAGGGAGTGCAGTTTTCTTACCATGCAAAGAGGTAAGAAGGCATTCCTTACTAACTTAGCTTTTTACATCTTTACAAGTAATGGCTAAAGCATTAGTATGAGGCAGCTCAGAGTCTATTCAAGATCTGTCACTGATGTAGTCTATAATGAAATCCATTCCCATCATTTCAGTATCCCCACTGCAATACAGGGCTTATTCACTTTTAAATAGATTTTAGATGTGTGAAAGGAAGACTTCCATATGTGCAACTTACTATTCTTGAGTACGTAAGCAGTAGTTTCAAATGGAAGACAGAAAACAAAGGGAGTTTTACCATTTCATTCACTCTTGCACATGCTTGTGCATGCGTGCACACACATGCACACGCGCGCGCACACCCCCCCCGACCTCCATTCAAAACCCCCATAAAAATTGGATGTTTCAAACTCTGCTGCCACAGACGTCACTGAAAATTCACCTAAAAGAGTAAGAAAACCTCAACCAAAAGAGCAGGAGAGGGGAGAAGCGGTAAATTGGGAGAGGAAGCACTGAGATCCATTTCAGAACTGTAAAGAGTATAAAAACATCATAATGTAAAACCAAAGAGTACAACAGAAAAGAATAATGACAGAGTAGTAAGAACCATGCGAAGGGAAAATAAAATGGATTCATTCATGGAACTAATTCAATTAATGCCCTAGATAGCAATGGGGACAGAGTGTGATGAGGCCAAATTGAATTATATGAGTGGTAATTTCAAGGGTTTGCTAGGAATAACTGAGAAAGAGAAAAGGTGAAGAAATTAAAAGAAAACAAGAGGAAAACTTCAACAGGCAGAATAATATTTCTGTTAGTGAGGTAAGACATCCTCCAGTGTGAGTACTTTTCCCAAAGTATTGCATGTTATGGTTTGAAATTTGAGAATTAACAGCCATTTACTCAAATACTTCCAACTTGACTGTTCATCTGTTCAACTTGTGGGGTCTATTTCCCATTTACTTAAACAGGCTTGTATCAAGCCCTTGATATTTACTTACAGAGCACATTGTCCCTGTCGACTGTTCCTCTACCACATAGAGCACATTGTTCCACTAGCATATAGTTCATTTGTTTATTTCACACCATAGCACAGATTCAACGTAATGTTGAATGTTAATGTTGGGTGAGAGGAAGTTAAATGGGCAATTAGTTTACCTAATAATTTGTAGTATTATTACATTTCAGCATGTCTAATATTTTGGCTAAACTTGATCTGCCTGTGAAGATATATATTGCTTTTGTTGTACTGTGAATGTTTAAAATATTGTAAAAGATCCTATGGTAAATAATCTTTTTGTTATTGATTTTTTTAAAAATGCAATACAAAGATCAGAAAAAAAAATATGTGTTGACCATAAATGAACTAAGTACACATCTGTCATAAATATTAAAGGTGAAAGAATAAAAAAAAAAAAAGAAGAGGGAAGCAGAAAGGATAGACGAAGAAAATAAAAATGTGGAAGGGCTAATATTTTTATTGCCAAAATATTCTAGGAACTCATCCCAAACTACACTGAGCTTTTCAAAGCAATTAAGCCTGCTAAACATGATTCTCCCCATAGGTGTCAGCCATAGCATCTCATCGTTCCAGATTTTGACCTTTGGAGATGTCCTGCTCTTCCAGCACAGAAATATAATCTAGTATGTTACTAATAAGGCCCAGACTGCAATATGGGAAAGATTGCCTTATAATTTCTTAGGGATACACTCAAGAACACCCACATCTGCCAAAGATATCAGTGCTGTATTCAAAACCATGTTAATTCTTACTTGTCATTTCTTTCCAAAAATAATTGATTATAGGGCATAACCAAAATATGTGATCAAGCATTACTGCATCACATCTCACATTCTGTGCTAAATCTTATTTATAAGTATTGTTCTGGTGTGTTTGTTGTTGCCCAGTATTTACTGGCTGTATAAGACCTAGGGCCCTTCACCAAACAACTTAAAACTAAATCTTTTTTTCTGCTACATCTTGCATATGATCAGAGGGAAATCACGTGGGCTTCATGTGGCAGCCCAAACCAAGTAGGAAAGATGTTTGGCCAGGCAATAGTTAAGATAATATGATGACTAAAATGATGATTAGATAATAAAATGGAATAAAAATAACCTTTTTCCTTGTTGCAGTCCTTTTACCTGGCTTTTTGCACATATTTATGCATTATTTAAATATTTTAATGTAATGCTTTATTTTAGTTAGTTTTTAGTTTTGCTAAATCTTTCCTGATTAAGTCCTGCACAAATGGGAGATTAATGCTGTATTGCTTGGACAAAATGGTGAATTTTCATGGGACAACTGTAGTGTTTCTCCTGTCTATAGCAGGAGGATAACTGAAGGGTTCTATACATGAGGATTATTCCTTATATGATGATATTGTCATCTGTATGGGAGGGGCATTTATACTAGTCCCGGAAAAGATATAAGCTTTTATTCTCTCTTCTCTAATCCTTGCTTTTCTCCCCCATTTTTTTCAGCAAACTTGACTGCTCAAATGTCCTGTCATCATGTATTGTGTGACACATTCCAGGTTGTTACATAATCATTTGATTTGATTTAATGGGAGGAAATACTTGTCAGTGCAATGCAGTGGCTGCGGGAATGTGATGAGGAATTTCTCAATTCAGAGGAAAAACAGGCTATAAAACATTTTGCCTTGTTTTTTTACCCTCACAGGCAAAGGCCTTTATTCTGGATGGAAATTGCATGCTTGCAGGACTCTCTGTGAGTAATGTAAGAAAGGTAAGCTGCAGATGCCCATGGAACCCAAATATGGCAAGCAGTTTGTATATGTACAGGGTCTTGATTTAAAGAGAAATGTTTAGTATGTCTTTAATCATAATAGTCAATACTTTGTTTAAATAACTCTAAGCATGCAATGGTGTTTGCACAAAAACTCCTGGTTTAAGTGGAATTATCAAGAAAAGGTTAAATTCTCAAATTATCCACCTCTAATCTTGCCCTTTGTCATTCATTGTTGTCTTCTTCCCTCTGTTGTCCTGTCTAAACAGAGTCACTGTTGAGGATCCTGGCTCTCCTCTCGCTGTGGTCTAATTTTGCACTTGTAATGCTCTAATATCCTGAGGTCAGGAACAAGAATTGATTCATTTGAAAAAAGTATGTCACTGCCGATGGATTTGTCACCTGGTATAAAATCTCTCTAGTACTGGAAAGTTCTTGTGTTTGTGAGACTCCAATCTTGCAAACTGTCTGTTGGCAAAGATAGAAATTAATATTTTGTGTTGCACAAAGTGCATTGAATAAATGAAAGTGAAGTGATGTACATGTAGATTTTTGTAATGGGTAAGATTTCCAAGAAAGCAAAAATATGAACCTTTTTTCAGAATAACTAACTTTCTGGTTCAAAAGATGATTTTAGGTAGCATTAGTAAAAACTCTCTTTTTCAGGGCTGAAGAAGATGGATCCTGTACTTGTGAGAGTAAGAGCTCTCTGGAGCTGAAGGTGATAGCTTAGTAACACGTAGTACGACAGATTTCAGAAGCTTATTGAAACAGAGGGTACTGAATTTCCAGATAATATGTGGTCATTAAGAAAGCTCCAAAGCTCATGTGTGGACACCTAGTTAAACAAGAGCAGAAGAATCAACATTCTAAATAAAGTTGGCTGGTAACCTTTTTTTAATCAAATACTTTCTGTTGAAAAAAATGCCAGTCCAAAAATACTGAAATTTGTCATTACAAAAGTTGAATTTTAACAAATTCCTCATCTCAAAAAATGGAAAAGGAAAATTTAGGTCCATAAGTCTCATTTAAAGCAATTCAAAACAGAAACATTTTTTTTCTCTATAGCAAGTTTTTGTTTTTAAACGTATATTTAAAAGTAAAAAATGCCATAATTGAAATAATGTTTCCAAATTGTCAAAATTGACTCAACTGATGTAAGCTACTTTTTCTTCAAATTTCTTGTTCATGAACACATTTCAAGATTTTGAATTGTGGTGCTGTTTGTGATGAAAACAATTCTTTAAAATTAAAAAGTATGCCTAGGGTGGGAAAACAATCATCTCTGGTAAAGATGAAGTTTCAGTTCAGTCATGTTTCTGGGATGATGAAAAGCAAACTTGGTGAATATGCGATTGACAAGTGTTATATAGAAATACTTTATCATTCCTAACCTTCTAGTTCTGGTAGCTTGTGAGAGATGCTCTTTTATACATAATACTTTAAGGGCAAAAGTGATACATGTATCACTGTCCAAGAGCTGTTCCATTGTAACCTTTTGAGGCTTCAAAATTTGTTTTGGTTCCACATCAGAACAAGACAGCAACATTTTGAACATATTCACAACAAAATTAAAAAAGGATATTTTGGATTAAAATTCTCTAGTGCTTAAACTCTCTCTCTGGTCATTTCTGGCAAACAACCCTGAACCTTGAATATCTTCTTGATCAGAATTAATCAAAACTGATAGGATTTGCAAAATGTCTTGGCTTGACAAAATAGCATATTTCAATGAAATTCCATTTTACAGAAAAGTTCTGATCAACTCCAGACAGATACTTTATGCAGAGATAGGCAAGAAAAAAACCCTTAGTATTTCTTTCTATATTTACTTTAGGCACAGAGGATTTACCAAAAGCAGTTACATTTTATCTCAGTTCAGTTTATGACCACCTGTGACGGCGCCGGGCCGTCCCTGGGGACCCGAGAGGGACCCCAGGGGGCGAAGGAGCAGACAGCAGACTCACCGGGGACGGGAGGACCAGACGGTGA
>JAGPOW010003642.1:30172753-30187456 GCA_030014935.1 Caiman crocodilus
TATATTGTGGAACATCAAAGTCGTGGCGGGCGAGAAGGAGGGGTAAAGGAACGTCTCGGGGACTACCCACGACCCAGGGACCTACAGTGGTCACACCACCCAAGAACAGGGTTTGTTAAACAAACAGATGTGGTCACAACTGGGGCAAGAGGCAAAGCTGTAAAAGATGAATACATAAATATATTGTGTTGCAATTAAAATTTATATTATGTGCTAGAAATTCTGTCTACATCTACAACAAATAAAGAGAGAATTATAAGTTTTATATTCTGAGGAGCAACATGGCCAGTGAGGCAGAACTTGATCCACAATTGCCAGACACAAATTGATAATAACTTATCATTTGTGAATGATACCAATCTAGGACAGTACTTCATAGCCCAAGCAACTCCTTCAAATGGTTCAGTAAAGTTTCAAGATCTACTGTATCAGAACAAGCAGAAAGATCTATCAGTAGGAGTACTGTAATTTTACTCGAATCAGGAGCAAGTAATAAATCATTTGTGACCTTAAGTAAAGCAATCCCAGGACTGTGGTACTCCCTGAAGCCAGACTGAAACCTCTCATATTATCTATTCCCAGATAAAATTGCCTGTAGTGAAAGGGCAACCATCTTCTTCAGTTGTTCCTTCCCCCACCTCCATTCAAAAAAGGACAGTCAGATATCAGAAGGTAGGGCAGAAATCTGCAATGTAAGATAGGTAAAGTTTTGACCATTTCAAGTAACAGTAAACAGCTGCAAATTTCAGTAATTCTCCAACATTTGCAGAAAGCAAAGAGTCATTAACCATGTTATCTATAACGGTGAAAAATGCTGAAAAGACTGTCCGTGAGCAGCCATATGGGCCAAGAGTCAAAACAAGAAGTAATGGAGCATGATTGCTCTCCCAACTGTGTGATCTCAGCAAGGAACAAATAAAAACGTATAAAACTTGCAGATACAGGCTCTGGTAGCATAATTACCAGAAATAGTGCTGAACAGTAGTGGCTGATTAGAAATTCACTCTGTACTTGCTGAATTCCTCACAGGAGGCAGCTGAAGGATCATGTACAACAAGTGATTTGTGGTTCAAAATGTGATCAATAGCACAAAATAAGGCTTCAGGTCTGTTTTTCCTCATTAGCACTGAAACAAGAAAAGTTGAAAAGTCCTGGCCAAAACAAAAGCAATGTGATAAGACTATACATCAGCTTTGTGCATCAGGAGACTAATTTCTGAACTAAACACTCTTTGAAACTGCTCCAGATCTTGAGCAGCCATGTTCATCCTAGTCAGGTTCTGTGATCACTGGTGGATAAACAGCTAAACACAAAAGACTGGAAATGATTCAATAATTTGCACAAACAGATTAGTTTTGTAAATGGAGGGGAACACTACCCCCTCCATTTACAAAAATACTTCAGTGAAAAAAATACTCTAGTGAAGGTAAGGTAGGTAAGGGGTAAGAGATTAGTAAAATGAAGTCCATTTTTTTTTTTTATTCAGTCTATCTTGGAAGAACCTGCTGAACTCATGAAAATAATTACAGTAGAGAAGTAGGACAAACTAAAAATATACAGTCTGATTAAAGCAAGGTCACATGATAAACATGTCACAAGTTTAAACATGATGTTATTTTATTGTAATACATCTACTAAAGACCTTTATAGTACAGACATTTCTACTTCCAGCTTCTCTAGCAATTCTGCAGCAAGGAACAACTACATGTATTAAATATAACAAAAACATAGCAAAATAATAGAAGATGTAAGAAAATAGTTGAAAACTGAAATGTGTGTTGCTACACTGACTATATATAAAGTGTAACTTTTAAAGATCTGGGTCCATATCTCACAGCACTCTGCTAGTCTTTAATAAATGATGATGATGATATGCTACCTTTGCAATGCACATGAAACTCCCATTGCTGTCAGTGTGAGTTCTGAGTATAGACTGATGGCAGGATACTACTGCGACAGAGATGAATTCTCCATTAGAATAAAATGGGCAGGGTCTGCTTCAGTCAGCAGATTTCACAGACACAACAGACATATCTCAGGGGCCCGTGCAAAGAGGCCCTGTCTTGGCTGGTTGAATGGATATTGGACAGGGAAAGACATTTCAAGGAGACTTGAACAGAGATGAAACCAATTTGGGTAGAGCATGTGAGAAGGTCCCAGCAGAAAAACCCTATAAGAATAATTATGTAAGTATTTAATTTGTATCATGTACCATTTGAAAATTTCTTTTTCTATTTGGGATGGGCAGTCACCATTTGTCATTCCTTTGAGACTAACAGCAAAGATAGGGAGGTGTTATGTGGTGATTGGCCAACTGCGTGATAGCGAGCTTCCATTCTGGCTTCCTGAGAGAACAGCTTAATGCTAAGTGTTATTTGGTTTTAGATGAAACAAGGAGAAGGTAAACCCAAGAAATGGGAGCAGTGACTGCTCCAGATGCTCTGTTTCCAAAAGTATCTGGTAAACACAGGATTAGAGGTTTGATTTGATGACAGTAGTATATAGGAAAGAAAATTGGCTGAAATAGCACAAAGGTACACAGCCAGCACGTCAGCCTGAGAAAGTGTAATGGTTTCTCTGACTACGTCCCTCAGGAAAAACTTTTTGGGTTGAGTGCTGGCTGGGAAGAGGCTTGCAATTGAGAACAATGAAACTGCCACCCTGTTGTTCGATTTCTATTGTGTTCGGCGAAAATGGTACTTTTATTGTAAAATAAATGGAATTAAAGCAAAAAAACCACTTAGCTCTATTTTCCTTTTTTTTTCTCCTTTGAAACAATCTGTAAAATCTTAAATTTTGGCTAATTGCTTACTATAAGAGGAGATTCTGCAAGGATCACTGAAAATAATGAAAATTCAGTGAACTCAAATATTATCGTTAAGCTTCTTTGTGAATGACTGATTATAATGAGCCATTTTGTAGTGAATGAGTAGTAGAAAAAGCATATATTTGAGAGTAAAAGCAAAACCATTAGACCAGCTGGCCAGGAAACATATGCTGAATGAAAAGTATTAGGGCTGTGTGAAGCTTCGGTCCCTGATTCAATTTGGCGAGTTTTGGCCCAATTCGGCAGCTGAATCTCTGAATCCAGATCTAATCAGAGGACCCTTTAATATTTCCGAATCAAATCAGAACCCTCTGAATTGGTTCAGAAAGGTTTGGAGAGTCGGACATGGAGACAGCTTTAAATGTTTGTTCTACATACCTCTAGGTAGCAGAGGCTCATCAATGCTGTGATGCTGGATGCATGGAACGCCCCACAGAAGCGGGAAAGGCTCCCCAGCGCACTTGGCAGCAGACCTGGAAGTGGACCAGAAGCACTTTCAATCCACTTCCAGGGGGGCTCCCTGTGTCCCCCAGCTCAGTGACTGGTGCCTCCTGGGTCAGAGGGGGCACTCGGGGTCCCCCTGCACCAGATCACTGAGCCAGAGGTCGGGGGACACCCAGCATGCTCCCCAGCAGACCTGGAAGTGGACCAGGAGTACTTCCAGTCCACTTCCAGGTTTGCCACTGAGCACATGTAAGGAGCCCCCCCAACTCCTGTGGGATACTTCATACACTTCAGCATTGCAGCATTCATCATACCATGCTGGTACCGCAAAGTATGTAGAAAAAACTTTTAAAGCTGTTTCTATGCCCAAATTGCTGATTCTCTGAATCAGCATTGAATCTTCAGATTTGGATTTGGCCAAATTGAATTGGGGACAGTGATCCAAATCAATGAATTTGACTCACTGTCCCTGATTTGGGCCAAATCCAAATCAAATAGGGCCCGCTTCGCACAACCCTAAAAAGTATGACTAGGAAGCTTGTTAATCTTTATTTTAGCAACCGCATCTAACCCAAATGTAAAACACAAGGCATAGGACACCAACATCAGTTTATCTGAAAACATACAGACAACAATAGCAAGAGAGTTCAGTGGGCAGGGGAGTGAGAACAATCATCAGTAATCAGTTTTCATAAAATAAGTAAATAATAACAGGAAACATCACCTTTTTCTGCCCTCTTTCACTTTTTCTTTCTTTATGGTGTTATGTGAGATTATTCTACAATTTATGTCTAAAATTGTCAAGGCTGGTGATTGGACCTTGGGTGATATGGTTTATGGATGTGCAGCTTTTGACATCTTGCCAGGCAGGGATTCATTTTTAGAAGGCGAGATTTGGAAAATCAGACTCCTTAATGGTATGGCAAGTTTGGATACCCCAAATCCCTAGTCACTTTTGAAAATGTTGGCATAGATTTTCACCAGCAAGTGCTGCTATAAAATTGTATTTTACTTAATAATAATATTAGGTTTGTAGTTTAACTAACAGGTGCTCCTAGCAACATGTATTGCTCCTTTACAGCTTTTACATAGCACAGTTTAAATATCGCTACAAATACTTACTGGTGCAAATGCAAATTAAAAGTATTTATTGCTGAAGCAAAAGTACAATCTAATTACTTAATGATAATAATTTGGCAAAATTGTTCTTGCACAATACCATATAAAGTAATAGAAGAAATCATCTAGTAGTTATTTTTTGCTGCTTGCTTTGGATATTTCATAGTAACATATTTGTAAACTTTTAATTTCATATTGGATTTCTTACTTATGCTGTGTTTTGGATAAGTGTATTACTTTTAAAACTAGCTACCATTACATACAAAGCACTGGAAAAAGTTCTGGTTTTAAATGTAATAGCATTTAAGATAATCTCTAATACTGAGAGCATGTTTTTTAACCTTAGGGTCATGAAACTGTTTTTTGGAGGCTGTGAAATTTTATACAGAACATAAGCTGTTTCTAGTCCTTCTGGTTGTGCAGATAACTTCCTGAAAGTAAATAGTTACTGTAGCTAAATTTATGGACTACATTGCTTTTGGGAACTCATTAAATTGTCAGGCAGTACCTATACATGATATTTTTCTAATGTGAAGTTTAAAAATGTACATGCATTTCTTTCTTTGGAGTTATATATATGGAATAGCAATTAGAGAAAATCAATTGTTAAGTATTACAGAACTTGTGAGGAGTTGTATGGGACTGACAGCACAAAAGAAAAAGGGCACTGGAGTTGTACATAACAACTTAAGAACATATATGGACTGCCTTTTACTGGGAAAGACCATCAGTCTATCTTGCGCAGTGTATCTTGTGTCACAGTGGCAGAGAGTGGATGCTGAAAGGGGGAGTGAACTCGGTATGACCAGGGTTCTTTCCCAGTTCCTCTCCCATTGGTAGCCTTCAACATTAATTGGAGTCAGAAAGAGAAAGTATTTTTTCAGTTCCAGTATGGAGTGCTGAGATTTTTAAAATTTTAATGGGTTGCAGCTTCTGATAGAGAAGCCAGGTACCCCTCGTTTTGAAGCCAAATGCCATATTGAAAAATATCCTATGGATCTGCTGACTTAATGCACTATGACTTCTTTTGACAAGAGACCGATGCTTCCCTGGATTTGTTCATTATGGATGCATCTATACATGTGCTTTAATTCACATGAGCCTATTTTAATGTGCATTAAAGAGTCACAAAAACCCTCTGCTCTTTAGCTAATGCATATTAAAGGCTAATCCATCTTTTTCTAGTAAATCACAATGGAGGGCACTTTTATACGTGCTCTGGGGTGGGGAGAATGGCACTTTATTTAGAGTGGCTCCGAGAGCCACTCTACTCAAAGCACTGCCGAGTCTCGGGTATCAGTGTCCCCACATTTAAAAATGGTGAGGGTGTGCTTGAAGTAACACTTATTCAACAAGCTTAGTTTAAGCACCCTTGCCACCATTTTTAAAGTGCAGGGACTCTGATGAATGAGACACAGGAGGCTGCTGGAGCGCAGCAATTGCCGTTCTCTAGCTCTGGAATTCCAGTGTGTTGGCACAGTCTCTGTGCTCATGTATAGGTGCCTAGAGGTATTACATTTAATGTACTTTACCTGAAGTGCATTCATAAATGTGTACACACACCCAATGATCATTTTGGGAAAAGAAATTATTGTTTAGAACTGTTTATTTGGCTTATGAGAACTGTTGCTGCTCGACTCCCCCAGGTCACTGGGAAGAGTCAAGCGGTAGGGAAGTTGACAGGCATTCATTCTCCTAGAAGAAATTCTCCCAGGAACAAACTCTAATAGGCTGGAGATGGGTTTTTTTCTTTATAAAACCATCATTTTTGTTCTGAGAGTAACTGTATGAATGCCTGTACACTTCTGATTTCTACTAGGGTAGTTGTGAATCTTGTAGCAGAAATATAATGACTGTACATAGTCATTGATGCCAACAGGACTAGTATGGGGCTCTAAATGAATACAGAACCTTTACAGAGGTGTTAAGTAACCCCACTGATTTCAGGAGTCACTCCAGATACATGCTGGTGTTTAACTGAGATCTTTGTGAAAGAAGATACAGTACAATACTTTTTATATATAACACACAGAGAATTGAGATCTGATTCAGATACCTTCTGAAAGGCTTTACTACAGGACAAGTTGTGCATTCCCCTAATCTTTAATTTACACAGGGAGCAACTTGCTCAAGCAGTATTGCTGACAGCTGTGGGACTAGGGTAATCAGATTCCTCACTCAGGTGAGTAACAGCACGTATCCATCCACAACTTATTTATAATGAATCTTTATCTGGGAAGGAGCTCCATTTTGAATATATGAAATGAGCCCAGATTAAACCAGTGGAAGCTAAGAGAAAATTTTCCAGTTACTCTAAAAGGCTTTTTCTCACTGCTAAAACCCCATCGGTGGTTGATGGGAGCCAATCATCTTGGTGGGCAGTCACAAGTGGGGTCCCTCATGGCTCTGTCCTAGGGCCTATACTATTTAACGTCTTCATCAATAATGTGGACATTGGTGTCAGAAGCAGACTGTCCAAGTTTGCTGATGACACCAAACTCTGGGGTAAAGCATCCACACTTGAGGACAGGAGGGTGATCCAGGCAGATCTTGACAGGCTCAGCAACTGGGTGGGCGAAAACCTGATGATGTTCAACACCAAAAAATGCAAGGCTCTCCACCTTGGGAGGAAAAACCTGCAGCATGCTTATAGGCTTGGCAGTGCTGTGCTGGTTAGCGCTACAGATGAAAGGGACTTTGGGGTCATGATTGACCACAAAATGAACATAAGCCTGAAGGCTCAATGTGATGCTGCAGCTAGTAAAGTGAGCAAAATGCTGGCTTGCATCCATAGACTCTTCTCAAGCAAATCCTGGGATGCCATTCTCCCATTGTATTCAGCCTTGCTGAGGCAGCAGCTGGAATACTGCATCCAGGTTTGGGCTCTACAATTCAAAAAGGATTTGGAGAAGCTTGAGAGGGTGCAGAGAACAGCCACATGTATGATTAAAGGTCAGGAAACATCTAATGATGAGCAGTTGAGAGCCGTGGTACTCTTCAGCCTGGAAAAGCGCACTCGGGTGATCTGGTGGCCACCTATAAGTTTATCAGGGGTGCTCATCAGGATCTGGGGAAACATCTGTTCACCAAAGTGCCCCAAGACATGACAAGATCAAATGGTCACAAACTCCACTGCGACTGATTCAGGCTGGACATAAGAAAGAACTTCTTCACTGTCCAAGCCCCCAAGGTTTGGAATAGACTGCTGCCTGAGGTGGTTGCCTGGCCTAAGCACCCACTTTGAACACCTTCAAGATGCATTTGGATGCATCTTGCTGGGATCCTATGATCTTGCTGACTTCCTGCCCCTAGGGCAGGGGCTGGATTCGATGATCCTCCAGGGTCCCTTCCAGCCCAAACTTCTGTGAAATCTATGAAATAAAACAAACAAACAAAAATCTGTTTTGAGTTATTTTGTTTTGGGTTATTTGGTTTTTGTTTTTTTAAAAATCTCAAGGTACCCCTTGTGTGTCAGCTATTCTGAAGTAAAGGGTGTGTCTACAAGTGCAAATGCTCCTGGATTACTCCACAGCTCCATCTCACTCTCCACCAGCCCTATTGCACTGACCAGCAGGGAGCTGCTGCTTGGCTGTGTCGGTGCAGGCAGGTGGCAGTGCTTGGAGGAATGGCTACAGGGGGCTAAGGTGAATTTTGAGGGGCTATAGTCCCCCAAGGCCCACCCTCCAGCACTACCACCTGACTGCAGAAGAGCAGCATTCCCAGCCTGGTGTGGTGCTGCACTGCACTCCCAGCCAAAATGGCCCCACTCTACCCTCACCGCTGCAGCCCCATTGGGGAGGGGCCCCACTTCCAGCTACAGCAGGGAAATAAATGTGAAAGTGGGGCATTTAAAACTCCCAATTCACTTCCCTGCTGATGAGGATCCCAGGGCCCCAAATTGGCAGGGGCCCCTTGGCTTATGTCCAGCTGGCCCGCAAGTAATTTAGTCTGGAGCAAACCCACCCTGGGCAGGCATCTACATGTGCACCCATTTGGGAGTAGATTTGCTGCTCATGGCATGCAATCTGCTCCTGCTCCCTCTGGTCCTGCACTGGCTCCCTGCAGCAGCCAAGGGGAGCTGGAGGCCCTGGTTGCTCCTGTGTGGGGCTAATGGTCACCTTTAAAAGCCATCCCTGCTCCCTGGACCCTGCCTTCCTGGCCTGGAGCAGCTTGCAGAGAATGGTGCCCTTAGGGGGATTAATTTGCAGGCCAGCTGGGCATAAGCCAAGGGGCCCCTGCCAATTTGGGGCCCTGGGATCCTCATCAGGAAGTGAATTGGGGGTTTTAAAACCCCCACTTTCACATGTATTTCCCTGCTGTAGCTGGAAGTGGGGCCCCTCCCCCAAGGGGGCTGCAGTGGTGGGGGCGGGGTGGGGCCATGCTGGCTGGGAGTACAGTGCAGCACCACACCAGGCTGGGAATGCTGCTCTTCTGCAGTCAGGTGGTAGTGCTGGAGGGTGGGCTTGGGGGACTATAGCCCCTCAAAATTCACCTTAGCCCCTGTAGCCACTCCTCCAAGCACTGCCACCTGCCTGCACAGACACAGCCAAGCAGCAGCTCCCTGCTGGTCAGTGCAATAGGGCTGGTGGAGAGTGAGATGGAGCTGTGGATGGCTCATGGTGGGGTTGGGGAGGAGACTGGGCTGCTTCAGAGTGACTGAGAGTGAGGGAGGGGGAAGGTCCTGTTGGGGGAAAGTGTGTGGCTGGTGGTGTGTATGTGCATTTTTGTGTGCGTGTCTGCTTGTGTGCGTGTGCATCTGTGTGTGTGTGTTTGGCCATAGTGTGGGAGACGGGGTGGGGAGCAGGGAGAAGAGGAACCACGTGCCCCCCACCCCCAGTCCAGCAGGGTCCACTCACTCTCTTCTATCAGCACCAAGAGGGGAAGGGGCCTCTCCCTCACCCACAACCCAGCTCCCATGGGAAGAAGGGACCTCCAGTTTTGTGTTATGCCCTGGTACACCTTAACCTGCCTCTGATGGTGCCAGAATGCTGTGGCTCTCTCACTGGTGCACTTGCCTGCTGTGGCATGGATGCTCTAGCCCCAGGCCCCAGGAACAATGTTGACTGCCCTGGGCTTCTGCTAACCACCCTTTTCTCCATGCTGCCCCAGTGCAGCAACTGCCACCTGGCCTAGGTCAGTCTTAGCCCTGGTGGCCCTCGCATACAGTGCAACCACCTAGCCAGACTTACCACACTGTCCTAGGCCCTCTGCCACCATGATGCTGCTGCCCAGACCCTGTGTTGCCATCCAGACCTTGGCCTATAGCCAGCTGGAGTGGGACCTGGTGGCCAGAGGCTAGCTACAGGTGGCCCAGGGTGCTTCTGGGCCTGGCAGGTGTCTGTAGTACCCAACATAGCACAATGGCATGGGTTTGCTAGCCTTGTGGCAATGTGATCCTGGGGACCAGTGCTGGGATCTGGACAAGCTTCTGCACCTGACCTCAGACCTCTGCTGGGAGACACACTGGCCAAAGGCTGGCTGCAGGTGGCCTAGGGCCCCAGTGTCCACACAAGCTTTTAATGGCCAGGGGCTGGGGCAGGCAAAGAACCACCTCAGCCCTGGGGCTGCATAAACTAGGCTGAGGGTTCCCCCTTGGTGGTGGGGCTGATTGGGAAATACAGGTATTAAAAAGAAAGAAAAAAAAAAACCCACAGAAAAAAAGTGGGGAGGGCATGGTCCAGGGCAACCGGAGATGGGGATCCTCCAAAGAGATGCTCTGCTAGACAGCCATAGTGTCTCTATGGCTTCACCTTGCACTGGTTCTGAAGAACGCTGCCTCCACATGGAGGGCATCCTGGAGCAGTTCAGTCTGCAGCTTGATGGGGCTGGGCTCTGTCCCAGGTAAGTATGTTATGGGTGCCAGGGACTCTGGGTGTGGTGGGGGGGTGGACTGCTCAGGAGGGGTGCGTACCCCACCTGACCCCCGCATGGCCTGTAGCCAGAAGCAGTGGCCATTGGGGTGCTCAGGGCCCTCCTGGCACAGCCCTCCCATGCCGCAGGTCAGTGCAGTGCAGCCCTGGCTGCCTGGCAACTGGTGCTGCCTGTGCTAAATCGTGCAGCCTGACCCAGCTCGGCCGTGAGCTGTGTGCCTTTGGGCAGCTCTGGGCTGCTCATGGGGACTACAGGTTGTGCTGGCCTGAGTCCTGCCTCCATGGAACTGGCTTAGCCTGATGGCGTGTGGGGCACGTGCATGCAGGACTCAGCCTGGTGCAACATGCAGTCCCTGAGAGTGATGCCAGGCCCCAGGTAACAGCTTTAGAGGCCCAGAGCTGCTCAAAGGCACATGGCATTGTGCTGAGCTGCACTTGCCTGATGTGGCACAGGCAGTGCCAGGTGCCAGGTAGGAGCTGCCCCAAGCCACAGGGGCTGTGCCAGGATGGCCCCCAAGTGCCCTGATGGCCGCTGCTGCCTCAAGGAAGGCATGTGCGCTCTGTGAGGGGAAGCTGTGGCCCGGGAGGGGCGGGGGGATGCATGCTGTGGGTTGGCAGGGGACCCACCCCATACCCACAGCCTTCTTATACCCACAGTTCCCCTACAAACTACCCACATCCCCAAGCCACCCCCCCAAACCGCTCACCCACAGAAACAGCACCTAACTTTTTCATAGCACCTAACTTTCATACCTAGTTAAATTATAAACTCTGAATCAGAATATATGTTGTAAAGGGTACTAGACACCAAATACAAAACTTTTTTATGACATGGCATTCTGCAGTATTTTGAGTTTTTTGTGTTTTCTTTCAGCGTTCTCTCTTTTACATTTGCTTCTTATCTTCTTTCCATTTCATTACACGACTTTTTTGAACATCTTTTTAAAATTAAATATAGAATAATGTGTTAATGTTGCCATAGTGGATATGAACATATTGACTTAATTGGATGGAAAATGGAACTTATAAAGGAATGGATTACTAATGTATAAGAAGCTATAATAGACGTGCTGGGACAACACACAGAATGACAAGTCACTTTAAGAAGTTGTGTTGCTATGAGACCCTTTTACAACAAAGGGTAATAATAATATGCCTTTTAATTTTAAACAGGAAATAGTAAATGGATGAATGTTGTTTAATGAACAAAGGCATTAGAGATTTGTCTACATGAATGATCAGGTTAAACATTTTACTGGAGCAGGTTAAACATTTTCATGGCCACAGTATTAATGTATGCTGTGACTCTGAATTATCATTTGAGAACTAATTTATTATTCTATAATTAATAATTGTTAATTTCTTAAGTAGAATTACTTTTATTTGAACTGTAACTGGCATTTTCATAATACTTAACTGCATACAGCCTGATGTGCAAATCAATAAACATTTTTAGCAGGAACTCATTAGGTGAAAAATGGTTTTCCCACTTGCAATTTTTTTGAGATTTCACATTTTTCTTGTTCTGTATTAGTATGTAACCAAGATGTTTCGAGATTATTTTGTGGAAGAGAGAACATGTCCAGAATGCACAACAGTTCCTATGGTTAGTGTCCAGTTCCCATGGAGCAGATGTAGGAAATGCACATTGTAGTCCTTGGCTTGTAAGAAGCCAGGACTTGAGCCTCAAAAGGAAATGCATAACCGCTTGGCTGTTGGCTGACCTGCACTCTCTCTGCATCTTTCATATTGTCCAGAAACTCTACTGTAAACTTGATGGACCCTTCCCAATGAACATTTCATCAAAACTGGAAGATTACCGTGAACAGTTCAGTTTTTGACACATTATCTAGTTTCAATGAAAAACTATTTTGGCAATAAATTACTGACCTTCTTTACATATAATTCTGTGTGTGTGTACATGTATCTATATGTTAATATATATGTATGTATAGATATATTTCCAGTACCCAGCATTGTAAGCAGCTTAATAAGCTTGCCACTATGTCCTAAAATTTTCTTTTGTTATATTTTGATTTATTATCTCTTAATAACATACACAATTATCTATTGCTTAATAAAACTCATGCCTGAAATTAAACAAATTCAGAAGACATATTTAATGAGTAATTGGCAAGCTAAAATTACCTAATTGATGTGGGTATATTTTATGTATCTTAATGTTATTGCAAGAGGTTGATTGGTTGGTTTAGTTTGGTTGGTTGGTTGGTTTTCTTTCTTTTTCACTGTAGTATAAAGCAGGTTTTCCTAGTTTTTTTTGGAGAAAAGATCTTACTAGAGGTGCACATAGAATCATTTTCATGTCAGTTCAGCATCTCATCCGTCTTAAATCAACTTGTCATTGTTTCTGTATCCTTTTGTTGATCTGCAATATTGAAGGTGTCCAGTCACCTTTTTACAGACAAATTTATGAAGATATGATAGCACTTAACTATAAAAGAAAAATATTAATAAGTGCAACAAATAAAAAAGAAAGATTGTGTGATTAACTTTGCCTTAGTGAAAAGGCCTGATAATGAAAGTAAAGGAAAATAAATGGTTTTATTTTGTTTTCAGAGACATATATTTATTGTAATGAAATGTGAATGTTGATAGGGGTAGCTCTGTAGTTTCAGTTTTTTGTTTAATTCTTGAAAAAAGCTTTTTATTTTGACAAGGAATGCTAAGCAAATCAGACAGATGCTGCTCTTTCCCTACGTGCTGTATGGATTCTTATTCAGAGGACACTAAGGCCAACACTGCAGGAGGTTTTTTTGAAAAATAGATGCTCAGAGACTCAATCTGGAAGCAGTCTAATGCCAAAAGATGTAACATTCTCTTCTTCAGTTCCTTCCCCGTCCCCCTTTATTTTTCTACAAAATATCTGACATGCACTCACAAATTACACAAGAGAGCTCCTGTTCCTACATCTTATATAGACCTGATGCATTCTACTTAAAAAAAAAAATAAAAATAAAAAAATAAAAAGCTACTTGCATGTTAGCCAACCTTTAAAAAAAATGACATTTTGTCAAGTAGGAATTTATTTTTAACATTACCGTGATTCCATTTAGTAGTGGTGTAACTGGTCAGTGCTGTACCGTAGATAGGATTTGGTGGACAGGGTGGGATGTCACCACTTTTTTGCCACCGACATGTGTGTCAAGGAGCCATGTAAACATTTGTTTTCAGCAGCAACAAAAGGAAGTGACATCTACGCTCTCCCCCACAGCCTCCCAGCAGCAAATCCCCAGCTGTTAGTCTTATGCTGTGTGCCATCATTGCTGCTCTGCCCTCATCACTGCTGGAGCCAAGGGAGGGTAGGTGCGGGGTGAAACTACTGGGTTTGGGAGATAACATCTTTACCAGCAGCTTTCTGAAAAAGTTTGATTTCACTCAAGAGGCTCACAAAAGAGGTTGAGGATAAAAGGGTGAACCCTTTTCTAAACACAAATTTCTTTGCTGGTCACCAACAGGAATAAGGACAATTCTGAAAAGGGTAAGTGGATATATGAGTAGGTTTACATTTTAGCATGCATCTTCAAAGCTTTCCTCAGTGCAATGCCTCTCCATGTAATAACACTAAGAGTTAACGAGTATTGCAGCAGTTTTTACTTTTAAGAATATTATATATCTTCTTCTGCCATGCAGCAATCATGCTATTAAGGGCAAAAACAAAACAGCCAAGTTCCTGTCAACACTGCCCACATCACCATTCCCTCATTTACCTCAGACTCAAGAAGTCAGTAATTCTCTGTCAAGTGCAAAGTCTGTTGAATCAAGGCACAGCAAGTCAGCTCAGTTAATAGGTAGCTGTTGTCCCACAGCACTAGAGGGATGGTGCTCTGACTGATAGCTTTTTAGCCTTTTTGAATGTTCTCAGCACCATCAATTAATGATGGACCCAAACCCACCAGGAGGATCACCAGCGGTGAGCATCTGGTCCCAGCTGCATTCTCAGCCTCAGGTAAAGTAACCATGAAGCAACTCAGATGCTAAAGGAATTTTTTAAAATTCTGGCCTTGGTGCCAGGATCAAGATGGGCACAAATCTTAATAGCTTTGTGTTGTTTTTATTTTTTTATTTTATTTTAAAACTGTTAATTTGAATAGGACTTGTCTTGTTTGTTCTGATTGTATTCTTCCTTCCCGTCCCTATTCCAGTTTCCTTGTCTATTCTTCTTTTCTCCAAAGGAAGTGTCAACCCCCCAAAAGGTGAAACTACTGTGTTTGGGAGATGCATCTTTACTAGCAACTTTCCAAAACTTAGATTTCACTCACTCAAGAGATTAGAATAATCACAAGTCTTTGTGTTTTCACAGGGAAATGAAAAAGCTATGTCTCTTAGTATCATAGTACCTAGGGTCAGAAGGGGCCTAGAGCAGGCCATCTAGTCTGACCCCCCGCCAATGGCAGGAAACGAGTGCCAGGGTCACAGGACCCC
>JAGPOW010003642.1:30190951-30242813 GCA_030014935.1 Caiman crocodilus
CTTATTGGTAGAATAATAACCAAAAAATTGCCTATATTACAAGTAATACTGTGAGTTTTAATTCATTAGTATTTGTAAAGCAGTTACTGATCTTTAGAGTAAAGACACTCTTTAAATGAGTACCTTTATTATACAGGTGAAGATAAAGCAGAATATTATAGTAAATTATAGTGAAAAAAATCTCCATTCTGTCCAGCCAAAATTATTTAAATAGATTTACTATGCATGTAACAAGAATGAACATCAGTAGGAAGGACCAAAGAAACAGAGGTGTGTTTCTATTACTGTTTTTCTTGATTGAAAATAAACAGCGGACAGAGACTTAAAAAAAATAGATATTGATAGATATTAGTACAGGAATAAAAACATGAAGGCTAGTTGATATATAATATGATGGTAAGTAACAGATATTTAGCTATGTGACTACCATATAACAGCTCCAATATTAACATTTTCAGCTAGTGCTTCCATCTGGGCTGCTATTTTTTGAGATGAGAATTTGGCTGATAAGTGTTCTTTTTATTTTCTACACTGGTACCTTTACCTAAGTTACTTAGACAGGAACCAGGGTAATGATGCACCTTATAGACTAGCTAAATTAGAGATGCATAAGTATTTGTGAGCAGCAGTTCACTTCATCTGATATCTGTTAAAATAAACTGCTGCTCACTAAAACATATGTGCACCTAATTCAGGTGCACCTTTACCCTGCCTTCTGCCTGTCTTCAGATAAACAGGTTAACTTCCTATCTAGGTTGTCTAGGCATTTTTTAAATTACAGTCGGTAACCTTTTTGGTTAGTGACCAGATAAACGTGGAGGCATTATTAAATGAGTATGAGAGATCTTACCTCACTACAGATATGTAAAAGACTGTAAGATCCTGTACTTGAGATGTTTCTAAAAATCACTACACCTCAGCCTCTGAAGGACCAAAGAGGCTAGAGTTGTCTGTGTCTTAGAGTGCTTCCCTCCTTTCCCATCTTCATGTACATACAACCACTCTGCAATAGACAAAGAAACCTACTGGAATGTAACGACCTTTGTGCTCAACATAAAGTCTAGGATGTCTTTTGTTACCAGCTCATTAACCTTAAAATATCCATTATCATCTCTATTTAACCCAATTCGCTACTGAGAAAGGTGTATCAGCACTGGCTGCAAATTCTTCTTGGCAGTTCTTTTCCTTCTTTTGAAAGTAGCTTGTAATGATAAATGTATAGTTGATGTCCTGAACACTCCTGATACAATAAATAAATAAATACCTGCCTTGAGGGAGGATGAAAATACATCTTTGCTTCCTTCTCTTCTCCCTTCTACCCTAAGGATACAGAGAGGGTGCATCCATATGTGCACTTTACTGTGAAGCTGACTAATAATCTACATGTGTGCCTGTTATATAACTATAAATGTTATAGAACTTTCATGCACCAGAATGTATGGTTAGTGACCAGGGCTGATTGGGACATGAGGGTGCTACAGTGTAGGGACTGTCTGTTCGCTAGCCCTGCACTATAGCACCCTCGCACCCCAGACAGCCCCTGTGCAGCACATTGAGCCAGGGCAAAGCAGCTCTGGGCTGGCAGGCTGATTTCCTGGGTCCTCTGCCAGCCAAGGACTGCTCCCCCCCAGCTCAGTATGCTGCAGTCTCAGGAACACATGTAAATATACCAAGGAGAAATAAACTCCTGAATTTATTGCTATGTGCTAATTACACTTGTGGACACACCCAGAGACCACTCAAACCAGCTACATCTAGAGTCAAAAAGTAGTGGTATACAGTGGACATTAAGGACATCAAAAGGTGTAAGATGATCTCTTCCACTGTTATATTTGAATTGATGAGGAATTGAATCAAGTACTGCTAAACTGTGACAAAGACAATCTATAACCAATTAGACTCTGGTGATTTTACTTTGTACCTATTGTTTTGGAGTCATGAAATAGGTCAGGCCACCCTGGGAAAAGTTTGTTCTTGTTTGGATGGCAAGTACCCTGTAATCTTACAATGGGTTAACTGATTACATAAGTGAAAGGGTGAAATGCAATGCTTCTCTCAAATACTAGATGCCGCCTTTGATACAAGCTGGACAGGCACAAAGATGTAAGCTTGATTCCAGTGTTCTTGCAGTAAAATGTATAGATACATGTTCACCCATTAGGGTGACTCATCTGTCTGGCAAGCAACAGCAGTATCTAATTTGAAGTTGTCATTGTAAAATTCTTAAAAGAATTTTTAAAGTCACTATAGAGAGGAGACCTCTATAAATATGCTGTCTTTGTGCCTGTGCCTTCCCAGTATGAGTTTCTCCTGTTGCATTTATATTCATGTGTCTGCTACATCGCTAATGACTTTTCTTCTATAAATTGACCCTGACTGCTACTGTAAAATCTAGCTTAAATGAAGTGTGGCTTTCAGACTGGGCATATTATTAAAATATTAAAACACATATGGAATCATATTAAGATTTATTTATTTGGTATTTCAAGGCTGTTTTTTTAAGTTTGCCTTCTAACAGTTCAGATATGTTCCAAACCTGTAGCACTTTCCTCACACAAAAGGAGCATTTGCACATGTACAAAATGGTTCTAAAATAGAAATAAAGAACATTAAGACATTCTAACCTGGTGTCCTTTGATATTCACTTTGTTTAAATGTAAATGAATTGACAAAATGGAAGACAATAGGGAATTAGACCCATTGGCTTCCATATGAGTTATTAACCATTGAACAGCTGCAGAAATAAATCTCTTTCATGTTTATGGTTTGTATTTACAAATACTTGTAAATAATTTTATAAAAACAGAACAAGCTACTTGTGTAATTGAAAACAAGACATATTTGCATACGTATCCAAAAGTACAAACATTTGCAAACATTTTGTTTCCCTGCAAAAAGCTTCTGTATGTGCAACTGCCGCTGATAACAGGACCTTCAGTATGATCATAAACATTCATACCTTCAGTATGTTCATAAATGTGCTTGTTGGCTGACTTGTATCACAATATATAAATTGTAGACTGAAGCTCCTTTTTCTTTCATTTAAACATTAGCTTGTGTACCCAAAATTGAAGTCGATGTCAATTGAAAACCTGCCTTCTTGATGAGAGAAAACTATTTATATATTTAAGTATATATTGTCTTCCCCCCACTACAAATCCCAATAAATGACTCAGATATTAAATACCATAAAAGTTGTTGGAGATTGAGTAACCAGATGGTTTAAGATCTAGTAATAGATTATGGAGCTTCCCACCTGAGTTCAAGTCTAGATCAAGTTGGCACTGTCTGAGAATTATTGCTGCTTGGTGTTTTATGCAAAATGAACTGGAGAGTTCTACAGAGAACTTAATATAATGCAAATGTCACTAGCTGTTTATTAGTTTCAATAGTAGGTTTAATTTAAAACCCACTGAATTCAATAGAAAACATGTTAATTTCAATGGGATTAGGCTTTTTTTAAGGAGAATGAATCCTTCTCAACTTTTGAAGTGGTTGTTCAGAACAGGGATAAGTACATTGGTGAGCATCCTTGAGATACTTGTACTGCTCCTGCTTTTGAGAAACTTGTATTATAGATGACCAGATAATGGGGAAAACGCATCTATACCTATATCCTCTATATGAGATAATACCTCTGTAACCAGTATGGCACAATCCTTTAACAAGATCAGTTGTCTCCTGCTGTTCTTTATCCCTGTACTGAACTTGAGCATGACAGAGATTATCCCAGTGGGAAGACCAGAGGCTGAGAAATGCCCAGAGGTTGTTCCTCTGGGCCAAGTACAAAAGCCTGATCTGCAACCTGGCAAGTAGGAAAGACTTCAAAACAGCCTTCTTCATGAAATATTTTGCAGGGAACCTGTTGTGATCCTGGGAGGTGTGCTCACCACCCAACATGTGCCCATGGACCTGGGAACTGCTACGGTTCTACAAGGTCCTGAAACAGTTCCAGAGCAGATGTGAGCTATGGAAGGCCCTGCAACCCTGAAAAAATGCCATAAGATACAGGAGGTGGGACATAATGTCAACCATGAAGGTGCTCCCCAGTGATAGCAGCAAGGCCGTGTTGGAATGAGTCTCCCACAAGGACCTGCAGCAGGAACAGAGGGACCTGAACTGGCAGGTAGCCCACTGGGTACTCTGTGAGCACTGAGAAAAAGAGAGGCAGAAATGTCCACCAATCTGCCTAGAGGACCCTGCCTAAGGGAAGCAGGAACAATCAACCACCTCCTTTGCTATTGCCCATATGCCAAGAAGGTGTGGAAAAGGGTAAGCCTACTCCTTTGTGTGGTGACAGGGGTGAAGACCATGACCAGAGAGGCAGTGCTGTATGGGCACCCACTTCAACCAGTTCATCTCCTGCATCAGGAGCACCCTGTGGATGACCAGAAACCTACTTATGTATAGGTACACAAACCTTTCAGTCAAGGACTGTGTCAAGAAAGGACTGAGTGAACTGCAGGTATACTACCAGAAGACTGTAAAGATGACAGTGAAAAGATGGCAGAAATGATTTGGAAGAGAAACAATTGGCACAGACTTTTCAAGAACAACTCCCCTGGAGAAGACAGTGATGATGATGATTACAATGAGGAAGAAAACAGAGACAGTGAGGAAGAAGGAGGGATGAGCAATGAGGACAGCAGGGGAGAAGAAGGTGATAGCGATGACAACAAAGAAGATGACATGGACTAAGGGTTATGGAGGGGAACAGAGGGGTAGGAGGGCAGGGGTTGGGAAAGGATGGGGGAGACAGAGGGAGCACAGGCAGGCCAGTGCAATTGTAAGGGGTAAGGAGATGCAGATGGAAGCGTGGGTACGCGGGTGCATGAGTGAGATTGTGATAGGAATTTGAAGCTGTACCAGTGTACATGTGCTAGGGCCTGTCAAGTGAACTGGACTGATTACAAGACAGGGATGTGAAAGTAGAGGTGTGTGTGTATTTGTATATGTATACATATATATATATATATATATATTTTTTTTTTTTTTGTAAAAACAACCAAACAAAAAAGTTCCCATCAGCATGTCAAATGTGGAAATTTTGGCAGCAAGGGGAGGGTGTCGGCTGGCTCTAGCCCTCTTGGTGTTGGCTTGGTTTTTCAGGATCTTCAGACCCAGTTCCAGTTCCCTGCAGAGGGAATGCCTGCTCATTTTTTAAGGGTCAAAAAAACAAGATAATAGGTTCTCATCACCATTGTCGGCACCACAGCAGGGTGTCAGAGCTTGCTCCAGCCTCTTTGAGAGCTAGCCTGGTATTGCAATATCAATACCAAGCGTGGTGCTCAATCCCTCCTGGGGAGCAAATGTCTGTTTTATTAAGGGCCACACATGCACACAAAAGGTTCCTATCAGTATATATGCCCAATATGGGTCATGTTTTTTATAGTCATGCTCACTGTTGGTTGCATTTAATTAATATCATAGTTGGTTTCTATTACTGAGCACATGCTGGTTTTGGCACCCATTTCACAACAGACAATGTATCTAATGAGGTTTTTTTGTAGTTATGAGGGTTTTTTCCCCCATGCTGGTTGGGGGGGGGAGGGGGTATGGGGGACAGACTCTTTATCTTGTATTTAGGTAAATAGGGTACATAAAAAACCCAACAAGGATAACAGGAATGGAGAGGCTTCCATATAAAGAGAGAGTGTAAGTTGACTAAGACGTTTCAGCTTAGAGGAAAAAAGATAACTTCAATAAGAATTTTATAGAAGAAAGTAAATAAGTATTTACTATTTATTTTATTCAACTATCACATGCAATGTGATTATTAGGAAGCAGATTTAAAACAAATGAAAAGGAAGTTCTTTTTCATATTGTGTAATTAACCTGTGGAACTCATTGCCACAAGATGTAGAGGCTGACAATTTAACATGGTTCAAAAGAGGATTAGGCAAATTCATGTAGAACACGAGTATTAGGGTTTAAGATGATCTCCAGATTAAGACTCCCTAGGGCTTCAAATACTGGGAGCACTAAGGAGAGTGGGGAGGGGTTGAACCAACCTTGATAGGCCCTGCATAAATACTTCCTTGTAGCACTCACTGGCCAGATCCAAATGTGCAGGCATGAGCAGTTTGTGGTGATGCAAACCTCTTTGCATCACCACAAACCGCACACCTGGAACATTACAATGTTCCCTGTGCTATAAATTTGCAGCATGAAGGCAAATAATTTTGCTACTGGGGAATCCCAGTAGGAAAAAAAAAAAAAGAGTGAGGAAAAAAGCATCACCACACACATGACAGGAGCATAAGTCAGCAGACACAGAGGCTTGGTCCTACAGGGAGATGCTTTGGCTCACACCATAATTGAATGCATGGCTAAGTGCCACCTGGTGGCTGGAAGCCCTATCACTTGAGGGGCTCCCAGCTGCAGCCCCACCACCTGCTGCCAGCCCCACATGTGACAAGACTTACAGTGGGGGCAATGTTCCTGGCACTGCCTCAGCTATGAGCCTCATCAGCTGCAGGGCTTGCAGCGGAGAGAATGCTGCCCCCTCCCATGAGCTTCATAAGGTCCAGAGCTTGTGTGGGGGACAGTGCTGGGAATGCTGCCACTTCTGGGAGCCTCATCAGCTGGAGGGCTTGTATCAGCGGCAGTATTCTTGGTACTGCTCCTACTGTGAGTCCTGTAGCTGATGTCGGCTGTGAGGTTTACAGTAGAGGCCGTGCCAGGAATGCTGCCTCCACTCTGAGCTGCATCAGCTGCATGGCTGGCAGCCTTGGGATCTGGTGCAGGGGGTGCCCAGGATTGTGATCCCAGGATCCCTCTGCACCAGCATTACGGAGTGATGGGATCTAATGCACAATCCCGCAATCATTTCTCTGCCTTGAACATGTGGCATGGCAGGGGGTGCAATTTTGTGGATTGTGCATTAGATCCCATTGTGCCTTCACCTGCATATGGAGAGGGGCCAAAGTATACTGCTTTGAGTGTCACTGAGCTAGGTGAGCTAAGTGTACAGACAAATGCACTGACACACAGAACTGTCTAATGCACAATCAGTCTGGGGGAAGCAATGAAGCAAGTGACCATGCTCCATTTCTTTTTACAGTAGTTAATTCTTAGAACAGTGAGCACACAGCAGAAAAAGAAGGGCTGGGAACTCCATTTTTCCTCCCACCAGAGTGTTAGGAGTTCTTGCCTGGTGAGCATCTCAAAAAAAAAAAAAAAGGACCAACATATATGCCCTTTGAAACATTGACCCCTAAAATCTTCAAGTTGATTAAGGTATAGTAAACCTGGTGTATACTAGGGTAACAAAATTATGTCTTGATAGACGCATGTAATTTTGAGGTGAAAAATCTCCCCTCTAGCTGTCTATTAGTGGGCATAAAATATAATACGGCTGCAACCTCCAAATAAGGACTTCTTAGGTCTCTATGTTGGAAGCTGTAAGGGTAGGAAGGTAGACAATGGATCATTCTGAAAACGCCTTGCATAAATGCTCTTCCCCTTGGCAGCTCTATGATCTATGGTACTGTTAGCTTTTGAATTGTGGCGTAGGCTTGTTGTCTGACCATTATGCCATTTCTTAGGTTCTTATTGGAGGTTTTTAAGCCTGGCTAGACAGAGCCTTGGCTTGGATGATATAGTTGGGGATGATCCTGCTTTGAGCAGGGGTTAGACTAGATGATCCCTTCCAGCTCTAATTTTCTATGATTCTATGTTTATTAATGACCTATAACCAGAAGAGTTTGCCAAATTAGGCCCCACATTAAGAATTCAAATAGAAAAAAATATTTGAATTGAAATAGAGAATTATTAACTCTTAAGAGTTAAGGATTTAAATAGAGTGGCTTGAATAGCATTGAAGGAGATTTATTTTGCTTTTATTTCTATTATTTATTTTTATTTCTAAACAAATCTGAATCTCTCCTATGGAGGAAGAAATGAAATATGTTGCTAATTACCTTGGCCCTTTGATGGGCCACAGCTCCAGCTAGGGTTGAGTCACTGACTGCTGTCTGATCCTGCCGCAAATAAATTTAAAGCCAGCAGGGAAGAGAGGAGTAAGCTGTCTATAAAACCAGTCTCCTAGCTTTGAGTGTCCTGGTTCGACTCTTGTCCCTACTTTTGCTTTCTCTTTCTATACTGTTTATCTGTGTCTGGCTTTTGATTTTGGCTAGTTCCTGACCATCATTCTCAGCTTCCAATTCCTGGATCATTCCTGGCTCTAGCTTCTGAAATGGGTATGATCTGTGGCTTCCTGATTCTGGCTTTCTAGCTTCAGCCAGTTCCTGACTCTGTGTGCGCGTGTGTGTGTGCGCATGTGTGTGTGTGCGTGCGCGCACGCGTGCACACACACCTCTTGCTGATTTTGTGTGTGTTGGGTTTGTATCTGGGGGAAATATGTAAAACCCTATAGGGAAGCAGAGGATTCTTCAGGCCAATTGTTTGAGAGTGAGACTGCAGTGTGGCAATCCCTGAGCGCACAAGGCCAGGGTGATGTCATGCAAAGTAATAAAAGGGGAGCTAGGCTGGTTTGGGGGAGAAGAAGCTGCTAGCAACTGCTGAAGAGTGCTGCCTCCCCCAAGGGAGGAGGAGTTGCAGAGAGCGAAAAAGGAAGCTCAGGTAGAGAGGAGAGAGGGAGAATTGTATCAGTGTCTGGGAACTCCTCTTTTCTTTCCCATTTTCCTCTCTCTTTTGAGGTTTTAAGGGATTAATACAGGGGAAAGAGTACTGGTTCCTTGCATTTGCACGTCGGGATTTAGGCCTGGCAGTTTTAACAGTGTTGGAACTAGGAGTTCCTAATCCTGATAGTTTGGGCTGGGGTTAAGGCTTGCAATTTTTTGTATCTAGTGGAGCCTAAGACTCAAATTGTCTGTGGCCCAGGCCCAGGGGGTAGGCTTGGTCTTTTCCCCTTGGTCTTCCCCCCTCTCTTTTGATAGTCTTTTCTTTTAGTTGGCTGTGTGGTTGGGCCTGCTGTAGCCATTAATCAACCTGTTTCCCTTGGAGTTTTTCCTGCATTTTGCATTTCAGCAGGCCTCGTAATCCAGCCCAGAAGTGTGGGGTGCATATATGCTGTCTGAAACCACAGTCACTCCCCACACAAACGTATAGCTTCTCCGTGGGAGCCAAGTTTGCCACGCTGCTATCCCTTCAAGAGCACCGAGGGGCCCCTTGCACTGCTGAAGGACTCACACTCTCAAGTAGTATCCCCTAGTGCAATGCAACCTATAGACTATGTCATGTAGTTAATAGTGTTTCATACTGCATTCTCCTGTTTTTTGTGTTAAAATCTATGTTGGTTACGCTGCTTGTGAGGAGCGGGTTATTGTTTATGTGGGACACTATTAATTGATTTAGTGTTCCCAGATTTCTGGGTTGGGGCTTGAACCAAAGTAAATACATTTAGTACCACAAAAATTGAACCCAGCCCTTGTGCTGCTAGCCAGTGCCCTGCTGAAGGGTTATATAACTGTCAAGTCTGACTGTCATGGCAGATCCACATCTTTAACTGTATTTAGGATATAACTCATCAAAGATATTTAGCTATCTATCTTATTTTGATTTCAGTTGGGAGCTATGCAGCTACATAATTTTGAAGATGTGTTTATTCAATTCCAAAAGGGGGGCTTAAGTGCTATGGTGATGAGCAGGATAGATTTTTTTATATGGTGCATGAGTATTTAGAGACTCAAAAATGTAACCAACTTTAGCATTAATTATTATTCAGCTGAAAATGCACACTGGAAATGTAACACTTCTTCCTGTTGTTCCTCTTTTTAAAATGTTGTCATCCTGCAAGTGAACAAAAGCAATAATATGGGATTTAGATGATAGGTTACACAGCACAAATAAGAGCTTTTGTATCCTTGTAAATCATGATCAGTCCCTCAATATGAGGATGACAGTCTTCTAGTCAATGTCATGTTGGGTTGTGAGCAGCCAGGAGATCAGTCTGAGAATTGGGTTGGGGCAGGCCAAGCCAGGAAGCTGGAGGCTCAGGAAGAGTGCAAAATCATAGGACAAAATGCGTTGAGAAGCCCAGAGGCAGAAGGAACAGTGAGGCAGTCTGGGTTCAGGTTGAGGCCTGTTGCCCAGACACTGTGCATGGTTTAAATTGAGGGAAGTGTGGGGTCAGCTGACCTTAACTAACCATTCCTGTAGCAGGCAGTGGGTGAATGGCTGGGCCCTGATTGAGCTTCCAGTGAGCTTTGCCCAGTGTGGTCAGCTGAATGGCGGACTGGGCAGAGAGGCCAAAGCCACAAGTTTGAGGCTGTCGTCTGACAGTAAGGAAGTTGTCAATGAGTTCATAGATGACTGAGGAAGCTGATCTGAGATCCACAGATATGACAAGTAGTTTCAGGAAGAAGGAGTAGATCTGTTAAGTCAGGTCACTGCTCTTTCTGTTTGTCTTAACAAACTACCTGAAACTGCTCCCTCAACTTTAACCAAGTCCACTGTTTGCCTAAAACTGTTTCATCTAAACACCTCTCTTGCATACGCCTCTTCACTGGAGTCCTATGCAGATCAGTTTACTTCTCACCCATAATTCAGGATTCTTTGAAGTGAGTGCACAGAGGTGGCATTAAGCTGAGACATCTTGAAGCTCTTCCAGTCCACTGTGCAAGTTAGCTGTGTATGTGCATGTATGCAATGTGACAGATGGAGATAAGGAATGCTTATACCTCATATTCTTCTCTGCTAGCCTGGGACTTGAGAGACCTTGATCCAAATCCCTGCTCAGCCATACACTTCTATGCTGCTTTTGCAGCACACTTAGGACTGCTGCTCAAGCACAGCCGGTCTACTCTTCAACCCTGCATATGCCAAGCCCCAAAATGAGATGGTGAAGCTGCCCTTAGAGCAATCCCACTGCTGGTCTTGAGCATGCCAAAGACCAAGCATGCTTGAGAGCACTCACAGCTGCCACTGTCTCTGGCAAGCTTGAGAGGAATGAACTCTAGGTCAGATTCACTTCCAGGTTTGGCATGTGCTGGGTTGGCAGATATATACACTTGAGAAGGGCATGCCTAAGAGCACTGTAGAAGCAGCATACTTTTGTCTGTCAGTGTTTCATCTGTAAAAAGAGGACAATAGTACTGTCTGGTATCATAGGCTGTGAGGAGAAATACACCAACATTATGAAGTCTTTGGGCAGTAGAATAATGGTGAGTGAGCGTATACATGCACATAATAGAGGGAAGGCTGTCTTAATTATAACACAGCATTTGCCTTGACCTGCTGCATGTTGAAACCACATGCCTTCTCCGTAAGTTAGCTAACACATGGTAATATAATTTTTCCTGGTGTGAATACACCCAAAGAGCACTGCAGTGTTCAGGTAGTCATGTGCATAAAACTGGGGTAAGTTTTACAACAACATGGAGCTATTTGGGTGGATCAGAATGATTTACATTTAATGTTTTTAATTAATGTTTAAAGTATTACACAAAGGCAAGGATTAGGAAGACTCGAAGTGGATTCAATGTTTTTGGGGTGGGACCATTTTGGCTTCACTCAGTTCTATTATGTACTTTCAAATATGGAATATATATACTTTTTTGCTCTCATTTAATGCTTTCAGAAAGCTGTTGTTGATATATGAGGGATTTATGTGCATAACTAACATAAGCACTAAAAAAGAATAGACCCCTATAGCCTCTTTCTGTCTGTATAAATCTTCAGATGTTTCAAGCTGTCTTTTGATACTCTTCAGAAGTATAGATGGAGCATGCTTGAGGATTTAAGTGTGATAATCTCATGCTGCTAGTAATATAATAAGTAATATTAAATGTCAGAAGGTAACAAAAGAAAGGCTGCTTTATTTTTCCTTTTCTAGCCAAATAAATGTAGGAGCTATTCAAGTCAGAGCAATAGAATATTTCCCAGACAGGAGTGGCAATCTAACTAACATCAGTGCTTTACCATTCTTTTTCTGATTTATAATAGAGTCAGTCTTGGTTGATTTGTACTTATTTTATACATGTGTCTGGGCATCCAAAAGAATTAAGTGCTAACCAATCTCATAACATGAGCACTGACAGAAGATATTACAGGTCACAGGAGGCAGAGTTACTGACCACCCGCTAAGTTGCATTTATTAAGTGGAAAACTCATAGGAAAGCTGCCACTCTTGCCAACATTTTGTAGAAGGACTCAGTGGAAGCTGTCAGTCTTGGTGCAGTTGATTTGTACTATAATTAATGAAAAATACAAATAAAAAAATAAGCTTCTGAACAGTCAGTGAATGGCTTGCCAGGTCATATTTCTAAAATATTCTTATCCAGATGGGCTTGGAGTTCAGTATTTTATAATCCACAGAGACTTTGTATTTAACATTCTCTAACCTAAAAGGACTTTTGAGCTTTGTATTTCTTTACAGATGTTCTCTGTTCCTAGCTGGTGACAGGTGAGTGAAGGAGTGAGTGAATGTGTGTTGCTGCTACTATGTATAAAGAGTTAAAAGTGTTGAATTTTGCTCTTGAAGCAGTGATTCAATCTTTAATAAATATGAAAAACATATAATAGTAGGGAATGCCCTGAAGACAGAGATGAGGAAGATTGAAATGTGTTTGGAAATTAGATAGGGTGGAAGCACCCAGAAAAACACAGGTCGAGACTTTTTGTATTGCCTGAGTTGTTTCCTTCTTTTTATATTAGTGGTGGATAATACAGTGCATATTTTATGTACAGTCCTTCTTAGATACCTGGTGTATTCTGTATCCAGCTATCCTGGATACACTGGAACACCATGGTACAACAGAGCTGCATAACTTTTTGTGAATACTTTAGCTGTTGTTGGGCTCTCATAAGCACTTGCACATATCAAGTACCTTGTGACTTTATCCTTACTAGCGCTGGCAGGGCACACGTGGTTTGACCTGGCCACAGCTTGATCTAATGGAATTAAGTTTCAGTTCAGGTAGCAGAAACTAATTGTTTAAATCAAGGGATCTCAGGATCAACTCCTGCTGCTGCTGACCCTTTTCAACATTACATTTTAGTAGGAATGACAGGAAATAAAAACTCTGAATACCTAAGGCACAAATATGTTGTTACCATAATGGTCCTAACCTAAGCTGCAGGGGAATCTACTTAATCTAGTTCTCCACATAGGGGCAAGAATTCTTAAAAAATAATTGCCTTTTTAAAAATCTGAAATACTTTTAGGAAGGTTCTTTCCAGCCAGTGCAAATTATTGTCTTTCTTAACTACAGTGCTATATCCAGTAACTCTGAAATATAAAGAAAATGATCTGCTAATTTTACCAAATGCCTTATATGATATAAACCCCATGAGAAATAGCAAGAGTAAATGAACTGCATTGTGTACAATCAACCCTGTCTACTCCAACTATAGTGGGTCCCAGGTCTCTGGGCCTGAACAACAAAGGAAAGGACTTGCTTGTCTAAGCATGATATTTATTCAGTTATTTCTACGATTTTTTTGTGCTGCTGTCTCCAAAAAGGCTCAGAATGGCTTACGATGAAACAGTTCAACAAGGACAGCACTTCCAAAAGATAGCCAGGCTTGTGTTGTGGTGGGGCTCAGGGTGGAGGGAGTTCCAGAGCTGATGGTAGTGAAGGAGCGTAAGCCAGTCTTTCCTTGGGGAAGAGAAGCTTGACTGGACCCTAGAACCATGACAGGATGGGACCTTGCTAGTATGAAGGCTAGCTCACTCATATATTCATAAATGTACTTCTCAGCCTTCAGATGCAGGAAGGACATTTCAAAACGTTCATCTGTAGTATTGGAGATATATCTGGATTTAGTCTGGCAAGGGAGGGAATCAGTTCCTTGTGCCCGATATGTTTCATTGGTTGTTTTCTGTTGATTTCAAGAGAAGTTAAAATGACCCCATTTGGGTTCATCTAGGACCTGTTGGTGACTGTTAAAACCAACAGAATGGTGTTCTACTTGAGCTTTTGCAGCCTGGCTTATTAAATCCCTGTTACGCATTTTTCTTGCTTGTGTGTTGGGCTTTTTTTGTTTTTTTGGTTTTTTTTGCAAAAGCATAGAGTTAAGTCTGGATTCCAGGCCACTCCTGACTTCCATAATGTGATCATAAGTACTCTTTGCACTGCTGTTGGGATAAAATTTTAAATTTCCTGTCCAAAAAGCTGTGTGTAATATTGCTATTTGCTCTATTATACGTCTCTTGTTTCACTACAGAGGTAGTTGCATTGTTGCTGGATACATTGAGATGTTGTCTAAATGGTAAAGCACTTTGGAATCAGATATCACTGCTGTTCTCTCCCAGGATATGTCTCAGTGCCTTCTCAAATAACGTAAGGTGATATTCAGAACACACAGAGAAATTAGTGATTCTGAATAACCACTTTGGGCATGTCCTTACAAGTGGGAACATGTGTTTCCTGAGGGACAAACAGGTAAGGGACCTGATCAAACCCTTCCAAAACCTTGCTCTGGGGAGGGGAGGGGAGGGGAGGCTGGGATCAGCACCTGGACTGGCCCCAGCAGCCTTACCGGGGGCCTCTGGGAGCTGCAGCTGCAGTGATCCAGCAGCAGGAAGCCTGGTCAGCAGTTGAGGTGTGGCTCCAGCCAGCCAGGCTCTGGTTTCAGGCAGTGTGCCACCCCCACGTACCAAATGCAGTATGCCCAGCCCCGGCCTCATGAGGTAGATCCGTTTCATTGGTCTGTGGGCTCAGTCTGGGCCAGCCCTGGATCTAGGACACAAGACCAGTCTGGTGCAGGCACTGCATGCAGCATGCATCTCAGACTAGCTCTGTGCTCTGCTACGTGTGCCACCCTGCTTTTTTTACACCAGGATCTCCTGGTGTCAACCTTCCTCTCCCCCTGCCCCGTCCCCTCCCCACCCTGTGCTGCTAATTTGCAGTGTGGGGAATGCTTACATGTGTGGCACATGTGATGTGCAACACTGCAGATGGCTCTGCGGCACTGCATCCCACATGTTCCCACTTGTCTGGATGCATCCTTTGAGGTAGTAGATGCTTTTTTTGGTACCGTCTCAGGTTATGTCAATTCCTCCCTCCCCTTCCAAGTGACGGGGCAGCTCTTCTCCAAGAGGGCTCTCCATCATTGGCCTGATAGCTAAGCACTGACAGCTTGCTTTTTGAGAGCAAACACTAGCTAGAGATACCACACAGGACTATTTTCAAAGTCACAAACTGTTTTCTTACAATCCAGAGTCCTCAAGGGGTATCTACATAATAAAAACACTGTCATGGAGTCATAGAGTAGTAGGTCTGGAAGAGACCTTCAGAGTTCTTCTAATCTGACCTGCTATCTAAGACAGGATTATCCCTATCCAAACAGTTCCATAAAACCAAAATCTAAACTCTACACAAGACTACCATCAACCCTGACACAGCATAAACCTAATACCCTAACCTGCCACAAGTAAAGCAGGGGAGCCATGCAGCCAATGCCCTGCTTCTATACAGTATTATCAATCTATGCTTAAGAGGTCCTGGGTGGAGGGCCATACCGCCTGCTACAGAGAAAGGCAAAACCCTCCACAGTCCATCCCAGTCTGACCATGAGGTAAAATTCCTTCCTGACTCCAAATATGGTGATTGGTCTGACCCAAAGCAGAGAGGCAGGACCTTCTAGCCAGAAACCTCTGGAGTTACTCCTAGCAGGAATACTGGCATATCCAATATAGCGGAAAAGGGGCGGGGTGCAACCAGCAAAGCCCAGAAGCATGGGAAAAACCCATGGTAGACAACAGGAATAGCTATACTTAGACCATCCCAGACCAGTGGCTGTGCAACTTCTTTTTGAACACTTCCAGTGATAGAGAGTCCACAACTTCCCTAGGCAGTCTATTTCACTGCCCCACTGTTCTACAAGTGAAGAAGATTTGCCAGATATCCAATTTCAATTCATTTTGCTGAAACTTCAAGCCATTGGTCTACATCCTCCTCTCTGCAGGAAGAGAGAAAGGGTGCTTTCCCTCTTCTTTGTGGCAGCCTTTCAAATATTTGAAGACTGCTATTATGTTCCCTTTTAAGTGACCTTTCTGCAACCTGAACATACCTAGCTCCTTCAGCTTCTCCTTGTATGACTTGCTTTCTCATCTTGATTGCCCACCTCTAGGCCCTCTTTAACTTCTCCATGTCCTTTTTAAAATGAGGGGCCCAGAACTACACACACTACTCAGTATGAGGTCTAACCAATGCTGAGTAGAGAGGCTCTATCGCCTTCCATGTCTTGTACCTAATGCTTCTTTTGATGCATCCCAAAGCTGCATTCACTTTTTGTGATGCTACATCACACTGCAGATTCATATTGAATCTGTGATCTACCAAGGCTCCCAAGTCCTTTTCCATAGAGCTGCCATCCAGTCAGATGTTCTCTATTTTGTATTTGTGTTTTTGATTATTCCTACTGAGGACTAGCACCTTGCATTTGTTCACATTGAACTTCATTCTCTTAGCTCTAGCCAAACTTTCCAATCTGTCAAGTTCCTTCTGAATTATGCTTGCATCCTCCAACATGTTTACAATCCTTCCCAATGTTGTGTCATCCATAAATTTACTCAAGAAGCTCTCTCTGCCAGCATCCAAATAGTTAATAAGCATATTGAACAGCAGTGAGCCTAGGATAGACCTCTGTGGGACTCCACTTGAAACTCTTACCATTCTGACATGGACCCATTAATACTTGCCCTTTGCTTGTGGCCATTGAGCCAGTTAACTATTCACCTTTTAGTAGTTTTATCTAGCCCACATTTTGCCAATTTGTTTATGAGAAGGTTGTTCAAGACCTTGTCAAAAGCCTTGCTAAATTCCAGATACACAATATCCACAGCATTTTCTTCATCCACTCAAGTAGTTACTTTGTTGAAGCAGATGAGTTTCCTACCCCTGTTTTAATGCTATCCTTTAAAGCAGATGATTCAAGAGGCTAAGGAACATGGGACTCTTCAGCCTGGAGAAGAGAAGGCTCTGGTTTGTTTGACATGATTTCTTTTTCATAAATCCATAATGCCTGCTTGCGATCAGTCTTTCCTCCTCGTATTGCTCCAGATGTGAGATTCTGCATTCCCATATTACTTGGAAGAAAAAATTCTTAGAAGTGTGTCAGTTCTGTAATGCTATACAGTATCCTTGGACTGCTATATCAAAATGTAATTTGGATAGTTGGAAAGAGAGAACTTTAGGGTGTGGACAGTTGAATCATCCGCTTTAAAGGATAGCACTAAAACAGGGGTAGGAAACTCATCTAGCTTCATGGGCTGGATGAAGGATGTTGAGCTGGTACATGGGTTGGACTGGCCCCATAGACTGGCCCCGCGTGCTGTGTATGTGCTGGCTCCAGCCCCATGTACCAAATGCAGCATGCCCTGGCCCTGGCCGCATGCAGTAGATCCATTTCATTGGTCTGTGGGCCCAATCTGGGCCAGCCCTGGATCTAGCACACAAGACCAGGCTGGTGCAGGCACTGCATGCAGCATGCATCTCAGACTAGCTCTGTGCCCTGCATTCAATACATTTCCCAGACTGGGCCTGCATGCAGGACGTACACTGGGTCCAGCCCCATGCATCACATGCAGCGTGTTCTAGACAGGTTTTGTGTGTCACATGCAGCACGTAGGGCAGGGGCCAGGCTCTGCAGTTTGCATAGCTGGTTTGAGACTCCCAGGTAGCACTGTGTGCCAAATGACAGAGCTCTGCTAGCCAGATTCAGCTGTGTCTTTGACACACCTGCTTTAAAGGGTATCGGTTGCACTGCTGCAAGTAAAGCTAAATTGTTGTAATTTAACCCCTTCTCATTCAGAAATAAGGTGTTCAGGTTTAATTATGTGTGTGAAGAGACAAAACAGTTCTAGAAGATTCAGCTAAACATGTGGTAAGGTCCTCCTCTTGCACCTTGAAGCAGCACAATTGTTTTGTTTGACCATGCCTTGCATTATTAAATCATCATTTCCAATTAGAATCTGTAACTTATAATACAAAATGTTTCACTTAAGTATTGATAGAGTAAATTATCTGTTAGTAGCATTTTAATGCCATATCTGAAAGAAACTGTTCTCGAATCTGTGGGCAAAATTTTGCTTGATAAGTTTACTTGTATGAATAATCATTTATGCTTAGTTCTGGGAGGTTGTTTTGTACATTACAAAGAAAAGCTTTCTACAAATTAGGCCTCATTACTGCTTTGGATATAAATAAAGATGGAGAAACTGAGGCAGGCTAAGAGTAAATGATCACAGATCCTAAGATTCGTGAGTTAAGGACAGAAGTAAGAACAGGGCTAACATTCTGATTCTCAGCATCTTACAGTAAATAATAGATACCCCTTCAGACCACCTGCTTCCCCTTTGATATGTGCTCTACATTCTCACTAGTGCATGATATTTCTGCTCTAAGAGTTTCATAGATTTCATAGACATTAGGGGCTTGAAGGGATAGAGTCCAGCCCCCCTGCCATAGGCAGGAAGTCTGCTGGGCTCAAATGATCCCAACAAGATAAGCATCCAAACATTTTTGGAATGAGTCCAGAGTAGGGGCTTGCACCACCTCTGAGGGGAATCTGTTCCAGACCTTGGACACTTGGACTATAAAGTAGTTTTTCCTTATGTCCAGTCTAAGTTGGTCTTCCAAAAGTTTGTGGCCATTAGATTTTCCTATCCTTTGCGGGGTCCTGGTGAACAACTGTTTTCCCAGATCCTGGTGCACTCCTCTTATATACTTATAGGCTACCACCAAGTCCCCCCTGAGCCTTCTCTTCTCCAGGCTGAAGAGTCCCATGTTCCTTAGCCTCTCCTCATAAGGCTTGCTTTCTTGGTCTTTGATCATGTGGGTGGCTCTCCTTTGGAATTTCTCAAGTTTATCCACATTTCTCCTGAAGTGGGGGCCCAAAACTGGACACAGTACTCCAGCTGTGGCCTCACTAAGGCCAAGTAAAAGGGAGGATGACATCCCTGGTTTTGCTTGAGATGAATTGGTGGATGCATGCCAGAGTTTGGTTTGCTTTGCCAGCTGCATCTTTGCATTGGTGGTTCATGTTCATCTTGTGGTCAGTCAAGACCCCCAAGTTTCTTTAGGTCATGGTGCTAGTGAGCGTAGCTAAGCCTATAAGTATGATGCTGATTTTTCCTCCCAAGATGGAGCACCCTGCATGTCTCTGCATTGAATGCCGTCAGGTTTAGTCCGCTAACTTTGTAAGCCTGTCCATATAAGTTTGTATCCCCAGCCTGTCCTCTAGTGTGATTGCCTTTCCCCATATTTTAGTGTCTTCACCAGGCTGTATCTGATGCCCAAGGCCAGATCATTAATGAAGATACTAAAGAGTATGGGTACAAGTACTGAGCCCTGAGGGACACCACTGGTCACCTTGCACCTTGTTGGTCTGCTCCCGTCAACTAACAATCTTTGGATCCGACCCTGGAGCCAGTTCCCAAGCTATCTGACCACAAGATGGTCAAGGCTGCAGTTCTCCAGCTTAACCATGAGTACATCATGGGAGACCAAGTCAAAAGCTTTCTTGAAATCTAGATATATTACATCAATCATGTTTCCTTTGTCCAGGCAATGCACCTGGTCATAGAAGGAGACGAGGTTGGTCAGGCAATGGAGTCTGCTGCATGTTCCTGAGGCTGGAGGCATGTAGACTCAAGTAGTTCACAAGATAAGTTTGGTCAGTTTAGATAACTTTATATTTAATAGTTCTTACATTATGTATGTGTGTGTGTGTGTGTGTGTGTGTGTATAAATGTATAAATAAATAAAAATAAAAAGGTAAGTACTATTATATGTATAATTATGCTACTGAGAACATAAGCAGTTTTGTTCTCATTTTCTTTGTGAAAAACCTCGATTCAAATCTCTGTCTGTTTCATTGGCCCAAAAAGAAACTCACTGAGTTCTGTTAAGTATTTCTTGCAATTCAGACGAGGCTCAGGTCCAGTCTCTGAACCATGAATTTCCTTGAAGTTTTTGCATTGGTTGTAGGTCTTTCTTCTGAATAAATTGAGGCTTGATTTCATTGCTAACTTCATCTTTCTGAACAAATAGCATTCTCCTCTGTTGTCTTTTATAGTACTCCCACTTAATTTCTTTCTGTCCTGAGCAGCTGTGAAAGTCAGACACATCACTTCTTGTCAGAAGTCTAGTTTACAGCGTACTCACCTGGTTTCCCCTGGTTGTCTTTTAAAAATAATTTTCCTTTGGTCCATTGTCATTTTGGGTGTTCTTTGTTGAAATCTCTCTTTTCTTGCCCCCAAGTACAATAGCTTGTACTTGTTATCTTTCACAGAACATTGTCTTGAATCTGAAATAGTTCAGGCACTCAGTGTCTGAGGTAAGCTCACCGTCTTTACAGTTGAGTGGCTGGGAGACAGGTTCAGTGCAAACTTTGTAGGTGGCACTGCCTTGTGCCATTATGCTCTTTGTTCTTAAGCTTTGATTTTCTTAGTGGATCCTCCAAGAATCTGATTCTTTTTTGACCTATTTCACACTTACTCCAAAGTAGTTTCTCCTCATCTGCAATGGTGTGAAAGCAAAAATAATCCCATCTTGGAAATCATGAAGGTTGTTCCTTTACCATCATCTTCAACAAATTTGGAAATGAGCAATCTGATCCCTTTCCCTGTGTTTGAAGATACAGATCACAATCATAGAGAAAAGACTTTTACTGGCAGGTTTTTGCAAGAGCTGCAAAAGTTCCTGACCAACACTTGAAGTTTTCTCTTGCTATGTATTTACCCTCTGATGTGCTGTGTTTCCTTAAATATATGTAGAATGAACTCAGAGGCTACATGCTTCCGGCCTCAGGAACATCCAGCAGACTATTGTGTCCATGGGCAAACCTAGATTCTGGGGTGGCCTCCCTTCCAACCGTCGCTTGGTCTTGGGTAGAGTAATGCAGAAAAGAACCATCCAGAGATTCCTCTGTGGAAAAGTAGTCAAAGCAGGAGCTGCTGGACACCCATACAGCTTTCTACAGGTTTGAGTGGACTTGCTCTGGGCTGTGCTGCTTGGCTGTTTGCTCCCACCTTTCTCCTCCTTGATGGTCTTTTTGCTTTCACCTTACCTGGTACCTCTCTCTTCTCTCCTTTTTAATCACACCCTTATCATCGAATCATAGGGTTGGGAGAGATCTCACAAGTTACCTTGTTGAACCAATGGCCAAATGTAGGATGTGCCATTCATAAATCATGCAAAACAAATGCTTATTTATGTTTTTCTTGAACACCTCCAATGTCCCTCCCCCCTTCTCCTTTTCTTTCCATTTAGCTTACCTGTACATGACTAAACCCACAGAAAAAAAGGGGAAAACGGATTTTTACTTCTATAGCATTGTTCACCCTGCTTGTATCTTCCATCTCCTTCTCCCACTCATTGTCTATTTAGACTTTACAGGACAAGGACTGAAATTTACTGCTTCTACAGGGTTAGGTATTCTTGGATGTGGCTTAGGTGTTACCGTGACAAATATGATTATTATGATACTGTAACAGGTAACAAGAGCTCCTGTTACTGCAAGAATGAAGTTGAGAATAGAGGAGAATGTGCAGCCTACTGGTAGGAGCATAAGTGTCCAGGGAAAGCTGGCAAGGTAGCTACATGGGAGACAGCTGCAAGAGAATAGTGCAGTAGCACAGAGCTCCAGACAAACAGAAAAGGAAACTGCAGCAGATGAGGGAAGGATGTTCGTTACATAAGGGGATACACCTGTAACTAGTCAGGGAAACATCTGACCCAGAGAGGCAGTGCTATGGAAATATAAAACTGGGTTTCTGAGGCTGAGGGGACAGTCTGGAAGGAAGGGAGCTCCTAGGAGAAGCTGCAGGCCAAAGAAGGTATCTTAAAGGCTGGGAGAGCACCAGTTGAGTCAAGACATGGACCTAGTAGAGGTATGAAGACCCAAGGATGAAGACCCAAGGATGGGTTTCAGTTTAAGTTAGAGACCAGTGGGTCTAGGTTTGTGTTTCATTTTACTTGAGGTTTGGGTTGTAGCTTTAGGGGTGGATAAGATGCCATGCAGCAGGGTGCCTGGGATGTCCCTGTGTTTCAAACCCTGCACTGAGCAAAGGCATAATTGGGCTAAGGTGGAGAGAGTTGAAGCCAAGGCAGAGGAGTTGAAACCCAGGAGGGGCTGAAGCTATGACAGGGCCAGGAGTGCAGGGCAGGAGGCTGAGGCTGAGAGAGCCAGGGTTGGCACTGAGAGGCTGGAGCCAGGCCAGAACAAGTGGACCAGAGCCAAAAGTGAGTCAGAGGAAAGGGACCAGTCATAACTGTTGAAGCCCAACCAAAAGAGATGAGGGCCTGAGGGTCCAGATTTACTAACTAACACTGATTGAGTGACACCTGTGAGGTATGGTTGTGGCTATGAGGGAGGCTGGAGACTATGCTTAATACCCCTAAGGCAAAATGGTGTTGTGTGCTAAGGCATGGATAGGGCCTGCTCTGGATAAACAGTAGGAGCAAGTTAAGAAGACTTAGCAGACTAGGAGTCCATCTAAGTAAATTAAGTGAGGCAAAGGTTGGTATCATCAGGATCACTCCAAGACTCAGGGGTAGTATACCCACACAGTCTATACATCAAGACATGGCAGGAAAAATAGTGCGGGAGTTCACTGAGGAACTAGAGTGGGGCAGGATAAGTGTGGCCACTATGGGGCTCCACAGCCACCTTCAAGATCTGTCCTGTTGCAGATGCATACAAGATTCCCAATTTCATGCTATTGGTATGGATTAGGTCATAGCATTTAGTTTCCTTTTTAAGGAACACAATAATGATCATTGCTAATTCTCATTTTCATACCTGAGCTAGGAGCTCCAGAACATTAATATAATAAAGCTTAATATTATAACTTAAATTTATAAGGAGACCAAGCTGCTACACAGATGATACATAGGAGCTGTTTAATTTGGTGCAGAGTTGTGGTCATGTCTAGAGTGAATTACCAGCAGTGCTCTAACAACATGCAACAATACATATTGGAGAGAGAATTCAGGGGAGTGCTATGTCCAATTAACTGCAAGTAGAATTTTGGTCTGCTGAATTTAGTTGGAATCTAACAAGGACTAACATTTCTTACTTTTGAAAATCAGTGGAATTAGATTATTAATGTTCAGGGTCCCATTGAGTGTCTTATTTAAAAGACAGCAGTTCCAGCATGCATGTTCTCTATCTGATGTGCTTGTTTAGCTCTGACTCAAAGGACAGTAGGGTTGGAGAAAACAAACATCTCCCTAACTATACAGTTGGTCCAAAACAAGGATATCACAAAAAAAATCCTTACCTCTCAGAGGAGAGCCATTTACAGAGGCTGGTGCCTCTCTCCATCCTAGGTTTCATTATGAGTTTTATAGGGCTATATTCTTAACTGGACTTAGGTGCCAAAGTGCAATTCCAACACAGTCAAGACCTTAAAAAACTATGAATGTAAATGGTGGTTAGACTTCCTTTTCCACATGGTATGTTACAAAAATAAGCGTACTAACAGTTTACAGGAGCTTCAGGAAAACAAACTGTAATCACCCTTAAACGTGTAAGTTGGCTTATATGCTACCATGGTTTGCCTTCTCCTGGTGAAGTACCTCTCTCTATATAAGTGAAATGAGATCTGACCCATAGGACACCTATACATGTGCAGGGCAGGTATTTCCAAAGGTACTATAATTTTTGCACTTAAAGCATTTTGTGTACAGTGCCTTAAAACTTAATAGACGTTCCACAGCTTGGTGCGAGTTCTGTGCCTTGCTGTAGTTCTGTAGAGTAGGATACAGGGACTGCCAGATGCTGCACAATGCAGACTGAGGCTGTAGGGAAGTCTTTGAAAAGCCCCAGTTAAACACACATGAAATAAAGGCAAACTAGGTAGGCTGAGATGCACTATCACAGTTTGCCTTACATTTAGAACACATGCAATGAGATTTAATTAAGGCATCTTCCACCATTTAAAAATGTTCTGAAGTCTCCCATGTGTATTAAGAGCTGGCTTTAGAATGCTTTAAATGGCGAAAATTGTCATGTGTATTGGCACCCATACTGACTAGACTTGATCCCATTTAGCATGTGAGATGGTTATAATGTGAGGTGCTATGCTGGAGGTTAGCACAAATACCTGTGGTTTGAGAGACTTACTTTCAAAGACAGACACCATTCAGAGCTTCATTCGGTTTCCTCTCCACTGGGGGCCATGCTTTCTCTTCCCATTACAAAAATGCAAACCTCCTTCTTTCTCTGACCCTGTACCATTTTCCATTGTGCTTTGTAGGTTGGAAGAAAACAAAATACAACTTCTGTAATGAGAAGCAGCTCAGAAAAAGTCAGCCCACCCATCAGAGGGGATGTGGTGAGTTAGGACTGAAAACAAAAAATAAGCTTAGAAAATAAATATCCTTGGTGGTAGGAAAGTGGGGGGTAAGGGGGGGAATGGGCTTAGGACTAAAGTATCAGTGGGGCTCTGGCTTGTCCTGTCTGAACTCTTTGCATTAAATCACATGATCTGGAGCTTGCTCAGTAGCTTATTGTAGGCTGTGGTGTACTATCACTTTGGCATCCCTATGCTTCACTGGCTTCTGGTGTGATGGCTTATATACCAGCAGCCTTTCTCCTTGCAACTGTTAATTCCAGATGCCACTGCTGTGTGCATATGCCGCTGTTGTGTACGAAGTGGCCAGCTGGCTTGTAAACCAAGAAGCAGATTTGAACCAAAACTTATCAAGCAGAGAGAAGGACACTAATTCAAGTGGGAGTTTAATCACAGATGCAGACTGCTGCCACTGGTGTTGGGTGTCTAGACAGGTAATTGAAGACCATGCTTTGGGAATCAGGAGATCAGTGCTCTGGATAAACAGTGGTTCAAGGACTGCATATAGTGATAGATCCCTGGAAATGTAATGTCCTATTTACATAGGTTGCATAAGCCTAAGGCCACCATTGATTGCAGGTGTAATTCATTTGTATTTTAGCCTTGCAGGGTTCTTTTACTTTGAAACACTATTCATTTGGCCTAAATCCTCTCCCACTGTCAATGAACATTAGATTCAGTGGATTATTACACTAATTTATTTTCAATAATTTTTAAATTAAAATGCCTGACTGTGGAGAAATCTGATTGAAAATCTTGCTGTTTTGTTCCTTAGTTGAAAACTTGTCTTGCAATTAGTTGAGCTGTCAGATACCAGAGAAAATATCCTTTTTTATGTTTGCAGTAAAAAAAAAACAAAAAACGCTATTTCTGAAATTGTGTGGGAAAGCCCATGGTAATCATTTTAATGAAGAAGAGGTTTCTAAACACAGAGATCATATGCCAGCAGGATGTACCTATTGTTTTTGGCCTGATCTGTTGCCCTGTCTCATTCCAGCAGTGCTTATGCCAATCATACTCTATTTACTAGGGACCAGATCCAAAAAAGGACTTAGGTTCCTAACACTGAGACACTGCAGTACCTAACCTTTATGCATTTTACCCCACCCCCAGTTTTGAATCCAGAACTCTGTGTTAGGTGCCTTGGCTTTTCATACAGAGATGAGCACGTCAGACTAGGCTTGAAAATGTCCAGCATGCTAAGCACGGAGCTGCTGAGTCAGAACGCTCAGTGTACCACTGCCTCGAGTTAACCGGTAAGAATTGCTGAGAACAGGACTCTCTTTTAAATCCAGCCTTTCATTCAGGGCTACAGAGAAGTAAGTGCCTCCATAGCCTTAGATTCGCAGCTAAGCACACTGTGCTGAAGTTAGGTGCCTGCAACCTTTCCATCCGGGACAAAAGAGAGATCATCCTTTGCTTCAAAATTGAGGCAGAAGAGTTGGAATGTGTGGTGTGAGGGAGGGTTGGTCCCCAGTGTCTACAATGATTTTGTGGTGAGAGTGCTCTCCCTGGAAGAGCTAAATTTTCACTTTATTATCTATTCCAGCTGAGGAGATTCAACTCCCCCTCCACAGGAAAGTAGCCTTGCTACCAAGCTATAGATGTTTCCGGGGGGGCATTCTGCAGCCTTCCTTTTAGAGCTGTACCACAATGCAGAAGAAGCGCTTTGTCTTCCCCCCAGTCAAGACCTTAAAAGACCTTGAGCCCCAGCAGTAGCCTCAAGTGAGCTGGCTAGGGAGAAGGTTTAATTCTTCCTTCCATATCCCACTCTCATGGACCTGAGCCAGGGTCTGCCTGGTGCTCCTTTCTCAATGCTGCAGGGGTGAGGTTGTGGCCAGAAACTAGCTGGCATGGCCCTGTGAGGCAAAGGGAGCATGGAGGAGCTTTTTCCACCTCCGCTTCATTTGCACCTGGGGAACTGCAGCCAGGATCTGCCAGCCCTGACCACTGCCTCTGCCAATCGCTCCCTGTGTATGACGAACAGTGGAATAAGCTTATCCCTACTGCCTCCACCAGATGCCAGAGGGAGGGGGAAAATAATCCCTTTCCCTGCCCTCTCGCGTAAGGGGGTCCTGCCAGCCAGCCTCTGGCCATGCCTGCACCTCTGCTGCTGGAGCAGCGAGAAAGAAGTGATTTTTGTAGAGCAGCAGCCCGTGTCATGGAGTGCAAGCCTCTTCCTGGTAGGGGGATGCGCTGTGGGTGGGAGCAGGGTGAGTAGAGCTGCCACAGACCGTGTGGGATGAGCAGTGGCACTGGGGCTTGGAGGGATGACCCTAGACCTCCAAACACCTCCTAGTGCTGCCACTGCCACTTGCCCTGCACAATTTGTAGCAGATCTGCCTGGCCCGCTCCCACCGGTAGTGCAGCCCCCCTGCTGGGAAGAGGCTTGTGTTCCTGGGAAACCATGACGGGGCTGCTGTCCCCTCACCCCTCACCATACCAGCAGCAAGGATGGGGATGCAGCCAGAGGCCAGCTGGCAGGGCCCCCTTAGGTGAGAGTCAGGGAGGGTGGTTATTTCTCCCCTCCCTCCGGTGTCTGGTGGATGGGGCAGGGAAGGAGCTTGTTCCTCTGCTTGCCCTGTGTAGAGAGCAACTGCTGGAGGTGGTGGTTGGGGCTGGCAGATGGCCCCCCCAGGAGCAAAAGTGGGAAAAGCCCCCCTTCCTGACCTCTTTGCTTCTGGGGGCCATGCCAGCTGGGAGCTGGCCACACCCTCGCCCCTGCAGTAGCAAGGGGGCAACACTAGGCACTCTGGCTTCGGTTCATGCCAGTGGGACAGGGAGGGGTGAATTTAAATCCGCTCTTTGGCCAGTTCACTTCAGGCTACTGCTGGGGCTGCAGCTTCCCTGCAGCTGAGGGCTCACCCTAGCACCCCATGACTGCTGGCCTGAGCCACTGCAGGCATGTGCCTGCATTTCCTGAGTCAAAAGTGAGTATCTATTCACTTGCAAATTGGTTCAATCTAGGCAGGTTAGACTAGCCTGCAAGGACTGAATTAATTCAGGCTCTGGCTTTTTGAATGCCATCCCTAGCCTCTTAGTTTTCCTGCTGGTCTTTTATCTCTAAGTGATTTTCTCAGTTTCTCTGCATGCTTAATCCTTATTGGTTCAGTTGTGTGGTTTCTTCGTTCAGATGTCTCTATTTCTGTGTCATTTTCAATCTCCTCTGTCATTTCTTGTTGCTTTGATGTTAGCTTGGTTTCTTTCAGTGAATCCTGTGATGCTGCTTCTTTTCTCCTCTTTTACAAGCGGCAACTGTTGCCTGTTCCTTCTTAACTCCTGTCCTTCTGGTGTGACTATTTTATGTGATCTTGGAGTTGCTTAGTGGGAAACTAGTGCTTCTTGTTTCCACGTTCAGGCATCTGAAATAAGCCCCATATCTTTTTTTGTGCAGCTGTGATAACTCCCACAGTATCATTTTTGTTTGAGTTTGTTGATTTTTAAAAAAAAATGTTTTCACCATTTTTCATTTTGCTTTTCATTTTGTTAAGCTTCATCCACAAGATTTGGCAACCTGGTTTTGAGTTTTCTGCTAAACAGCATTTCTGCAGAGGACAAGCCATGTTTCATGGGTGTTGCCTTGTAATTTAAGAGTGACAGTTAAACATTGGTGTGTGAATCTAGCTTTTTTCAACAATTTCTTCATAATTTCTACTCTATTTTCCACCAGACCACTGGATTGTGGGTGTTTAGGACTTGAAGTGCTGTGATAGAATCCATATTTGTTTGCAAACTCTTTAAAATCATAACAATTGAATTGAGGTCTGTTGCCTATTTTCACAATTTGTGGAATCATATGTCTAGCAAAAATTGATTTGACGTGAGTTATGACATGGTTTGCTGTTGTACTTTCAAGCACTGCAATTTTAGGATAGTGAGAATAATAATCCAGCACTAATACTTAATTTGTTGCGCATGCATGAATAAGTTGAAGCCCACTTGATGCTCCAGAGCTACAGACTTCTCCACGGCCATCATGGGCTCTTTGTGCCAATCTCTACTTTACTCACATTGTACAAGCTTTTATAGCATCTTCTATGTCATTATTTATCTTGGGCCAATATAGAGCACCCTTTGCTTCCCTTTTGCATTTTTCAATCCCTAGGTGCCTCTCATGTATTCTCTTTAACATGTCTTTCTTTAGCACTGCTAGAATAACAGGTGAGTCTTTGAACAAAATGCCATCCAGTACTGACAGCTTTTGCTTGACGTGAGAGTAGGGGCTCTAAGCCAACCAGCACAAATAGCTGTTACCTCTTTTGCAATGTGGTATCCTGAGCAATAACTTCTGCAATTGGTGCCCACATTTATCTGTAACAGAAATCACTCTTTTAATGAGATTAACATGTACAATGTCTGAACCTGGAATTCTGTCATTTTCCATTGTGTCATATGCTCTGGACAATGTATCTGCAGTAAGTAGATGTTTTTCTGGCACGTACTATATATCTAGATCATACATTTGTAGTTGAAAGAAAAGTCTCTGTAATCTGGATGGCATGTCTGATAAATCCAAAGGTTTGGTATAGTTACCAAAGGTTTATGTTTGGTTTCAACTATCACAGGCTGCCCATGGATGAATGTATGAAATTTCTTATAGCCATTTAGGCAGTCCTCGGACTTATGACACAATTGTTTTCTGAAAACTGCATCTTAAGTCAAAATGTAACTTGGAACCAATTTTCCCATAGGAAACAATGTTATAAATGGGGGATGGGTTCCTGAACCAAGGCCTGATACCCTATTTTCACCAAAAATAATCCAGCATTTTGTACTTAATCAATTAGAGATGAGCAACATAGCTATAATAATGTATTTATATTGTAAATAGCAATCATATTGTTTTGGAAAAACTTCTTTGAGGTGACTGCTAGACTTTTTGAAGGGTTCTTGGCTGGAGTTTTCTCAGGAGTTTTGGCTGCAGGTTTTTCTGGAGTCTTGCCTGCTTTTTTAAAGAAAGTATCCAAGGAAGTTTTCAAGAGAGATGGGCAACGCAGTGAACTTGTTCGCTGGCATGGCATGGCATCAGATCAAGTGTTGTAAAGTTGAAACTGACATCAGAAAGTTGAAACAGGGTGTCAATTTCTAAACGTTGTAACTTGAAATGTTGTAAATCAAGAATTGCCTATATACCTGAGCTGAACTTTCTTTCTAATTTGTGCATATAGACACTCTGACTCAGAAAGATTCATGTGCTACTAATCTCCAGCTATCTCTATGTTTTTGAAGCAAAGCTGCTCCAATACCTTCCTTAGAAGCATCTGTTGACTATTTAATGAGTCTTTTAGGGTCATAGTATTTTAGAACTGGAGCTTTCATTATTTTTTCCTTTAAGTTTTTAAATTCAGCTTCATGTTCATGTTTCCATATCCATTTACTATTCTTTTATAGGAGTGATCTAAGGTGTTTGGTCTGCTCTGCTAAATTAGGTAGATATTTTCCTACAAAATAGATCATTCTCAGTAATCTTTCCACTCCTTCCTTATCTGTAGGGGGTGGCATGTTTATAATGGCTTTTACTCTTGCAGAATTGATTTGCACCACTTTCTCAGAGAACTTTTCCCCCAGATATGTTTTTTTTTAACCCTGAATTTGCATTTTTGTTTGCTGAGTTTCAAAGAGCTCTGTGAGCTCTTTCTTTGGCCTTTCTTAGCCTCAAGTCATGTTCTTCCGTAATATTTTTCCAAACTAATACATCATCAATATACACCATAGGTCCATCAAGACTTTCAAAAAAATTGCTCCACCTTTCTGTGAAATACTTCAGATATAGAACACAGTCCAAAAGGAAGCCTACAAAAGTAATACCTTCTGAAGGACGTATTGAAACTACATAAACTACTGCTATTTTTTTCTAGGGGAACTTGCCAGAACGCAAAAGAGGCATCCAAAGTGGAGAAATATTTAGCTTCTGCCATGCTGCCAAAAACCTCTTCCCTGGTGGTGTTCCAGCCACCTGCGGTGGGTTCGGGATTGAGAGTATGGTCGGGGGTAGAAAGGTAAGAAAGATTTATTGACTTAACAAAAACACAACTACACATAGTAAAAAGACAATGACAGACAAAAGCAATTCATATAGGCAGCTGATCAGCAGTCCCCTCTGATGCCTGATGCACAGCAAGCTTCTCTTTCCACAAGGTTCAGCAAAGTCAAGTGTCCCTAAACAGCACTGTCCAAAGGGCTACCGGGAAGGACACTGGAATACAGTCCTTAGCTCCTTGAAGTCCATGGGCCCACTGATCCAGGTAATAGCTAACTAATCCTTTTCACAGAGTTGTATCTTCCTTCTGAATGGTTTCCAGATATTCCAGCCGAGCTTCTGAATGGTTCTGATAACATATAACCACTCAGATTCCTTTTACTTCAGCTATCCTTAGACTGACCAATTAGCAGTACAAACCTTGCATTTCTTTGATAAGGTAATTTTAACTATGGCACAGGACCTTACTACTTCAAGGCTTTGCTAAATTTACTAGGCCTTACTTTATACAAGGCCTTACTACTTCTTAAACTTTAGTTAGGCTTTTAGAAACAACATATAGTTTAATATCTAAACAAATACAGAAAAACACTTGATATAATTTTCATAGAGCCTTCAGCAAGCACCTTTATCACACAGACGTAATTTCAGCTGTTTCACTCCAGCACTTGCTTGCTGAAGCACTATGATGGCTTCAATTGAGATGCTAAAGTTACATGCGCTACATTGGGAAATGGGGAGGGATCTATACATTTAACATGTATAGTATGACAGATTTACAACAACAATGATTAAAACACTATTTAGCTGTTGCCACTAGGGCAATGCAGAATACTATGATGCTTAAATGGTTAGCCATGTAGTTGAGGTGGCACTTGGTGACACACGAATAGTACAGATTACATCATACCATTTACAAGGCTCGGGCATGTTGGCAATTCGACTGATGATTTGCCTTCCCTCTCGAGCAAGGAGAGCCAACTGAGTGCCTTGCTGAGCCTTTGCCTCAAGGCTTATTTTCCAGTTTTTTAACCATGGCATGTCTACATCTGATACCCATGAAGTGGGTACCGTAAAGTTGAGAGGTATAGTTTCAGAGGAAATTTCTGGCCATTTTAGGGCAATAGTATGGTTACTGAATTGCAGTAGAGCAATGGCTCCACTTTTAGCTCCTAAGTAACACGAATTGCATAAAGTCCAGGTGGTATTACTTTTATGCAGTGAACGACCTGGTCTTTCCCAACAATCACCTTGCCCTATTGTTACATATGACACATTAGGTAACTTGTATATGTAGGTCATGTTAGGTGGGATGGGATTTTTAACTTGTGACCTGCACCAGGGTGTGGAGTAATACACGGGTGTTGTTGGGGCCTCCTGTGGGGGAACGTCCAGAGATAGTAGTGAACACCCCATTCTTTCACAGATCAAATTTATCCTTGTTTCTTTGGGAACCTGTAACCATGCTTCACTTTCCAGAGAGCGAAAGAGCTCCCACTGTCGCTCATGGGGACGATGCTGTATCAGGTTAATGAAATGGCACTGCTTTGGCAGAATCATAGCCCTGATTTGCTTTAGGAACTTCGCTGGTATAAAAGGATAAGGATAAGTGGTGGAGATTTGTGGATACAGCCTCCTTCTGGTTGTATTAAAGTAGGTACCATTCCAGCACTCCTCTGTATAGGGATGATTTACAAACAATGTAATAACTTTGTTCCAACCTATAATGCGCTCTCCCACCTGGTAGGCTTTACACCATGCTGGAGAGTGTTGTCAGCCATAGGGATGGGAGAGGGAAGATTCTCTTGTAAACTCAGTAGCCTGAGAGGCAGAACAGATGCAGAATGCACTATTGGGGACACAAACTCAGGGGCGTTGAGCTTAATGGGGTTTCCCTCAGGAAGTATGTAACAACAAATTCTCAAATGAGCAAAACTATAACAATCGCCTCCCCTCCCACAGTTAGCCATTCCAGCCTTCAGGTAGGCAGCCACAGGTGCACTGACAGTTACCACCTTGCCAGTCAACTATTCTGTTTCTTCTACTCGGAGACCAGGACTTCACTTGCTTCAGTGTGGTGGGTTTCTTCCAGTATGGATACTGCAGCTGGACCATGTGAAGGCTATCTGAACACATTTCTGGGGGATGCTCTTCAGGGTCAGGCCACTCCTTGAGGTTTTTAGGAGCAAGTTCATTAATATCTGGGTAATAAGAAGGATAGTAGACACACGCTATCCAGGAAACACAACAAGGTGTTAATAAAAAGAGTACATTCATAACAGTCCACCACTTCATGGTGCCAGTCAGTTTAGACCAGTGACAGAGCAGGACTTGTCTTCAGTGGCAGGCTCAATTAGAAATGGTTATGGCTGCACTTGTGGACAGATCCAATCTGTAGGAACAAGACAATAAGGAGCTTGGCTCCCGTTAGATATATCTGACTTAAATACCCACCATGTATTATGCATACCTTTTGCTAATCGTGTCCCCTCCCATTTATTTCCTTGAGAATGCTTCACTACTACCTGATCTCCTGCCTGGAGCTTTCCCAGGTCACCACCCCTAGGTTGCTTTACTGCTGGCTTCTGGGAACCACCCAATCCAAAGGCCTGTTGCATGGGGCTACCTCCTGGATGGGGTTGGTTATTGGCCTAGTTGATAGCTCAATCCAGGTGCAAGTCTCAATCTTTAAGAGCTGTGCCAGTGGCTACCTGCAAATTGCATTTGAGGATGCCATTGGCTCATTTTACCAATCTGTTAGACTGAGGATGGTATGGGCTGTGATATGTTCATAACATGCTATGTTTCACGGTTCAGTTATACACAAGATGGTTGCGAAAGTGAGGGCCATTATCATTCTGTAGTTCTATGGGTGGCGGATACACAGCTAGCAGAGTTTCCAGTGCTGCACGAGTGTCCTGGACTGTAGCTTTCACTGATGCACGGGCGAACGCTATTTCTGTGACAGCTTCTACAGCTACAAACATGTAGTGTTGCAACATGTCTTTGATACTAATGGATTTTTATCCATGCAGGCTTATAAGTCTGGATGCTTTCTGTTAAGGCTGGTAGTGATGGGATGGCAGCCGTGAAGGGGTCAGGATTAGCATTCAAAGCTTGAAAGTCAATAGTCAACTGCCACTCTCCATTTGGCTTGCGCACTGGCCACACTGGATTGTTATATGGAGAGTGGGTTTGAATAGTAGTTTCATTTTTTAACTGCTGGCTTATAATACACTGGATAGGTTGTGTGGCCTTGGGGGGAGTTGGATACTGGGGTCTGTGTACTCCTTTCATGGGAGGCAGGGTTAATGGGAACATGCATCATCGAGTTACAGCTGTTATAGCTGTTTCTTCTGGTTCTCAGTGAGGCACTGCATGCTCAAACTGCCAATTCTTTTGTTCAAGGGCAAACTGCTGTCCCCTTAGTATATTAAGTCCCAGTAACTTGGTCCCCTCTTAAGTATTACTGCAGCAGCTGTTACCTTAGAGCCATTAGGTAATGCGAAGCTTGCTTGGACTAGATGTCCTGGTTGTCTGGTGCCTCCAACTCTTAACTGCCCGATTGCATCTCTTACCAGGTGATTCACCGCATCTGACTCCAAGGCCAACAAGGCTGAGGTGCACTCTGTTAGTGGTTGCTGGCAAAACCTCCTCCACAGCAGTGCGGTCATGCCTTCTGTATCTGGCGTGCGAGTCCAAAGCGCTGTATGAATGATTTCAGTTAATGATAATAGATACAAGCAGTGGACAGCCTTTTTTAAATTGGCCCATGCACAAGAGGCAGGGTTAAGCTCTTCTTCTATATTACCATAACTGGCTGCAGTGACTTGGAGCATAGCAGAAAACAAAGTAACATTGTCATCACTTCTTGCAAACTGATTTAACTGGAGCTCAGGGCACAGAACCATTTGGGCTGCTTTGGCTCTATTCACTGAAATTGCAAATGCCTCTTCACTATACATTTGAAATAGCCAGTCTATTACTGGTTCTTCTGGCTTGAATTCATGCTGCTTTTGAATACTTTTAATCTTTGCACAGGTAAAGGAATGCACGTCTGTTCAGGGAGTCTCTCCTTGAGTCCTTGAATGAGTTATCACCATGGGAAAAACTTGGCTGAGTTTCTCCCTCAGGGTGGGGAAGGCCTGGCTAGATTCCTCCCTCTGGGCAGGAACATAAGGGTGTGTTTCAGCACTAGGTTTATCTTAAATCTCTTCCTCTCCATCAATCTCTTCCCTTTGGTCTTCCCAGAGCTTAACTTTTGGTTTATCTCTATACAGACACTTGTGGGAGGATTGCTTCATAGCCTGCGCTAACTGCACTTTCTTCTGGAGGGGAGCAGCCATGTGCGGGACCATAATTTTTCCTTTCTTCTGTTTTAATGTTTCCAAGCAGCTCTGCGTAGCTCACACAGCTTGCACGCCACACTGTTGGAATTTCTTACATGTTTTAACTCCTTACTCAGCTGGGTGACCTCTTCCCGGAGCTGGGCATTCTCTTCGGCCCCTAACCTCAGGCATGTTGCCAGCAGCCATGACAGACACCCCTTCTCAGGCCTACCCCGAGCAGCAGTAGCAAACCTAGCCCAATGATCGGGTACAGTTCCTGGGTCACTCCAGGCAGGTCTCAACCTATCCTTATCCCACCCGGGATTCTCCATCCCTGTCACCTCCTTAAGCAAAGCTACTAAAGGGGCCCATGCAACTCCCTCCATTCCAACCTTTCTCTCCAAACCAGAGCCTCTCAATCCTGTTCGTGATGCCAATTTATGTCCCAGCCACCTGTGGAGGGTTTGGGATTGAGAGTATGGTCGGGGGTAGAAAGGTAAGAAAGATTTATTGACTTAACAAAAACACAGCTATGCATAGTAAAAAGACAAACAATGACAGACAAAAGCAATTCATGTTGGCAACTTATCAGCAGTCCCCTCTGATGCCTGATACACAGCAAGCTTCTCTTTCCACAAGGTTCAGCGAATTCCGGCGTCCCTGAACAGCACTGTCCAAAGGGGTACCAGAAAGGACCCTGGAATGCAGTCCTTGAGCTCCTCGAGGTCCATGGGCCCACTGATCCAGGCAATAGCTAACTAATCTTTTTCACAGAGCTGTATCTTCCTTCTGAATGGTTTCCAGATATTCCAGCCAATTTAAAGCTTCTGAATGGTTCTGATAACATATAACCACTCAGATTCCTTTTACTTCAACTGTCCTTAGACTGACCAATTAGCAGTACAAGCCTTGCATTTCTTTGATAAGGTGATTTTAACTATACCACAGGGCCTTACTACTTCAAGGCTTTGCTAAATTTACAAGGCCTCACTACATCTTAAACTTTAGTTGGGCTTTTAGCAACAAAATATAGATTAATATCTAAACAAATACAGAAAAACACTTGATATAATCTTCATAGAGCCTTCAGCAAGCACCTTTATCACACAGACATAATTTCAGCTGTCACAAGTGGGAATGGGAAAACGCTCCCTATTGATGTACCTGTTCATTTGCTTAGGCTCCAGACATGATTTCAAGAATCCATCTTTTTTTTACTATTATGACCAGTGAATGAAACTAAGCAGTTGATTGCTCTACTTTTTCTATTATGTCTATGTTAACTAATCTATCTAATTCCTTTTGCAGTTTCTCCCTTAGTATGGCAGGAGTATTTAGTTCTCTTAATTGTATCTTGTACTCAGTTGATAGTTTCCCTGTGCCTTGAAACACATCATAAAGCTCTTCTTTTATGTACTTGATTTATAGTCCCAATGGCATCCATTCTCTTAATCAAACCTAGAGTTTTACACGTTTGCAACCCAGTAATCGGCACTAGCATATCTGGGACTGTTACAAACTGAATTTTCCCTGTTTTACCCTTGTGTCTAATATACAGTGCATAAACATTCTTGGTTGCAATCCTGGTCCTATTATATACTCTGAATCTCGCTTTCTTATTCTTATAGTACACAGGTTTAGTTTTCATTTTTGAATAATGTTTTCTGGTACTGTATTGACCTGTGCCCCTGTATCTAATTTAAAAGTTACCATTAGTTCATTGGTGTCCACAGTCCAGGATGTTTGTTCAATCCTCAGAAGAATTCATAGATTAATACATTTATAGATTCATAGATTTTAAGGCTGGAAGGGACCTCAGAAGATCATCAGGACCAGCCCCCTGCACCAAGCAGGAAAGGTAACTGGGGGTCGGATGACCCCAGCAAGCTGTCTAGTCTCCCCTTGAAGATTTCCAGGGTAGGCGATTGCACCATTCTGGAGGGAGCTTATTCCACAGCCTGGTCACCCTGACTGTAAAGAAGTTTTTCCTAATGTTAAGCCTGAATCAGTCTTCCAGGAGTTTGTGGCCATTACTCCTGGTTTTCCCCTTGGGTGCCCTGCTGAAGGGTTGCTCACTGAGCTCTTCATGTACTCCTTTAGTGTAGCGGTAAGCTGCTACCAGGTCCCCTCTCAGCTGCCTTTTTCTCAGGCTGAAGAGTCCCAGATCCCCCAGCTTTTCCTCATATGGCTTGCCTTTTAAGACTCTGGTTGTACGGATGGCTCTTCTTTGGATTCTTTCAAGCTTGTCCACATCCTTGTTAAAGTGTCATGCCTAGAACTGGACACACTACTCCAGCTATGGTCTCACCAGTGCTGAGTAGAGCAGAAGAATCACCTCCTTGCTTTTGCTGCAGATGCATCGATTGCATTCCAGAGTATTATTTGCCCTACTGGTTAGAGCATTGCACTGCAGGCTCATATTCATCTATTACCTCCAGGTCCCTTTCATTTGTGGTGCTAGTCAGTTTGGTGCTGCCAAGCTTGTAGGTGTGTTGGGGGTTGCTCATCCCGAGGTGGAGCGCTTTACATTTCTTGACATTGAACTTCATCAGATTCTGGTCCACCAAATTTGCTAGCCTGCCTAAGTCTACCTTATCTTCAAGCATGACCACCCCCGACATAACTTGGTGTTGTCCACAAACTTGGTCAGTGAGCTCTTCACCCCCACATTGAAATTGTTAATAAAGATATTAAAAAGTACTGGACTGAACACTGACCCCTGCGAGACATCGCTGCCCACTTCTCACCAGGATGACACAGACCCACTCACTACAACTCTCTGGTTTCCATCCTGCAGCCAGTTTCTCACCCACTTGACTGTCTTGGAGTTAAGCCCACAATCCTTCAATTTTCTCACAAGGGTATTATGGGATACTAGATGAAAGGTCTTTTTGGAGGTCAAGGTACATTTGGACATTTATATTTGGTACATTTAATATATTACAAGGTATATTTGGACATTTTGGAAGTTAACGTCAACCTGCTGTCTTGTGTCCAGGTGGCAAGTTACCTGGTCATAGAAAGAGTTGAGGCTGGCAAGGCAAGACCTGTCTGCAACAAAGCCGTGCTGGCTGTCATTCAGAATCTTACCTTATGCAAGCTTATTGCAGAAAGACTCCTTAATTAACTTTTCTAAGATTTTCTCTAGGATGGAAGTTAGGCTGATTGGCCTATAGTTAGCTGGGTCCTCCCTCCTGCCCTTCTTGTGGATGGGCACAACATTGGTCCTCTTCCAGTCTTCAGGGACTTCTCCAGAGAGCCATGAGTTGTGGAAGAGTTTTGCCAGGGGTTCTGCAATGACTTTGGCTAGCTCCTTCAGCACTCTTGGATGAAAATCATCTGGTCCCACTGACTTGTATACTCTATTTTTTTTTAATTGGTCATACATCAATTCTACAGCAACAGTAGGAAGGTGATTATTCTTACTGTGCTCATCCTCTACTTTACCTGACATAGTTTTCTCCCTGGTCCGAGGAAAGACCACGGCAAAGTAGTGATTCAGGAGTTCAGCTTTCTTCTGGGTACTGGTAACCAGCTCTCCTGAGTTGTTGAGCAGTGACCCCACACTCCCATTTGTTTTCCTTCTGTTCCTTCTGTACCTAAAGAAGAACTTGTTGTCCTTGATTCCCGTTGCTAATCTGATTTTGGTTGTTGCTTTAGCCTGTCTTAGTTGTTCCCTGCAAATACTGGCTGTCATGGAATAGCCCTCCTAGGGGCCTGCTTCAAAACTTTTGTCAAACTGTTGTCTCACATTCTTCCTGCTGTCTCATAGAAGTTATACCCTTCAAAGGCTTCGTTTTGTTTGGGTATACAATATTTCTTAAACTTTTTTATTACTATGCCATAGTGTTTCTGTTGTACTTCTGACAGTTGTAGGCTGTTATAAAGAGACGGCTTCTGGGCCTACTATATTTACGAAAAATAGCCATCTTGAATGAGTCTTCCTTCTCTATAGCTTCACTGGCTATCATGTATATGGTGAAGCTCTGCTTAAATTTCTTCCAGTTTTCTGCTGCGTGCTTTAACCCCTGGAATTCTGAGATGCTCCATTTTTTTCTCTACCTTCGCACACCACTCCTGGTACTGAGTGTTGTTCTTAAAATACCAAGGAGTTAAGCTTATAGAACGATAAAGCTTGTTTATTCAGAAAGCAGTACCTTGCCTGCAGTTCTTCTGTGCCCTCCTGCAATCCCTAGGACAATGTAACAAATTATATGTAACACTCTTAAAGGTATCCACACACTTGCTCTATTCCCTCTGCTGCTTGTCACCTCTTTGATTTTTCATGTCCCATATGCAAAGACTGCCCATAGCAATGGTGGTATACATTGGCCATTCTTGCCTTTGCTTATCCTATTTTGACTTACAGCTTGGTGGTCAGAGCGCTCCACTGGGAAGTAGGAGATGAGGATTTGAAACATTTCAACCTGAGGGGGGTTTAAAACCCAAGTCCTCCACTGTGTGTGTGAGGAATGTCTACTTTAGATATAATAAAAAATATAGAAAAATATCATGAGCTGTTGCTACATTTTGTCACTGGGAACTGCATCCAGATTGAGCTTGGGCTTTGGGATGAGCTTGGGAATTAAACTGCAGAGCCAAGACCAAGATCTTCCTGAGCATGTGGAGAAGCAGAATTTTAAGTCTCTAGCACCTAGATGCTGAAAACTGAGGCAGCTAAGCAGGCATTTTCAGGATTTCACTTCTATATAATTTAAGCAAGTTTTTTTTAATTCTGGTGCTAGGCTTAAGTTACCTTATATAGCTGGTCTGCGAAGAATCCTGAATAAAGCATAAGGTGAACATTTTAACAGGCACAAATAGCGGGAGGGGGGAGGCAGGGAGGAGGGCACTTATTGACATTGTGGGAATTAGTTGCCTAGTGCCAACTAGTTCTTTAAAAAAATCTCTTCTTAAATAATGATCATTATTTATACTTGGGGAGCACCAAGAGATCTCAGTCAGGTCATAGTTTTCTTACAAGGCACAAATTACAAATCTCCATTCCAAAATACTTCTAATTTAGACAAGATGAAATGGGTAGGTAAGAGAAGTACACAGGTGAGGAGGAGGGAGGCTGATAATAGGAGGATATACTGGCATAGAATAGCTGGGGCAAAATCTCTACAAGCTGAGCCACAGCAGCTGGCAGTATAATCACAGCTTGTCACCAATGTACCTGTTAAAGAAACAATGTCAATATAGCAGACTCCTGCATTGTAAATGTACATGTGACAATGTGGCCACTCAAGAATATTTTAGAAGTAGGATGAATATGAAATGTTAGTGTTCATGCTATAAATTATTTTCTTTGAGCATACCAAACAAAGGGGGAAATGGATGTCTTCCCTGGCAAAACAATCCTCTCTGTGGGAGGACATACCTTTCCAAACCACAGAATGAACTCATTAAGGTAAATGAACACAACCATTAAGAGACAATGGTCTAATCAACCAGACAATAGCCCCAGCTGGCGCCAGGGCCATTAACTTTGATGTCTTATTTTAGAGTCTCTCAGACCTAGACAGACTTGCTTTGACATGGTGTAAGATGAGCTAGCAGGCTCTCTCTTGAGACAAAGAAAGTGTGCTGTAAAATAGAGACTTACCTGAGGGAGCAGACGGTTTGTTTTATTTATGGGTATGTACCATCATAAATGGAGACGTGGAAGCTGTCCAACCATGATACCAGGGACCCTAGTCAGGAACTAGGAAAGTGGGCGGCCTGGGTTAGCCAGAGGGGAACGAGAGATGCATGCACATTGCCCATGCTTTCCCTGCTAGCTACAAACTAGCTAGTTTAGAGCTAGATTGGGTAAATTCACATCAATCCTGTTTGCAGTTTAGACATGGACAGACCAATAAATTCTGTGGAACAGGATGTAAAACTGAGAGCTGACAGGAGAAAAAGTATTTTTTTGCACTTTTCTCTCTAATTTCAAATCATGTCTCTGCTAAGAGATCATCATAGATTTTGTTGGATATGGACTGGACCCTAGGGCCCTGTTCTCCCAGGGGGATGTCCCATGCTGAGCTGCAGAAAGGCTGTTCCTCTTGCTTTCTATCATTCTCATCCACTGATTTTTATATTCCTTTCTGCCTAGTGGCCCAGTTTCAAGAGAGAGTTGGAGAATAGCTTCCCCTCCGCGTCATCTCTACCCTGGTTTAATAGGCTCTTCTGAAAAAAGTGGGTTTGAACCCCTTAGGGTCTAAAACCCACATCTCCCAATTTTTGGGCAAGTGTTGTAAACATAAGGCTATTCTGAAAAAGTAGATCCCTTCGTCATCTCCTCCTTCTGTATTTTTGGGTGAAAGTAGAAGGGATTGCTGAACTCAGTTAGTGACGGTCAGCTCAGAGCACGGCAACAGATCAGGCTTTTGAGGGATGGAGGCAAGGCAGTGCCAAATTGTGAATCCCAAATAGGCTTAGGAAGGAGCTAGGTGCCTAGACAGCGGCACTTGTGGGCATATGTAGTAGGTGGCCTTTAGAAACATATGTCAATTGTGAGTAGAAAACAGAGGAGGTGCCTATGCGTTTTATCTAATGGTTGTCTCATACAAAATGCCTAAGTGAGGATTAGAAACCAGGACCTCCTCTAAAACTCCTCCTTACTGAGCTACAATTTTTGCTTGTTTTCCTTTTGGGCCCGACTTTTGCATTCGTTTGAAGTTTAGTCATGGGCAGAAAGGAGTGCTAGTTATGGGATCACAGAGAGAGAATAAGCAAGAGGCAGCATTTCTGATAAGAGTTCTGCTTCCATTGTACTCCCACTTACCTTTTACTTTTATTACTTGCCATTGGTTCTCCTTTCCTACCAGAAGGTGGGTGGAATTGTTGCATGCCTTCCCCATCTAGTTGGAAGCATTGACAGGGAGCTGGAAGAACTGAGCTGGAGCAGCAGAATAAAGTTTTTTTAAAGGCATGTATCAGTTAGTAGTAGGAAAGAACAGAAGCAGAATGAAGAAAGATCAGGAGGGTAAAACTGATAGTGGTAGCTAGTTTAATGAAACAAGTGGCTTTGTAGGAGGGGCAGACTTTGAGGGGCTGAACAGCAATACAGGTTAGTTCTTGCGGTTGAGAAAAGTAGCTTATGGAGTTGCATCTTGAGAAAATGGTTGCTGTCCATTATGGTTCATTTCCTTTTAGACAGTGAGTAGATTACCAGTTAAACAATTCCACATGACTCTCTACCTGAGGATTTTTTTTAGGTGTACAGTGACTGCCTGCAAGTTATAGCCATCCAGACACAAGGATTATACGATGCCAAACCATTATGAGCAGAATTTTGATAAGTATTTGCAATCAAATTGCTTTTAGAGAGTTGTACACAATTAGCAGCACGTTGTGTGTTTTCAGTTTCAGATGTCTTCCACAGGGTTTTGTATTTGGCTATAAGTACAAGCACACTCAGATTTGGTTAAATAATTTACATGCATGTGCATAACTTTTCAGTGTGATTTCGTTCTGTTCCTTGATTAAAACCCACAAAAATAACTTTGCTAGTCATTAATTAAGCTTCTATGGTTAAAGCCAGAGGTTTGCCTCTTGGCATATTTCTCCGTGAATCATACAATTTTTCTGACCCTAAACCTACTGAAAGTGAAATATGATCTATCATTTTACAGTTTGGCATTTTATCACTTGTTTGAAGTCTGATTCTTACTCACTCACTTAATTCCACAAATAGCCCCACATTTTTTAATGATGAAAGTACTATATAGGTGTAAGTAACAGAATTGGGCCCTTTATTTTAAAACTAAAGTTCTGTCAGTTCAAGATCCCACTTCTACTTGCAATTGTAATTCAGTATTTGAAAATTAGATAAGAGTTTGGGTTATTGCCCCATAAGAAAATAAATAGTTATTTATTATAGTTAAGCAACCGCCAAATATCTTAAGATTTAGGAATTTTATCTTGGTTCAAAAATGATGAGAGAAATCAAGATAGCTGATTGGCACTCAGCCAAGTGGTTATCATATTATAACCACATTGGTCATAATTGTTTGCCTTTATAGATATTAAATTACTTTATAAATATTAAATTAAAAGTTTTTGATTTATTTTATAGACAATTCAATATATTAAAGGTGGAATATTCTATATTTATCTCTTCTTAAATGTGTGTTCCAAATGTATTTTGGTGTTAATTTCTTTATGTAAATTTCTAGCAAATTGCTCGTCATGAATGACTAGGGGCGGGAGGGGAGCAGGCCCGGACAAAGTGCTGCCAACCAGTGCCCCGTAGTGCCATTGCTCCACCTCTATCCCTGTGCACCCCTCTGACTCCTGTGCCACCCCCACCATCCCCACCTGGCCCCGTGTGCCCCCACCGCCCCCCATTTACCCCTACTCCCTGCATCTGGTTTTCAAGTATAGAGGGGGCCACTATAGAACTCCATGCAGGAAATTCTCCTGGCATGACTATCAGGACACACATCTGCAAGGAGGTTCCTCCATTTGCAGACTCATGCCCTGAATTGGGGTGTGGCACTTGTGACTGCTGTCAGGATCAGAACCCTAAAACCCTGGGAGCGTCAGGGGCCTGACCTTATGGGACAATGTCCCTGGTGAGGTCTGTAGATGCTAATGAAGTGGATCAGCTGTACCAGGACACATTCTAGCATAGCTGATCCTTCTCCAAACACAGTGGGCTTCCATACATGCTCAGAGAGGCTGCTCTAATGCGCTATAATTACCACACCCTAGCAGACTCCAGCGTCATATGTTATCAGCCTCCCCATTCTGAAAAATGGTGGCGGGGCACTTTAAATTAAAGCTTGTTTGACAAGCTTTAGTTCAAAGCACCCAGCTGACATTTTTCAGTGTGGGGATGCTGATTCACGTGATGCTCTGGGTGCTTTTAGTTAACATGGCTCTCAGAGCTGCATTAATTAAAGTACCCCTGCCTGCCAGAGCATGTCTGTAAACACCTCATGTCTCTTAATAGTCAAAGAGCAGCAAGGAGGAGGAACACCTGTTGCCTCCCTCCTAACTGTTTTTCAGGGACTTGAATAAGGTGCCACAGGATCACATTTAGGCACCATCTACTTAGATGCCTAATAGGTGAAATAGGATCTGGCCTTTAGAATATAAATCCCTTACTTTTATACAGTATCAAGCACCAATATGGGGGTCAGACTCGATTAGAGGGTCGGACTCGATGATCTATTGAGGTCCCTTCCGACCCTAACATCTATGAATATCATGAAAAAGGTAAAATTTGAGTACATTAAAAATAAGGTATGTTGAATTAGGAGGCTGTGGCAAGAAAAATGTGGCTCCATAAAGCTTTATTGCTCATTTGATGGTAAACATAAATGTAATTAATACCTGTGGGAGAAAAGGGGTGTCTTTACTTGCTCTTTTTGGATCTGGGGAAAATTATTGATTCCAGGCTATGAACCAGAGTATAAAGTTATTAAACTAATTCCCCAAAATATTTCAGTACCATGAAGATGCAAATCTTCAGACTGATTTTTTTTTTTAACCTGTGCTTAAACAAATCAGCAATAAAGTAAAGTGGTATTATAAAGGTAAATGGTGCATTGAAGTTGCTACAATAAACCTTCTTAATCTCAGACTTACCAATTAGCCAATGCTATGTACTTAGCATGCATAAGAAATAAATATATTGTGTGGGTTTGGGCAAAAATTGAAGACAATATAACTTACTACTAAAAAATTACTTACTGGCTTTTATCACTTCTAGTATTTTGTGGAACTAACTTAACAGTATGTTTAGGTGAGACAGATGAAACATTTTGGAGGCATCTTTATATTTTATATTTAGGGGAGAGAAAATGACTGAACCAAGTAACAGAAAATGGCCAACAGAAGAGGCTTATCATAGTACTAATTTAAATCTAGCCAGGTATTTTACTAATATCTAAGAGACAAAGTTGCTTCTGCATTCAACATGTAATGGAGGAAAAAAGGGGAGAATTATCAGTCCTTACAAAATACGTGCTTTCAATTAAAAAAAAAAAAAAAAAAGAAGCCTCAAAGGAAAGGTAAGACTAGCATGATAGTTTTCATGCTAGGTTTTCCTCCATCATGACGGTTTGGAGCACTGCAAGGAGCTTCATGGTGTAGATCCAGACCAGGGCACAAGGTGAGTTTGACACCTCAGCTCAACAGTATTTTGAAAAAAAACATTGTAAAGGAAGTTTAGACTTTGTCATATCCGTTTGTTAAAATGGTAAAATAAAACCTTGGCTGGTCTCAGATTAAATGTAAATTGTGATTGCTGCAGCTACCAAGGGTTTGCAGTACTATTCAGAATTTTGTTTAAAGGAATCGGGATGCATGTTAAGATGTTACAGAAGAATATATTATAAAGGGCACATCAAGGTTATTTTAAGACTTACGAAACAAAAACAAGAGAGGGATTGCTGGAAATGTTTTAGGTTAGCCTGAAATGAACAGTGATATTAAGGAAACAATTCTGGCTTTTTACATAGGGCAAAACTATAGGCCAAATCAAACAAAAGAGCTCATGATAATGCAGAAGGAAAAACTAGCTCATTGAAACAAAGCCTCCATAGATTTTTTTATGGTAATCATACAATACTTATTCTTGACCTGGAATAGTATTCTTGGTCTTCTGAGAATAAATATTTTAGAAAACATAGGAGGTAAAGAGATGACTGTGTGCCAAATCTATTTAACTAGACATGTTATATCTGATGTCATAATATTTGAAAAGGGCTATGGTTTAGTGGCTGTGAATCAGTGATGTAACTAGAGGAAATTCTGGTGGGTTCCAACATAGGGTAGACTGTCAATGATCAAAGGTCTGAAGTTAAAATAAATCATATCTTGCAAAGTGCATTTTTTATTACATATGCCTAACAATGATCACAGATCATTGCTTTCATATAGTTTGTTTTATGAGAGGCAGGTTCCACCAAAACATTATATACACAATAATTCTGTCTTTGGCTGAAGTCTTCAACAGATTTTTAAAAATAAGTTACTTGTCTTTGAATCATGACTAAACTCCTCCCTTCTCAGTACATGATTCAAGAACAAGAACTTGTTAAAATATTTATTTAACTCTAGCATTTACAGGCTTAGATAGGCCTGAGTGCTTATGGGATGGACTATAGCCTACCCAGACCCACTATGGTATGAGTTTTTAAAAAGTTTGCTATTAAGTGCAGCTCTAGACTTATTAGCTCAAGTTCCTATTATTCCTTATTGGATGCAAAATTATGTTAAATTAAGAATCAACTGAAAAAAAGGTGTAAAATCAGACTAAACTTAGTCCTAACCCAAACCCCTAAATTGTCCAGAGCAGTGAGGCAACTTAGGCAAGAAAATCCATATAGGATTTCTTTTTCTATATCTGTGTCTTGCTCTCCTCGATTAGGAACTGTGGGTTTCTTTTACTTGTTCTTTTTTTAGATGTTTGTGCATTATCTACGTGTCGTCTTGTAATATCATATTGTGGGCTTGTGAAGAAACGGTTATGCCCACTTAGCTGGACTTCTGGGAGAAGGTGTATTTAAGCTGTGGGGTAGTCTAGGGATTGTCTACACAACAGCGAAAGCATGTCCACAGCCATGATCCAAAACCCAAAATTTGCAGGCAAGAGCATTCAGCAAAATACCTCTGAGGCTTCTCTCAAACCCTTGGACTTTGGCATACCTGAAAGCAGCCACTGGGGAGGAGGATTAATCAATCTTACTAGCGAACTTTTTACTTTAGAGAATGTCTGCAAGAATGGTTGGGTAGCATACGAGGCATCTAGAGTGGTACAGGCCAGGGCCTGCCACTACTGTAGCGTGGACAAGCTGTGTAAGGCCAAACATCTGGACTGTCGGTGTCAGCTCTAAGAGGGAGAACTAGAAAGAGGATTTGTACTGTAGAACTGGATATGGAAACCCAAGTTTGGCTCAGTGCCTGAACTGGAGCAGCACACGGGGTCCAGGGAATGGGTCCCTACACAGCACTCGCTAGTGTCCAAGTAGAGAGAATGTGACTATGACACCAGAAAAAATGGCCAACCAGAGAATTCTTATCTAGCCCACTAGATCACTTGCTCTGCTGACAACCTGTATATTTGAGAAGGGTGTTGGACTAAATGACCTCCTGAGGTCCCTTCCAACCCTAATTTTCTATCATTCTAATTCATATTTTCAGTACTTAACAAGTATCTTTTTAATTTCTGTTCAAGTTTTACAATTTTTCATTTGAAATGTTTAAAATATTAAAAAAACCCAAAACTTTATATGAAAGCGTATAAAGTTGCTAAGTGACAATGTGCTTACCTACAGCATCATTTACAAGAGCTAAGCACTGAAAAGCAAGGAAATAAGTAGCTAAGGATATAATAAATCTTACACTTCACAGATGATAAGAATAATGTGTTTGTTTATAAAGTGCAAAGATGTGCATATTACATTGCAAAACAGCAACCATGACCATGAATTGTGGGGTTTTTATGTATTTCTATTATCTTGATTTTGGCATCTGAATATTTTAAGTGCCATTCATAAGATGCAAATTTTATATTATATATTAATCAATTGGCAATACAAATTTTCAGTTAAGCAGTGACATTCTATGAGAATGTAGCTTTTTAAGGAAAAGATCATGTTGATTTATGAAAAAAAATATGTATATAGATTATTTACTGTTGAGTCTGATCATTAAGTCACAAAGGTGCACCTCACGTATTTTGTTAACTTCATTATTTATATTCTGGGATGACTATAGTATTTACCTGGGGCAGAGTTAAGGTGTCTGATTAAATGTGTTTTTTATACAACTAGAAAATCAGACCCTCAGCACATATGGTTAGAGGTTTAGTTTTTAAAACCTGCGTGCCTAGGTTTTTTAAGGACCAGATTCTGCCAATTTCACTCACCTTTCTGCACCAGCAGTTCCACTGAAATGGAAGAGAATAATAAAGAAAGAAGCAACTCAGTATGGTTCTGAAGGTTATCAGAAATGGATCCTTCCTGAAAATCCCCACCTTAAAATTTTTTATTTAAAACTGATTAAAAACTGAACATAATGTCAAGGTTTGGCATATAATTTTAACTTCAAGCAGACTATTAGGCTAAATTCTTTTTCATCTACTAGACATCTAGGGCTAATGCTATTCCACTTACTGATTTAGGCATTCAAATGGATGAAAATCCATTAATGCATCTATTTTTGTAACAATTACCATCTTACTTTTAACACTGAGTAACAAAACAAATGAGGAGGTGGGAGACCAAACAACTTGTATTTACAGCTTTTCAGGGACATGATCAGGATTGCACTTAGGGTGCAGACAGAAGTGTTAATTTGGACCCAAAATCTGGCCACAGGAAGCAGTCTATAGCTGTGACCAAATCTAAGTTTAAAAAATAGCGAGTTGGGTGAAAATCTGACCCCTTATTGCATGACGGGTTAGATGAAGATGTTTCAAAACATAGCTTCTTCTGTAACTTCTGTCTGCACTGCCTCCCAGCCTTATGCTGTTTTCAGAATGGGAGGGGGGAAAGGGAGCAGAGGGAGTTTGGTCTGGGGTCTTTTCAGTCCCTGCTAGAGGGTTGAACAGGTGTACTGGAGACCCTGGGGGACTCCAATTCACCCACTCCACCCCTCAGCGCGAGCTGAGGAACCCCTAGAATGAGCTGCCTTTCCCTCCTCTCATTGTGAAACAGAGAGAGGTTGGGAAAGAGGAGGGGCAGTTGCTAGGGGAAACCAGCTTTAGGCTCACCGTCAACAGCTAGATTCCCATCCCCCTGGAACCAACAGTGAACTTCTGTTTGGTCTGGGGGATCATTGTAGCTCAGAATGCTTCCTGCAAAGCTTCTTAGTTACAGCAGGGAACTTCACTTCTGTCTGCACCTGTATTTATCTAAGTCCACTTATATGCCTAAGAGATGGAGTAGTATAGTCATCTGCCCCTAAATGTGTAGTTGCTAGAAAAGTTCTGGCTTAAAGGCTAGGATCAGAGAAGCATTCTACTTCACCTGTGGGGATGTATAATTCTCCTACACTTTCACTAGTATACAGGTGGGACTAGTTTACCTAGTCAGCTATGTAGGAGTGATTCTTTACCCCCTCTAGGCACATAAGTGCCCACATTATAGGAACAGAATTGCTGTCCAGAGCCCCACAGACATCTCCCTATTCTTATAATCAGGTCACATCTGTTTTCTAGTCTGTTTATACAATTTTATTCAATAACATTTGATATTAAATGTATCAAATACTGCTATTGTAAATCTAGGAGCTTTTCTGAATTGCACTTTCGTATCAGGAGAAGTTGTGGCCCAATGGAATTGAATCAGTGCAAGTCAGACCATTGCACAATGTAATCTGAAAACAAATGGATTACCATTTCCTAGTATGACTAGTCCACTCTCTTGTGTTAGCAGCATGTGTAGCAATATGTCATACTTGAAGTGTGATTTTGGGAGATTTGTGGGGAGATAGCCAATCTTGTAGTGTGGGTTGGACAAGTGACAAATTGCTGGACTACACCTGTGAGCTTTCTTGTTCTCAGTGGAAAAAGGTCTGTTGCTACTAACCCACAAGGATTTCCTTTTCTCTCTTCAAACACAAATACATCAGGCGCAGCTGGTGAACTCAGACTGCTGGGGTAGGTGGAGCATTACATGGGAGCTGGGAGGGTGGGGGTTTGCAGCTGGCTGGGCACTCTGGCCGGAAGCAGGAGGCTCCAAACTGCACTGCTCCAGGCTGGCTGCAACCTCCCACCCCTGCCCCCATGTGCCGCTCCACCCACCCCACCAGTCTGAGTTCACCAGCCACACCTGAAATACATACTCTTCCTTGTTAGGGATCCTGGGTCATCATTCCTGTATGAAGACTAGTACATTCTGAGCATCTATTTCAGCTCCACAGTAAGGGGTTTCAAAGAAATGGAACACTATGTGAAGAAGATTGTTTTTTAAATTTAGTGCAATTTATATGCAGTTTTTCCAATGCTTTTAATGCAAACTTGTACACACAACATTAAAAGGAAGGGCTCACTTCCCCGCCTGCCAATACAGCATCCACTTTCTTAAAATACAGATTCAGGATCCTCTTGTTTATTTTCTTTCTGTGACATTTTCTCCTCTTGGATTCCCCAAGGCTTGCCTTCCACAGGAGGGTGCTTTCAGTTTGGCTTGGCCTGGTAATTTAGGGCACTGTTTTGTGATGCAACCTGGACAGACCTAATCACATAGTGTGTGAATGCAGCTATGTAAGGAATTTAGGTATGTAAACATGAGTCACACCATTGTATGAAGACAAGTTGAGTGTTATTAGATGACTTGGATACCTAAAAACTGTGAAAGTATCACTCTTGTTAGCAGAAAGTAGGTCATGATGACATTATACTGGTTCAGAGTTATCATGAGCTTTTGTATGGAACAACTTACTTTGTCAGGTGCTATGAATGGACTGGCAGAAAGAAAAGATTTTGTATATAAGAGAAAGGGACGCTGGTAAGAGGGGTAAGATGAGGTTTGATTTGTATCAGCTGAGATGAAGAAGGCAGTTAGCACCTGGATGGAACCTTGAGGGTACTGACAAATGTGCAGCTCCCCAGTCTAAAATATGGTGCTTTATGAAAGTGCCATGAGTTAGACTGACCTGACCGCAGGCATAGTGGGGCTCACTAAAATGTGGTGGAATCCAACACACAACTGAGCAGTGAACATTCAGGGCTATAGGCTGTACAGAAGGGATAGAACAGGGAGGAAAAGGGGGTGTGTGGCACTCTGTCAAAGAATAATTCACCTCCTCAATGAGTAGAACTGGGACAGAAGAGGGGCAGACTGACATGCTCTGGGTCAGAATACAAGGGGGTCAGGGTGGGAGGGAAAGGGACTTAATGGTGGGGGTCTACTACAGACCACCCAATCAGGGAGAAGAGCTAGACTGTGAATTCTCAGGTCAGCTCATGAAGGCAATTAAGTCAAAAGATGAAATCATCATGGGTGACCTAAACTATATGGACATCTGCTGGGAAGAGCAGTCAGCCAGGTCTGACCACTCACATAGTTTCCTAGCCGTGTTACAGGACCTCCATCTAACCCAGGAGGTGCACAGTCCCACCAGGGGAAATGCCTTGTTAGACCTGGTCCTGGCCACAAGCGACAACCTGGTAAGGGGACTGCAGGTGCTCAGTCACTTGTGTGATAGCGATCATCGCCTACTGGAATTCACCATCTAGCACAGGGTGGCAAAGGCCTGCAGCAAGACAGCATCCCTGGACTTCAGGAGGGCAGAATTCATTGAGCTAAGGAGACTAGTCAGGGAGGCACTGAGGTCCCAGAGGGGTGGGGAGTTGAGAATCCGAGAAGAGTAGTCATTCCTGAAAGGGCTGATCCTTCAAGCCCAAAGGGTGGCAATACCAACACGGATCAAAGGGGGCAAGAGTACTCAGAAGCCCCCATGGCTCACCAAAAGCATCCAGAAACATCTCAAAGCTAATAAGGATGCATACACCCAATGGAAGGGAGGGTGAAGACTGTACCTCAGTTGCTTAGGATTGTAGGGGGGTCTGTTAGGGAGGTCAAGGTTGAGACTGAGACTAGCAACCTGAATCAAGGATAACAAGAAATCATTTTAAATACATAGGTGGTAAAAAGAAGGTTCTGGGTAACATAGGGCCTCTTCATGACATGCTTGGAAATCTGGTGGTGTCACTGCTGACAAAGCTAACCTATTTAACAATTTCTATACCTCTATTTTTCTGATCAGGTTCCAGGTCATCCCCACCTGGGATTTCCAATGGTCCCAGGGGAGGCACAAGCCAGGCCCAGGGTCAGAGAGGACCTAGTCAGGGAACTTCTGGTGGGACTGGATGTGTTCAAATCAGCAGGTCCTGATGACCTCCACCCTAGAGTGCTGATGGAGGTCATTAGCAGAGGTCATTGTGGGACCCCTGACAGCTTTACGAGCACTTGCGGTGCTCTGGTGAGGTGCTAAAAACTGGAAAAGTGCCAATGTGGTCCTATTTCCAAAAAAAGGGAGGAAGGAGGTACCAGGAAATTATAGGCCAGTTAGTTTTACCTGGGTCCTGGGGAAGCTCTTTGAGAACATTATTTAGGAGCACATCTGTGAGGGGCAAGCAGGGGAGTGTATGCTTCATTAGAAGCAGGTCCTGTCAGACCAACCTAGTAGCCTTCTACGAGCAGGTCACAAAATCCTTGGACACAGGTGTCGCAGTGGACGTAGTTTCATAGTAACTAGGGTCAGAAGGGGCCTAGAGCAGGCCATCTAGTCTGACCCCCTGCCAATGGCAGGAAACAAGTGCTGGGGTCACAGGAC